>CM059871.1:28120631-28462221 GCA_030490815.1 Acer saccharum
CTCACAACTGGAAAAATGGTTGCTCCCATAACTGGGAAAGGGCTCCCCACACATTGGGATTTAATAGCCAAAGGTGGGACAATAATTATGCACATACCAAGGCTTGAATCTTGGTGGTGGAAACTCACTTGGAGATTCCAACCACCAAGGCAAGAGGCCATTGGTAAAATGATATTTCAATTGCCATAGGAATTTATAATTGTGATAAACTCAAATATATTTTTTAGAATTTTTAATATATATATATATATATATATATTTCTTTTCGACTTATCTCAAATATATATTTTTAGAATTTTTAGATTTTATAGCCTTAATATTCTCAAAAAAGAAATATATATATATATATATATATATATATATAGATACACACATTTGAGATATGCTACACGTATATACACACACTAAATATAATTATTCGTTTAAAAAAAAAAAGCAAAAATTGATTTTAAAAAAAAACATCTAAAATAAATTAATATCATCCCCTTATTTATTAAATGGGTAATTACTCTGGTGGCCATCGACTTTTGCCACCACTATCAAAATGGCCACCAAATGGGAAAATGGATGGAAAATGACCATTTTTGACAAACATTGTTACACTACTGGCCATTCTATCCATTTCCATCCAATTCCATCCAATAAGTGGCATTTTGGTAAATAAGGGGATGACATTAATTTATTTTAGATGTTTTTTGGAAATCAATTTTTTCTTTTGTTTTTTGAAACAACTAATTATATTTAGTGTGTAAATATACATATAACATATCTCAAACATATATATATATATATTTCTTTTCAACTTATCTCAAATATATTTTTTAGAATTTTTAGATTTTGTAACCTTAATCTTTTCAATATATATATATATATATATATATATATATATATACAACTTATCTCAAATATGTTTTTTAGAATTTTTTGATTTAATAGCCTTAATCTTCTCAAAAAAGAAAAATATATATATATTTCTTTTCAACTTATCCCAAATATATTTTTTAGAATTTTAGATTTTGTAGCCTTAATCTTCTCAAAAAATAAATAAATATATATATATATATATATATATATATATATAGAGAGAGAGAGAGAGAGAGAGAGGAAATAGGGGTTAGTAGTCAAAAATTAAGGCCTCTTACTGTTTTTGTCCACCATTATCATTTTTATTGTTTTTGTCATTAAATGGGCTGTGAAGACATAATTGCCCTTATTTTTTTTTCTTAATCTCTTCTCTCTCCTTCTCTCACTCATTTCACGCCTCCCTCTTCTCTCTCCTTTCTCTCTCCATTCATGCCTCCTCGTCCTCCCTCTTCTCTCTCCTTTCTCTCTCCATTCACGCCTCCTCGTCCTCCTTCTTCTTCTTCTTCTTTTTCTCCTCCTCTCTCCTCCTCTTTCCTTCTTCTTTCACGCCCTCTTCTTTTTCTTCTTCTTCTCTTTCTCTTTATCTTTTTTTCCAGATTTTAAAAAATATTTCAGATTTAAAAAAAAAAAAAAAAAATTCAGATCGGACGAAGGACCGACGATCGGACGTCCGATCTTCCCTCCTCCTTCTTCTTTTATTTCTCTCCTCTCTTCTCTTTCTCTTTCACGTTTTTTCCAAAAAAATTTTAAATTTCAGTTTTTTTTTTTTATTTTGAATTTTTTTTTTCAGATTTTCAAGTTTGGTTTGTGGTTGTGGTTGATTTTAGGGATTTTTTAAAAAAAATTCAGGTTTTTTTTAAACAAAAATTTTCAGATTTGAAAATGTATCCATATTTTTTAAAAAAAAAATTCATTTTTTTTTTTTTTTTTTGTTGAAAAATTTCCAAATTTAAAAAAGGTTTGGATTTGAGTTGTTGTTGTGGTTGTTGTTGTGGTTGTAGTTGTTGTTGTGGCTATGGTTGTGCTTAAAAAAAATTCAGATTTGTGGTTGTATACTTGTATTTAAGTTTGGGATGTGGTTGGTTTTATGAATGATGGGAGTTGTGTTTGGGGACTAACTAAATACACCAGGCAAAATGGATTAAACACACCGGATTAATTAAACACACCAGACCACCAATTAAACACACCAGGGGCAAAAACAATTAAACACACCAGAGTAAAACGAATTAAACACACCATGCCACCAATTAAACACACCGAACTAATTAAACACACCAGGCCAAACATATTAAACACACTAGACCAAACAAATTAAACACACCAAGCTAAACCAATTAAACACACCAGGCCAAACCAATTAAATATACCGGTGCAAACCAATTAAACACCCTAGGCCTTGATGTGTTTAATTGATGGCCTGGTGTGTTTAATTCGTTTTACCTTGGTGTGTTTAATTATTTTTGCCTTGGTGTGTTTAATTGTTTTTGTCTAGTGTGTTTAATTGATGGTCTTGTATGTTTAATTAGTCCGGTGTGTTTAATTCATTTTGCCTGATATGTTTAATTAGTCCGGTGTGTTTAATTCATTTTGCTTGGTGTGTTTAATTCGTTTTACCCTGGTGTGTTTAATTGTTTTTGTCTGGTGTGTTTAATTAGTCCGGTGTGTTTAATTCATTTTGCCTGGTGTGTTTAATTAGTCCGGTGTGTTTAATTCATTTTGCTTGGTGTGTTTAATTCATTTTGCTTGGTGTGTTTAATTCGTTTGCCAGGTGTGTTTAAACAAAATAAAATCTGAAAAGTTTGTTTGAAAAAGATCAAATCCGTAAAATCTCAAATTTTTTTCAACAAAACCCAAACCCAAATACAACTCCCACCATTCATAAAAACAACCACAACCCAAACTTAAATACAACCACAAATCAACAACTAACACTCAAATCCAAACATTTTTTAAATCTGAAAATTTTTCAAAAAAAAAAAAAAAAACTGAAATTTTTAAAAAAAATCTAGAAAATTTCCCAAATCTGAAAATTTTTGTTTAAAAAAATCTGGAAAAAAAAAAAAGAAGAAAGAGAAAGAGAAGAAGAAGAAGAAGAAGAAGAAGATGAACTCGTGAGAGAGAGAAGACGTGAAAGAGAGAGGAGGAGAGAAAGAGAGAAGGAGGAGAGAAAGAAGAAGAAGTAGGCGTGAGAAAAGGAAAGAGAGAAAGAGGGAAAAAAATTTGTAAAGAAGGGCAATCTTGTCCAAAAAGTGGAAATTTTGACAAAAATAGTAAAAATATTAATCATGGACAAAAACAATAAACCCCATAATTTTTTGGCTAGTTATGGAGTTCTTCCTCTATATATATATATATATATATATATATATGTTTGAGATATGATATACGTATATACACATTAAATATAATTATTTGTTTCAAAAAACAAAAGAAAAAATTGATTTCCAAAAAACATATAAAATAAATTAATGTCATCCCCTTATTTACCAAAATGCCACTTATTGGATGGAATTGGATGGAAATGAATGGAATTGGATAGAATGGCTATTGGTGTAACAATGTTTGCCAAAAATACCATTTTCCATCAATTTTCCCATTTTGTGGCCATTTTGATAGTGGTGGTAAAAGTCGATGGCCACTAGGGTAATTACCCCATTATTAAAACGCCACTTGTTAGATGGAATTTGGTGGAATTTGATGGAATGGTCATTGGTGCAATAGTGTTCGTAAAAAATGGTCATTTTGAAACCAATTTCCAATCTAATGTTTATTTTGATAGTAGTGACCCAAATTGATAGTCATCAGGGTATTATCCCATTTATAAATTGTATTATATAGGTAGAAAGAGAGAGAAAGTGAAACAACAAGCAATGTGAGTCGTTTTGTGTGTGGAATTGAGTTTGATTTGACTATGAATCACTACGTTTTGTTTTGTTGGGTTTATAAACAACGTGAACCAAAAGAAGGATTTGGATTTTGGTTGGTCCCAACCAAACCTGTATCTATCCATGCATAATATATTAATAAATCCTTGATTTTGTTATGAAAATTATGAAGCACATATTTCAATGCCGGGTACATTTTATTAAGAAAAAATTGTGTAAAGATACTATAATCTTAAATATATATAGAAAAAGAACGTTAACGGTTGAGAAGCCATATAGCTATATAGCTATATATAGATGAAATACCCCTTTTTAACCAAAAATTAAGGTTCTTTATTGTTTTTAGTCAGAATTAGTAAACTGATTGTTTTTGTCAAATAATCCACTGAAGAGACATAATTGCCCCTCAATTTTTTTTTAAAAATACCTCTTCTCTCTCCTTTTCTCTCTCATTTCTACAGAATCTTTTTTTTATTTCTTTCCCTCTCTCCTTTCTCTCTCATTTTACCTTCTTCTTCTTTCTTTCCTCTCTTCTCTTTCTCTCTCACTACCTCACGCCATCTCTCCTCCTCTCTCCTCCATCTTCTTCTTCTCTCCTTCTTCTTCTCTTTCTCTCCTCTCTTCTCATTCTCTTTCACATTTTTTTCCAGGTTTTTAAAAAAAATTCAGAATTTTTTTTAAACCAAAAATTTCAGATTTGTAGGTTGTGTTTAAGTTTGGGTTTTCCAATGGGTTTTCCGATCATCGGTCGTCCGATCTGAGTTTAAGGGTGGTTCGATTTCCAGATTTATTTTTAAAATTTTCAGTTTTTTTTTTTTATTTTGAAAAAATTTGCAGATTTTGTTTTTGTTTAAAATTATTTCCAATTTTTTTTAAAAAAAAAACAGGTTTTTGAGTGTTAGTTGTTGATTTTAAGGGTGATTGTGGTTGTTAGTTGGATTTGAGCGTTAGTTGGATTTGAATGTTTGAAAAAAAATTTCAATTTTTTTTTTTTAAATTTCCAAATCTTGTTTTGTTTTTTCCAGATTAAACACACCAGTTGTAATCAATTAAACACACCAAACCAATTAAACACATTTGGTCACAAATTAAACACACCAGGGCAACTCCATTAAACACACTAAGTATAAATCAATTAAACACATCATGACACACCAATTAAACACACCAGGTGTAAACCAATTAAACACACTAGGCCAACCTAATTAAACACAATTAAACACACCTGGGAAGAAGAAGAAGAAAATGGAGGTCTGGGAAGAAGAAGAAGAAGAAGAAGAAGAAGAAGAAGAAAAATAGAGAAAAAAAGTTTTTTTTTTTTTTTTTTTCGGGCAAAACGAATTAAACACGCCAGGCAAAATGAATTAAACACACCAAGCAAAAACGACTAAACACATCAGGGAAAAACGACTAAACACACAAGGTCAAAGGACTAAACACACATGCCAAAACGACTAAACACACTAGGTAAAATGACTAAACACACCAGGCCAAAACGACTAAACACACCAGAAAAAAAAATGACTAAACACACTAGGCAAAATTTCTGAATGAAGGGCATTTTTGTCCGAAAAGTGGATTTTTTGACAAAAACAATCAAAATACTAATGCCGGCTAAAAACAATAAACCCTCTTAATTTTTGGCTAGTTTCCATTTTCACCCCTATATATATTTTAGATACGAGTGACATGACGTGAAAGAAGAAGAGCAAGAATTGGAGGGAGGACTTGAAAAACGTAGCTAGTAGAGAGTGTTTAAAGATAAAGAAGAAAACAGAGTAAATTGTAGAACCTCCATTGAAGCTCTTGAAAAAAGCTTTTGGAGAGAAAGAAGAATTCAATTCGTGTTAATCAAATCTGTTATAGAGGAGAGAGAGAGCAACTTATATAGCAAGTCTAACCAATTTGCCGTGAATTAAGGATGGCCAATCAATTTGCCACCTGTACAAATTAGTTACATCTACTATCAGTTTTCCCGCCAACGATAGTCAGATATTTATTGTTGAGTGAGTTGTGATAATCATGATGATCACAGTTCTGATCATCATGATCTATGATGGTCTTTTTTGTGACTTGTGATATGTTGTGAGCTGTTGCTGGAAATACAAGCATAGTAGCAAATCCTCCAGATGTTGGTGTGACTGAGATATTTTCAGCTTCCTTTGTTTGCAGCTGACTATGATCTCTAACAGGACTGACGACCGACGAGGGAAGAAGAGAAGAGCAAGAAGGGAGAAGGTTGAAGGTTCATGTTGAGGAATCAGAGGATTCTAGCTTGAATAATATTAACTATTTAGTTCAAAGGTTTGGAGTTTATCTTTCTTTAAATTTCGTTTTTAAATTTTTTGGCAATTGTTGATCCATAAGTTGTTAGTTTTTGGATCTTTGGTAATATTTTTATTTGTAATAGTTTTTCTTTAATCAATTTATTTTGATTGAAGAAAACTTGTTCTAATCATGTCTTATTTGTCATTCCTAACATTTAACTATTTTTAAACATTTTGGGCAGAACTGTCAACCATATTATATTTGTTTTCTTCATATAAATTAGCCGCATAACATAATGAAACATATTGATGTAGCCTTCAATCCACTCATTGTGGTCTTGAATGGACCGACATTAATATTCTTGGTTCATGGTTTCTTGAATTCCTTCAAGAAAATAAAACTAATTAAAGAAGAATCCAAGAAAGGACGGCGGCAGAGGAGGGTGACAATGGTGATTAGGGAGTTATTGACAGTAGTGCTGACGGGCACTGAGGTTACTAAAGAGGTGGATTGAGAGAAACATGTGGTGAGGTTACTGTGTCCTCATATTTCTAGACATGAAAAAGGAACGGTGATTTGAAAACTCAATTTCTAATTACAATATTATGTAGAGGCTTGCAAGGATTTTATTCATGTTGAAGGCTCTATAACACTAAGATGAAAAATGATTTTCTTTTTTAGTTAATTAGATGTATAACAATAATGGTAAACATTTCATGATAACCTAAATTGATTTCTTAGTTGTATCATTTTTGTGATGTTTCTTTTGTTAGATATGGAAAATTGTCTGATAATATCTCATATTCGAGTCATCATACCCGCAAGTGAAGCATGATTGATAGCCCCCAAAAATTACACAAATTGTTACACAATTTGTTGACCATTGGATTATGATGAGTTGGATGGTCAGATATACTTACACTTCACTACGATCACTGTAATTTAATAATATATAAATTAAATTATTATTTTATTTAAAAAATTATTTCCATAATTAGTTATTCAATTTTCACTTGATTATAAAGGAGATTATTCAATTATAGTTTCCCCAAAGGATCAGAGAATTTAAACTCATTTAGTCACCACAATCCCAACTATGTTTTTTATTAAATAAATAAAATATAAAATTGAAAAATATTTTTTTGAAGTAATTGAAAAATATTTAAAAATATATATATATTTTTGGATAATCCTACTTTAATATTATTATATTTAGTCTAATCTTATGTTTCACCAAACAAAACATAATATTAATTCAATCACATCCCATGTTTCTCTTAAACACAACATGATATTAATTTAGTCAAGTCCAATTACATCTTATCTCAGTTTCATCTCAATCCAATCCAATCCCACGCACCAAACAGTAATAAGGTTTATAAATTAAAATTTATTATATTAAGTAAATTTAATTAAAAAGGTAAAAAGTATATAAATGTCAAATTTTAAATATATTTATAACCATGGACATGAAGGTAAAATAAAAATATAAATTGTCAAAAGTAAATTCAGAGTTTCAATTTTGAGCCTCTATATTTGGAGTTCAAAAGATAAAAACTCTAAAAAAAATTATTTGAAGCATAAATTTAGAGTACAGTAGTCATGTGATACTTTATTTTATTTTGGAGTCCGTACTCTAAAATAGAGTAAGGGGGAGATGTTCTTTCTCTTCTTCTTCTTCTTTTCTCATTTAAAGTTATAATTATTGTTGTCTTTTTTAATTTATTTTTTTAGAGGAATTTTCTTTTTTATTTGTAACTCACTAAATTGTAATTATATTATAAGGCTTAGTGATGCCGTTGTATGATGTTGGGGCATGTTTTGACGCACGTATAATACTGAACTGTATTATATAAGATTGTACTGGATAATATTGGACTGTATTTAAAACTCTACGGGCTTATTTGTGTGCGGGATATAATAGAATTAATTTCATGGGATTTGATTGGATGAGATGGGATTGGACTAAATTAGTGTTGTGATGTGTTTGGTGCTCTATGAGATTATATTAAAATAGTCATGTCTCTTGTTTAGTATGGTATGAGATTGGATAAAAATAATAATTTTATTATATGTCTTTTAAATAAATTTTATCTTAAATTTAATAGTTTAAAATTGATTAATATAATTAATTTTAAAAAATAATAATATTTAAAAGTAATATTAAAGAAATTAATATTTAATATTTTTAAATATTATAATAAGATATATTAAATAAATATAAATTTTATAATTAAAAAAGATAAAAGATAAAAATTTTCTTTTTAAAAAACATGGGTCTAAATAGCCCCACCTCACTTGGATAAAATGGTTGTACAGACTTGACCGGTTAAAATAATTATTTAAATTAATTTGTTTTAAAATTTAAAATATTTATATTGTTTATTTAAAAATAATTTAAATTTTAAAACCAGTTTTTAAAAAATATTTATTTTATTTGTTAATATTGAATTATTATTTTTAAAATGTTTAAAATAAAATAATTTATTAATTATTAAAAAGATATTTATATTTAATTACATAAAAAAAAATAAATTGAAAAAAAAATGGTATAAAGTGGTGGTATAAGTTGTTTTCATTAGATTAAAAAATCACATTATACAAACAACAAACATGGGAGATAAGACTAAAATTAGTCATATCCCATCACATGTAATAAACATGGTCGACATGGTTTGGTGTTGGATTAAATTTAATACTCTATGGGCATGTTCGTTACATGGGATTGGACTGGGATTGAACTAATCTTAATTCAATCTCACATTTGTGGTTTACACAGGGATCAGATTCTCCAATCCCGTGTAGACAAATAGTCCCACTGACCACTGTGTTGGGACTATTTAGTTTGTCACAAAGGTTGGGGCAATATTTTGTCCCAGCCGTTGTGCATTTAGTTTTTTTTTTTTTTTTTTTTTTTTGTTTTAATTAAATTATATATATAATATAATATAATATTTCTAGAAATTAATGCAAAAATTTTGTGTAAAATTATATTTTGCATTGACCACACCCATAAACTATTGATTTTGTGTTTGTCTCCATCGACTTAAATTTCATAAATAAATAGAATAACGTATTTGTATAAGTTCCATACAGAAAATTTGTAAGAAATCACATTCCACGTTGAAATAACCTCATAATTTTTCCAAAATTTCCCTTATTAACCCTATAAAAGTGTTGATTTTGCGACGGTATTGGAATGACCCCATAGTTTTATCCAAATTTTGAAGTGCTGATTTTGCTATTGTCCTGGAATGACCTTAAATTTGATACATAAATATAATAGAGTATTTCTAATAGTTTCATGAAAATATATTTGTAAGAACTTACATTCTGCATTAAATATGTGACTCGTAATATTCCTCAGTATTTCCTTTACCCTAGTGTTGATTTTAATTTATAAACCATATTATCATAAAAATTATGCCACTAGAGATGTCTCAACAAGATCTTCAAATTAGATAATAATGCTTGGAAGCCTATGCATTATAGTCGAAAGTTAAAGAGGTAGAAGTTCCTTTATGGATGGGTAGACATTCACTTTTAATCTTTATATACCAATGTATAATATTACTCAATAAAGTTTGCTAGCAAAACTCTATAGAAAGCCAAAGGAAACAAAATACAAAAATTTTGCATCTCAGACAATATTGGCCCAACCCTAATTAACAATGTTTGTTTTTTACACCCTCAAGTTAATTCTCTCAATAGGACTATTCTATTCTATCCGCCACAGCCATTTTCCTAATGATTCCTAGCAACCTTTGTTTTTTACATCCTCCAAGCTTCTGTAGTTCTGTTCCTATAGTGTTAAAACATTGGCGCAGATTTAGAATTTTATTTGCAATCAAAAAAGTTGGAGATAGATAGATAGTTGTTCCTCAGTTCTCTAAATGAAAATAGACATGCTTAGATTAGACAACTCAAGATTTATAAAAGCTCATTTCGTTTCAAAGATTAAGTGTTTGCGAGTATCATAAATCATAATCTGGTATTCTGGTAACAAATATACATAGAAAAACATAATAAATGAGACAAATACATATAAAGTAAACACTCATTAAAGAAACTCAATTCCTAACATTCATCTTTCTCATCATTTAGCAAAATTAAACAGAGGACTACCAATAAGTTCCAATTCTTGCTGGAAATTTTTTACCACGAAAAATACAAATGAGTTATTTTTCAAAATTGATTTCCAAGCAAAATAATTAGAATAGTATGTTACAATTTGACATGAATGGCCATTCCATACTTGATTCAAAGCAAAATGGCGGTTCTGTATACTTACTCAAATAAAAAGACAACCAAAAAGCATAATCACCACACAAAAAATACCCGGGTCATTCCTCGTCAGAATAATTGAACTTTACGGAGTGTGTTGGAGATCAATCAGCCCTCCTCTATAGCTGCCACGCTTCTTCTTGGTCTTCTCATGCCGAAAATCCCTGAGAGAGAGAATGTTAGTGATATAGGACCAAAAGTAAAAAGAAATAGATAGATAATTAGAGTTTGCAAGATAGAAAATCAGAGGAAAGAAAATTAGGAGATATTCAATATCACTTTATTTCATACTCTGTTTTCATATGACAAAGTAGGCCTTTTTATAGTGGCCAAAGGCAATTAAGATAAAGATAAACTAAACCTAAAAATAAAAGACAAACTAAACTAAAATCTAAGTTGGGGCTAGTTTGGTATTGTTGCAACTTTTAAAATAATCACTATTAGTTGTGTTGAAGAAATAATCTAGTAAAGAGTTAAATCGTTAATCAAGCAATCATTTTGTTAATACTGTTGTTAAAACTATCGTGGACTCAAATGCAGTATATAAGCATTAATGTTAATTGATTTGAATTTATATAATGAGTTAATGACAAATGGATGTGGAACTAAAATATTTTAACTTCTACTAGGTATTCAAACCAATCCAACATTTAATTCAAATATTTGCAAGTGAAAAATGCAACGTAATTTTATAATTAATAATAAAATTTAATAATAATCAGCTTTATTTGTTCATAGTTCTCTTAAAAGTTAAAATATAAAAATACAACTATTATAATCATACAAATAAATATAACACTAAAAATAGTGTAAAAAATCCTCCATTTTTGCTGGGTTTTTTTTTGTTATGAACGGGGAAGCAACGATCATGAACTACATGAATGAATGAAAGGCGAATCCTTTTGAACTATAGGTGTGAAATCCTTTTCTTTTTGTTCCATTTATCTAACTTTTTATTTTTTTAACATCAGTTGAAACTTTACCCATAATGAAACTTGAGAAGTATAAATAAATAAGAAAAAATATAACACTAAAAGAAAAAAAAATACCGAAAATGGGAAATGAGAATCGAAGGCTTATGTTGTTAACGAGATGGTCAATGATGAATGAAATTATAATAACATAGATTTATAAAAATAAAGATTGGGATAGAAGTTTCTTTATGTTAAATTAATAAGGATAATTATGTCATTTAAAAGATTCATTAAATCTCACTTAAGATTATTTCATAATCACTTTACAAAAGTAACATTCTGCATGCTTCTTGAAATTGCTACACAGTTAGATCAAATTATCAAATAATCACTTTTACTAGTTTTACCAAACACCTTTTAATACCAAAATTATTAAATAATCAGATTTCAACCTTTCAAAGCTATACCAAATGGGGCTTTAAAGTCTTATCTCATTACTTATTAGAAAAGAGATATTTTTTATTTTTATTTTAAACCTAATCAAATCTTGATAAAATAAATATTTTAATAATCCTAATCTTCTTCTCCATTAGTTAGACTCCATTCTGACAATGAAAGCATAACACAAACATGGAAATGTATAACATTCAAACAGTGATATGGGTCTGTCAAGGCAACAAAATTGAAGGTTCAGACTCAAGACTGGTAGCTCAAGTCCAGCACTTGTTTAGTATGCTTAAGCCTCAATGTTCAAGCTAATCAGAAACATATCTAGGTTCATGAAGCTAACACTTTACCTCTGCTCCCATATCAGCTACTCACTTACATATCAGCAGTCTTCAATTAAATTCCTAGTTTTTAGGAAGCTAGTCATAATAGATATTTCTGGTAGTCTCAGCTGTATATATAACCTATTGATCATTGTATACTGATTCAGTCATTAGAAGTTGTTTTCAGTTTCTTCAAGTTTCAGAGCTTTTTCTTCTTGTTTTCCCTCAACATGTTCACGGTCATAACCAGAGAACAAAAAAAAAAAAAAAAAAAAAGTGTATCCAATAGCTAAAAAACTATATTCACCATAGCATCACATTTAAAAATAAATCAATAAAATAGTTATCCCCAAGTGACAGACCCATGACTATGAAAATGTACCTTCCTCTAACTTGCCCAAGTACTTCTTGTGCTTTTGCACCATAGCCAATCTCTGCTCCATCCTGTGGAGAAATTTCGTAGTTTGAAAATTTTGTATATGTTCAAGAAACTGAAAACAGTGTAAAGAAAAAAAATGGAAACTAATGATCCAGAAGATAAGAATACAGAAACAGAATATAAACAAACCTTTGCCCAGTATGAATTATCTTTAAGCCTTTCATCAGTAAATACCACGTCATCAACTTTTACCCGCTGAAATGCTTTAATTGTATTTGGCTGCAATAATAGCATTCATCAATATAAATCTCTGGAAACTTTAAATTATAATGCAGATCATTTTTAAGATCCAATATCAAACCAAAGTTAGCACACACAAGATTACCCAACATAATGTTAAAGAAAACAGAAGCTAAGGTAGTCAATAGGTAGGATCATATCTGAATCTCACTTAATTTACCAATTAGAAGAACCAAAAAGATAGAAATATATAAATTTAACAGACATAAAATTTATCATTTATGGATTCGGACTCAAACTGGCTTTTCAAATATATAGTCTTAAAAAGGTTGTACAAAGACTGCCGTATGTTAAGGGTAAGGGTGTGTGTGGAATTATAAGCAAATTGGCTTCTAAATGTGAAGAAAGACTATTATCGAGCTGCCTTCACACATATATTACATGTTGAGTTTAAATTCATACCTCAGCTGAACCATTTGCTTGCTTCTTGATGCTTTTATGCGAGGCAGATTTCTCTCCTTTCTCAATGTTTGAATTTCCTGGAGTCGCATTCACCTCTGTAACTTGCTCACTTCCCTTTTGTTCTTCTGACCCTTTGGTCTTTCTACGTTTGGATTCTTCTACTTCATTCTTGTCAATAGGCTGAGAATTGTTTTCTTCAGAAGCCAATCTTTTTTTTCTTGGATTGTTTACTCTCCTTATCAGTTGCATCTTCCGCTGGTGTGTTAATATTATCCTTCTTAGACTTGGTTCTACTTAATTTCCCTTCATCAAACTCCTTTATACTTTCATGATGTTCAACATTTTCAATCACAGATTCAGAATCCTGCTTCCTTTTTCTTTTTTTCCTTTTGTTTCTTCTCAGGCTCCTGCAACTGTTGGTCGCACAACACACCATCAGTAGGCTCCTTCATCACATCCGCACTGACTTGCTCTGCTTGGCCATGAGAATCAGAAGTCTTTTTATTTTTCTTCTTGTCCTTAGATTTTACATTTAATTCTGTCACTGTGTTATCTGTAATCAGGTCATTCTCTTTAGAATCGGTAAATTTACCAGAATCTTCTGATTGACCAACTGTACCAAGATTAACCTCGTTGCTTCTCCTTTTCTTTTTCTTACTAACAGTTCCCACACCAGCAGAAAAATCAGCCTCTTTGACTATTTCAGAATTGCCATCCATCAGTAAATCTACAATATAAAACTCTGAATTAGTGCTATCATGAGTTTCGTGCATCCTGTTTATCAGTTTTGTTTTTATTAGTTTCTTTTAGTTGTGATGGGTCGGAGAATCTGAACATCACCATGATCAACGCATTACAAGAAAAGCTCATATTGTTGTATGAAATTCGAGCCTACCTTGCACCTTCTGTCCACAGATTTTTTTGCCACTTTGATCACTGCATATTTATGGAAGCTCAGGCATGATGAGAACAGAAACTGAAATTTAATTTAATGCTTAAATCAAGAAAATCCAAAGTAAATTTGGATAGTGTAATAAAAATCTTTAAAACACAAAATGGAAAAAGGCACTTTTGACATTTTCTTCCAGGAAGAACAGGCACTTATCCGTCTCAGAGATCACCGTCAACATTATCAAGGTATGTTATAAATTTAATATAAGAACATTTATTTCAACTTTGATTGTGAATATAACAATCAAAGAAATCCCACATCATTATTGATGTATAATGATGGACTCGAAGGTGTGTGACCGAGAACATAGCTCATTAAACAGCCCCAGAAACACAGCCATCATCAAATATGAAATACCAATAGCCAAAAAAAAAACTTCTTGAGACTCCAATGTTCATACTAGCAATGAAATGTGTTAAAAAAACTTCCAAGAGCTATTCAAACAAAAAGTTCATTTCTATGACACATGTTAATGAGTCATCTATATTTAGACAGCCAAATTATAATTCACTTAGATGTCTACAACACCTAAGACATTAATATAGAGAAGCAGCCACAACATTGGGGATCATGCATCAATAGACAGGGTTCAGGCTTGTAACATGGTCTTCATAGAGAATTATTCTTAATAAAGAAAAAAGAATTTCTTATCTTACCATGTCTCCAAGTAATTGCAGAATATATCTTCCAAATTTAGAGTGGAATCACTAAGATCATCCTTCTGCACCAAGAGCAGAAGAAAAAGTATTGACATGAGGAAATAAGGTCAAACAATTGATGCATAATATGGAAGAAAATATGCATATATGTGCATCAGTGCATTAATCACATCACTTATAAAAGCCAGTGAGCCTAAGAAACAAATCCATGAGTTATCAGTTGCCTAACATATTATCACTGGCATAAATTGCCAAAAAAAATTATATTTATAAAAAAAAACCTTGAAATGCAAAAATTATCCGTACATAGATAAAGAGATAGACCGATACAGTTGAACCGAATCAAAATCGAATTTTTATTGTAAATTTGTTAAATTATAAATGGCTATAAACCATACAATCATCCAAATGCAACTTGAGTTTATAAGCATGTTTCAATATAAACAGATAGAATAAAAGTAGTTTCATGTAATTTCTAACATAAATTTAGTGACAAACATTTCATCATCCAACCACACATCAAAAACATAAATCAAAACGAGCCGAACCCACCTCTATCTGTGCTTCAGATAGAAATTTCTTCAGAGTTTTGGAGAAGCCATTGGATTTCAGGTAGCCAGCAATCGATTGGAGGAGTGAATCCTTCTGCTCCGGTTTCAGGGTCCGGTGGATGTTGAGCTTCATGGTTGGCATTGCAAGTAATACTTGGCGAGGCTTGAATAACAAGGTGGCAGGGTTTATTGTGTCTGCAATTGGTTTGGGCATATGAGCCTCCTTTAGCTGACACTCGGGCTGAAGTGCTGAACTAGGGTTTAGAACAATTAGGGTTTCTTCGGGAGAAATTGCACAAACCTCCCTAAGTTTAGGCCTAATTACATGAACATCCCCTACCCTCAGATGTGTTCCGTTAGTAATTAACAGTTTAAGGGCAAAAGGTTCCATTTACCAATAATATTCATTCCATCTAGGGATGGCAAAATTATCCACGACTGCGGATATTCGTAAGAATCTGGTCCATTTAAAATGGGGATGGATACTATTATTTCAGGGACGGAGCGGGGATGGATGTCATCCTAATATTCATTTTATTTTCGGGGATGGAAATGGATATTGTCTATGGATATCCATCCCCATCCGGATCCATTATAGATTTTAATATTTTAAGAATATAAAAAATTATTATGTAATTATAAATTCTAATTATGTAAGTTTTTATTAATTTATTATTTAAAATTTATTGGATGTATTTATTTCTCCCTTTAAATACGATAAAATGTACTATTACACATGTTAATTATATTTTCTCTTGTAAACTATAAAAATTTACATTTTTTTTTCATCGGATACAGATATAGACGAAACGTGGATGGATATCTATACCTCAATTCAAGGATTATCTGAATCCGCCCCGCTCACTTAGAAATGAGGATGGATGTGGGGATGGAGATACATATCTTAAACGGATACGTGGATGGATATTGGGATATCCATCCCCGATTCGAACCATTACCATCCCTAATTCCATCCATCATCTGATCTCATTATCTCAATGATTGTCATCAAATGGAGGTGATGGAGTTAAAAAAAACCCTAGGCGGCACTATTCACACAGTGGCATTGTTCATGTGGCACTATTCATCCGGTAGCACTGTTCATGCGGCATTGTTCACACGGTACTATTCATCCGTAGCACTGTTCCTCCGGCAGCACGATTCATGCAGCACTGTTCACATGACACTGTTCATCCTAGAACTTTTCCGGCACTGTTCAGTGGTGACACTGTTTACCGCGACGACTGTTCATCGTCAACACTGTTCACGTGACAGTAATGTTCACTTTTTTTTTTTTTCAGGTTATAACTGCTGTTGTTTCGGTTGCTTCTCTTGTGTTTCGGATAATGGCTTCTCCTCACATGCTTGGTCTCATGGAGGTTCCCATGTCTTTAGAGCTACTTTGGTTTCCTTTCTACACACAACTCCTATTTGTGGTAAGGGAACGATTTCTTCTAATAGTGGAGGGCACAGTATGGGTAATGTGTTGCCTTCTATTCCTACCTTGGGTGTGTTAGGATTATGCTCAATAGCAAGAGTGTAATATTGTAATTAACAATCTTTTTCATATTAATAAGTGATTTCTGGTTTAACAAATCGTATAGCATTTATAGTTTAATATTATAATTGTCAAAGTAAATAATCATAAGGTCTAAAGACTATGAGAAAAGAAGAATTGTTCGTACATCTGGATATGTATGTGGTAGACACAATTCTTTAGTTAGTCTTGAATAATGTTCATAACTTAAGTTAAAGGTTGGGCACCTTTATCTTGTTAAAGTTGTAGAATTCTTTTGCTAGCATTTGAGTGGGATCAAATGAGATATGATGAGTCTAAAATCATCGGAGTGTCTTCGAGCAAAAGGATCTAGTGCACTGGGTGCATTGAACTGGGTCACAATGAAAAGCTTTATCTAGAACCGTCAATAGATAATAGTCTTTTCATTATCAGACAATCGGAGAGTCTATCTTAATCCTGAGATAAATGATGGACTTATGGTTGCAAGTGATATCATTTGAGTTATCAATGAGTACGATTATATCGCATAGTCTATCCTCGATAGTTTGGTGATATTCATTTGTTAATCGATAGAGGACTTCATTTATAGATATGGACATCGTGGCTCCATTTATTAAATGAGAGTATAATATCATCATATGGATGTTTTGAGGTAATTGGATATTAAATCTCAACGTTGAGTTTTCGATAGTGTCTATTGAAAACATGGCTTCTGGACAAGTCAAAATATCCAAGTTCAAAACGTGGTCATATGAGTAAATATGGTAATTTGGAGAGTTATAGACGGTTTATGAACTCTTGGCGATTACTGATATTAATCACGAGGATACACTTTCTCCAATATGATTGTCTAGGGTATGAATGAGGAGCATCTTCCTTTTCTATCTTTATTTAAAAGTTCAGTTTTAGCTCTTTAGTGGAATGAGTTAAAATTAATGGATCGGACCTAAGTGAATCATTTGTTGATTGTGATTAGGTTATGTCTATTGAAACTTAAATTTAGATGGCCCGCCAAGATCCTCAATCCACACGGACTTGCATGGATCACTTGATATATTCTACCGGACCAATTTAAGGGTCAATCTAGAATTGCATTTAATATATTAAGAATATAATTTGCACATTATTTATGTAATGGGCTGTTCAATTATATTAATATATTAATGAATGACATGTGGGCTTGTTTCTTTTAGTAAAAATGGGTCTGGTTCACATGTGGGCTTTTTATTTAAAGTCCAATGGATTAAATGAAATAAAAAAAATAATATATAGCCCATTTGTTTAAGTGGGGCGGCAAGAAGGTTTTATAACCTAATATATTATTTTGTTTCATTGTTTTAATTAAATAAGAATTAATTAATTTATTAATTAATTGTTTAATTAAGAAACAAATCTTTTCTGAATAGGAAATGTATTTCCTAGAGTAATACTATTGTAGTAGTTTACTAAAAGTAAAAGACTTGTTTGAAAAGAAAATAAATAATTAATTTTATTTATTTAAATCAAATAAGAAGTCTTTTTTATTAAGTCAAATAAAGGAATAAAAGATTTATGAATTAAATTAGGGTTTGAAGTTTTAAACTAAATAGGAATTAGGGTGCAATACAAACTCCTTTGGGCTTGAGAATTGCGGCAACCCTAGTCCCTTTTAGGTTAGGATTTTCGGCCACCCTAAAGAGAAAGAAGAGAAGAAAATTTGGCAACCTATATATACACTCTTATAGATTTCGGCCAACCTAAGGCTTGGGGCTTGAGATTCTATTTTCTTCTTCTTCTCAATTCATAGAAAGATTTTTTATTCTACTAAAACATAAAAGAGTGAATAGATTATTCTTTGATGGTACACTAATTGCTTGTTCATCAATAAGCTTGTGTGTACAACATCGATTTAGGTTCACGCGAGTTTCGATCACTAGATTGAGAACTCAAAAGTGACCGGAATAATCTTAGTCATCTTTTGATTGTTTTTGTGACTAACAAAGAAAAGAAAAGTTTGTTTGTCTATTCACAGGTTTGCAATTCAAAGAAAAGGGAGACCACGCTCCTAGGTGATCTACGTTCGTGCTAGGATTGAAGATCTTACGGATTACCATCGACGTAAGTCAATCGGATCACGCGACAAAAGGTATTATTCTTTTGTTAGATAATATATATGTTTAATTGATTAAAGGGTTTAAGGTTCATAAAAGGGAAAAATTTTAAAAGTCACTAAATCTATTTTTTAGTCTCGCTTCCGCTGCATGCACTACGGTATTTTTCCCTACAGGGTGAGAATACGGTTAATGTTGGAGGTTCGATTCAGGGCCCCGTTATGATTTCTAGTCCCTTGCCTATAGGTGGCAAATCTTATAGGGACCTTTTGAAGCCTTCTTATGATTTTATTCAGCTTCTCCCTATGGTTGCTGCACCTTTGAAAAAGGGAGGTTATGTGTCTTTCTGGGTTGATCCGGTGGCTTATCAATCTAGACTTGAGTTATGCAAAAATGCTCTTATAAGGCGTGTGGTTCTTTCTAGTGGTGAGCGTCCTTGGAAGCTTAACAACCTTAAGTCTAAGCTTGGTAAGATTTGGATAATTTCAGCAGATTAGAGACCCATATCTTTAAGGAGAGGATACTTCTAGATCATTTTGAAGTCTCCTGAGGACAAGACCAAGGTTTAGGGTTTGGGTTATGTTAATTTGAAGCCAGGGGGTTCTCCGCCTTCAACCTTGGGTTCCGGATTTTAATCCCTCTTTGCAAAAGTCCACTAATGCGCAGGTTTAGGTTAGGTACTATGATTTGTCTTGAGAATATTGTCACCCGAAGATCATTTTTGATTTGGTCAGATGTATTGGGGTTCCATTAAGATTGGATAACGCTACTATTGATGGTGATTTTGGGCATTTTGCCAGGGATTTAGTGGATGTCAATATGTCTATTTTGCTTCAATCCTAGGTTCTTTTAAAGAGGAATGAGCTTCATAGCTCTTTCATTTCGATGGCATATGAAAACATGTCGTCCTTTTGCTTCGTCTGCTCCTCCATTGATCATCTGCCCGGTTCTTGTCGTTGGAACAAGCCTAAGGTTTCTATGCTAGTGCGAGAAAACCCTCTCAGCCAATGATTGAGGTTTCTATTGAGGAGCTAGTTTTTCAGCCAGTTCGCTCTCAGTCCTCTAAGATGGTTTATCGTCCGATAGATAAGACAGTCCAAGAGGTCTTGGTATCTAATGCTTTTGCTACTATTTATCAAGATTTAGGGCCTACAGATTCAGTGGTGGTCCATCAGTCAACTTCTTCGGGTCCTTCTTCGGTTCCGTCTTCGGCTGCTAGTTTGATCTCATCTTTGTGTAATCCTCTTCCGGGTCCTTCATCCACTATTGTGGGTTCGATCCCAATCCCTTTACCAAACGTTCCTAATGTTCAGTAGGGTTGTAGTCTCTTACCTCGTGGGACTCCTCTCCCTTCCTCTGTTGTTGTTTCTTCTGTAGGGAAAAATACGGTCAACGCAGCGGAAGCGAGACTAAAAACGAGTTTAGTATATTTTAAAATTTTTCCTTTGATGAACCTTAACCCTTTAAATTAATTAAACATATATATATACCAATAAAAGTAGAATACCTTTTGTCGCGTGATCCGATTGATTTGCGTCGATGGTAATCCGCAAGATCTTCAATCCTATCACAAACATGAATCACCTAGGAGCATGGTCTCCCTTTTCTTTGAATTGCGTACCTGAGGATGGATAAACAAAATCTCTTTTTCTTATCGTTAGTCACAAAACGTCCAAAAGAGTACAAAGATTATTCCGGTCACTTTTGAGTTCTCAATCTAATGATCAAAACTCGCGTGAACCTTATTCGAAGTTGTACACAAAAGCCTATTGATATATAAGCTATTAGTGTACTATCGAAATAGAATAATCTCTTCTCTCTTGTGTCTTGGCCGAAAATTAAAACACTTGTCTATGAGTATGATTCAAGCTAGAAGAAGAAGAAGTTGATCAAGTGAATCAAATTGAGGGAGTAAGTGGTCGAACCCTATAATGTGTATTATATAGGGTGTCAGAATTCTACTTCTCTTTCTATTAGGGTTGGCCGAATTCTCCTTATGATTTAATTAGGGTTGGCCGAAATCTCTACTAAAGAGGATTTGTGCTTTACCCTAATTTCTATCAACTATAGAATCCTAACCCTAATTCAACTCATAAGTGTTTAATTCTTTATTGACTTAATAAAAGACTTCCTTATTTGATTAAATAAATAAACCTTATTATTTATTTTCTGACCAAATAAGTCTTTTATCTTTAGTATACTACTACCAATAGTATTTAACCTAGGAAACATATTTCCTGATCAGAAAAAGATTTTGATTCTCAATTAAATGATTAACTAATAAATTAATTAATCTCCATTTAATCAAACAATAAAATAAAATAATATCTTTAGACTATTTTCTAGTCTTGCTGCCCACACCATTAAATATGGGCCTAATATTATTTTCTTATTTTATTTAATCCATTAGACTTTAAATAAAAAGCCCACATGTGAACCAGATCCATTCTTACTAAAAGAAACAAGCCCACATGCCTTCCATTAATATATTAATATAATTGATCAGCCCATTAAATAAATAATGTGCAAATTATATTCTTAATATATTAAATGCAATTCTAGATGGACCCATAAATTGGTCCGGTAGAATATATCAAGTGATCCATGCAAGTCCGTGTGAATTGTGGATCTTGGCGGGCTATCTAAATTTAAGCTTCAATAGACATAACCTAATCACAATCAACAAATGATTTACTTAGGTCCGATCTATTAATTTTAACTCATTCCACTAAAGAGCTAAAATTGAACTCTTAAATAAAGATAGAATAAGAAGATGTTCTCATTCATACCCTAGACAATCATATTGGAGAAAGTGTATCCTCGTGATTAATATCAGTAATCGCCAAGAGTTCATAAACCGCCTATAACTCTCCAAGTTACCATATTTACTCATATGACCACGTTTTGAATTTGGATACTTTGACTTGTCCAGAAGCCATGTTTTCAATAGTCGCTATCGAAAACTCAACGTTGAGATTTAATATCCAATTACCTCAAAATATCCATATGATGATATTATACTCTCATTTAATAAATAGAGTCACGATGTCCATATCTATAAATGAAGTCCTCTATCGATTAACAAAGAATATCACCAAACTATCGAGGATAGACTATGCTATATAATCGTACTCATTGATAACTCAAATGACACCACTTGCAACCATAAGTCTATCATTTATCTCAGGATTAAGATAGACTCTTCGATTGTCCTGATAATGAAAAGACTATTATCTATTGACGGTTATAGATAAAGCTTTTCATTGTGATCCAGTTCAATGCACCCAGTGCACTAGATTCTTTTACTCGAAGACCCTCTGATGATTTTAGACTCATCATAACTCATTTGATCACACTCAAATGCTAGCAAAAGAATTCTACAACTTTAACAAGGTAAAGGTGCCTAACCTTTAACTTAAGTTGTGAACATTATTCAAGACTAACTAAAGAATTGTGTCTTTCTCATACATATCTAGATGTACGAACAATTCTTCTTTTCTCATAGTCTTTAGATCTTATGATTATTTACTTTGACAATTATAATATTAAACTATAAATGCTATAAGATTTGTTAAATCAGAAATCACTTTATTAATATGAAAAGATTGTCAATTACAATATTACACTCTTGCTATTGAGTATAATCATAACATCTTCGGACCTTCCGGTTATGAACACTTTCTCTTATGGTGTTCCTAGTTAGTCTTTAGGGATTGGAATTTCGGTTTTTTCTTCTGGTCTGATCCTTCAGGTTGATCAGCTTCTTGCGAAGCATGGGATCAGTTATTCTCAGGATTAGAGATCGAAGTTCTCTTTGTCGAATTCTGATGCTGAGCTTGGTTTTGTTGTTGACACCCTTTGGGCTAAACAGGTGGTAGCTAAGGTTTTGGGTTCTGATGATTTGGTTTAGAGGACCATGATGATTAAACGTAGATTGGAGTCATATAAGTCCAAGTTTTGGACTCCTTCCAGCAATTCCCATGATTAGTATAATTTATTGGAACCACCGTGGTATTGAGAACAACTCTTCGAAATGAGTTCTTAGAGATTTATGTTGTTCCCATCGGCCTTCCTTGGTTTGCATTTCGGAGCCCATGGTGGCTTTTGATTTGATTTCTGCTAGTTTTTGGTCTTCTCTTAATCTTCATTTGGTGGGTATGAATGATAGGGGTGGTTTGATTCCATCCATTTAGGTATTTGCTTGTGATTTTATTGTAAATACTCAAATAGTTTTGTGTCATGAGCAACATTTAACCGTCTCCATTTCTATCGGGTCTTTGACACATTGGTACACTTTTGTTTATGCTCGTACCTCTGCCTCGGTTCGCCGGGAGCTTTAGCATTCACTTCGGGAGATAGCTAAGTTTTTTTCTTCTTCTTGGTTAGTGGTTGGTGATTTCAATGCAGTCTTGGGTGCTCATGAGTGTTTGGGGTCTCGCTCTCTTGCTAGGGGTTCTTGTGAGGACTTTAAATCAATGATTGAGGATTGCAATCTAATTGGTGTTCGTTCTCAAGGTGCTCGTTTTACTTAGGTTAGGGGTTATTCTAACTACACTAGAGTTGAGCGGAGATTGGACAAGACTTTGATTTCTGAGGGTTGCACTTCCTGTTGGCAAGATATCTCATGTGTAGCTCTCCCCCGTTGGTTTTCTGATCATTGTCAGCTTTGGATTCGATTAGTTGAGTCCCAGATTTCTTCATCTAGACCTTTTCGTTTTCAAAATATATGGGTGGATCATCCTGATTTCATGAATCTGGTTTGCAAGGTGTGGGACATTCCTTGTATTCGTTGTCCTCCTCAAGTTGTTATTGGTAAGCTTAAGAACCTAAAGAAAGCTCTCAAAGCTTGGAATTGAAAGGTTTTCGGTGATCTCAATGTTAACATCTCTAGGAAATTTGCTGAGCTTCAATTTGTTCAGAGCCAAATTTTAACTTAGGTTTTTCTGAGGAGCTTTTCTTGAATGAGTCACACACTCATCATGATCTTGACGTGCTTTTTCGTAGGCATGAGTGTTTCTTTCATGATAGATCACGAGTGAAATGGTTGCAGGATGGGGATCGTAATTCATACTTCTTTCATTCTTCGATTAAGCGTAAGCAATGTAAGAGTGTTTTGTCTTCACTTTCGAGTGATGGTGTTATTACGAATAATCAGTATGTTATTAGAGATCACATTGTCAGGTTTTATGAGGATTTATTCTCTTCGAATTCAACTCAGATTGATCATGATCTTTCTGTTATGGATGACATTGTTCCCTCTTTAGTTTCTCAAAAGGAGAATTCGCTTCTTGTCGCTATTCCCTTTGCGGAAGTTATCCATGATACGGTTTTTGCCATGGATGCTCTTTCGGCCCTTAGGCTTGATGGCTTCTCTGGTTGCTTCTTTCAACGCTATTGTGAGATTTTGGGTAAATATGTGATTCTTACGGTTCAAGATTTTTTCCATTCTATAGTGGTTATCCCGTGATTGAATTCTAATTTTATCGCTTTTCTTTCGAAGACGAGGGACTCTATCACAGTTAATCAGTTTCGTCCTATTATGCTTGGTAATTTTTTTTCAAGATTTCTTTCAAAATCTTGGCTGACAGGTTAGCTCAAGTTGCTACTCGAGTTGTCTCTCCGCAACAATTTGGTTTCATCAGGGATCGGCACATTGAAGATTTGTATTGCCCTCGCTTCCGATTGTGTTAATGTACTTCATAAGAAATGCTAAGGGGGAGTGTGGTTATGAAAATCGACATTCGTAAGGCGTTTGATACTCTAGATTGGAAATTTCTTTGTCGTGTTCTGAGGGCTTTTGGTTTATCTCGAACCTTCATGGATTATGATAGCAATCTCGGTTCTTTAAGACTGTCTGTTTGATCAATGGTTCTCCGGCTGGCTATTTTAGATGCACGAGAGGGTTATGGCAGAGGGATCCACTTTCTCCTCTTCTTTTTGGTATTGCTGAGGATTTTCTCAACAGGGTACTTTCGAAGATGGTGGAGTCTGACCAACTTTTACATATCTCTTCTCTGATAGGTTTTTTTGCTCCTAGTCTTTTGTTATATGCCGATGATATGCTAATATTTTGTAGGGGCACAGCTAAAAACCTGAGGAATGTTATGCATGCTTTCAGTGTTTATGACAGCATTTTAGCTCAACTGGTTAACTAGAGTAAATCCTCCATCTTTTTGGTTCTTCTGTTTCATCTGCTCGGATTTGTTCTCTTCAATCATTAGTTGGGATGCAGATTGGTTGATTCCCATTTTCTTACATGGGGGTTCCTCTGTTCCGGGGCAAGTGAATTCTATTTTGATGCCTATTGCGGATAAGATTTTATTTAAATTTTCTAGGTGGAAAGGTAAGTCCCTTTCTCTGGCTAATCGAGCTACTTTGATTCACTCTGTGATTACTGGATCCTTTGTTAATTCATTTATGGTTTATAAATGGCAGGTTTTCCTAATTCAGATGGTTACTAAGAGGATTAGAAATTTCCTTTGGACTGGTTCTTGTGAGGAATCCAAGTTGGTCCATGTTGACTGAAATCGTTGTTGTAGACCTTATGCTCTTGGTGGTCTTGGTTTGAAGGATTTGGCCTTATTGAACGATTCTTTACTTCGAAAGCTTACTTTGAAGTTTATAATTTCAAACAGTTTTGCTTTCACTTTTTTGTGTGAGAGGTATCTTAAGCAGTTGTAGAAACCTTAGGGAGGCTACATCACCTTTTCCATATGGACTTCTTTTAGGTCTAGCTATGCTAAGCTCCTTAAGGATGGTATCTAGCTCATCAGGAAAGATTCCCAAAGAATTTTTTGGTGTGATAACTGGCTTGGGGTGCCCATTGTAGACTTCTTGGGATTCCTAATTTCATGGTCACACGTCTTTAGGCTAGGGTTTCTGATTTCATTCGAGATGAAAAATGGATATTAGAAGATCGCTTTCGAGCTAGGTTTCCAGATCTCTATTTTCGGATTGAGAAGATTGTTATTTCTCCAGTGACAGATTATTTGGTGTGGCCTCATTCTATGGACGGTAGGGTTTCTTGTAAGACGGCTTATTCTAGGATGTTTCATGACATCTCTTAGGTCTCATGGTAGAGGGATGTCTGGTCTCGATATATCCCTCCCTCCCGTTCGATCCTAACTTGGCATTTTCTACTTAATAGACTTCCCACCGAAAATCGTTTGTGCAGATCTGGTTTTCAGTTAGATTCCAAGTGTGGTGTTTGTGGTGCTAGTTCGAAGACAATGGATCATCTTTTTTTGAAGTGCCCTCTTGCTGCTACTCTTTGGGAGGCGGTTTTTTCCACATTTCAGAGGCATGTATCCGCTGACACTTAGGGCTCTTTTTTCTGTTAGGCCATGTCTGTTTCTTTTAGTGATCAGATTAGGATTTTGTGGAAAGTTGTTATTCATGCAGGGTTTGGAGTGTGTGGTATTCCCTTAACCAATGGATTTTTGATAAGAAATCTTTTGATTTCAGGGCTGCTTTATCTCTGGTTTGGTGCTCTGTTTATGATACGAACCGATTGTGGATCAACTATATGCATAACTTTGTTGATGATTTGTTGATTCTTCGTCAGTTTGGTCTCAGTGGTCGTCCTGGTAATGCGTCGGTTATCAGAAGTGTGGTTTGGTTGCCCCCAGCCCCAGGGTGGATCAAGGTTAACACATATGATGCTGCTTTAGGTTCGCCATGTGTGGGGGGTTGTGTGGGTGTTTTTCGGACTTGCAGATCTTTTGTTAAGGCCTATTTTACGTCCCCCTCGGTCAGGTTTTTGCTTTTGAGGCTGAGCTCCTTGCAGCTTCTTTAGCCATCAATTATGCGTGGAAGTTAGGTTGGCATAGGATCTGGCTCGAGAGTGACTCTTCTTATGTCGTTCAACTTCTTTTTGATAGGTCTGATCAGGTTACCTGGTGTGTTCGTCAAGCTTGGCAACGCTGCATTTATCAGATCTCGCATATGTAGTTCCAGGTTCCTCATATTTTCAGGGAAGGTAATCAGGTGGCAGATACTCTCTTTAAGCATGCTTTGGGTATTCCTTTTGATGCCTGGTGGTCCTCCACTCCTTCGTTATGTTCTTTGTTAGTTGGTAATAACTATATGGGTAGAGAATCTTTTAAGTTTTCATAGCTTTGTGTTTTCTTGTTTGGCCTGCATGCCTCTAGGTTTTTTGGGGTTACGTCCTCTATTTTGTGAGGTCATGTGATTACTTACCTATTTTAACAATCCTTTTCGTTTTTATTCTTTAAAATCATTTCAAAATATTTGTTCGATACTCTATTTTAAAAAGCAATTCAAAAAATATAAAAAAAAAACTATTTTTTACTTTAATGGGTAACAGTGGAAAATATCAAAAAGTTGTTTTTCTTGAATTTATGAAATAGGTCCCACATTATTAAATAAGTGTGCCACATATCATTAACATATATTTTATTTTATTAAAACATTTTTTTCCTCCGCCTTCTTTTGTCTTCTTCTTTCTTTCTTCTTCTTCCTTCATCATTTTTTCTTCTTTCTTCTTCAAATTAAAATAAATAAATAAAGAAGATTTTTTTTTACTCTTCTTCAAATTGAAAAAAAATGTAGACTTTTTTTTTTTTTTTTTTTTTTTTTAAATTTTTCTTCTCCTACTTTTACTCTGAGTAAGATATTTGGATGGAGAATTTGGTTGAATAGGTTGCGTGCATAATGGATGTTTGGGACTTATAATGGTTGTTTGGGATTTGAAGGAACTGATGAGGATTTGTTGTTTTGTTGTGGTCGATCTATGATGCCATTGCACTTTATTATATTCTATTATATTTTTATTAATATAATAATATATTATTAATTATTTAATAATGAAATTTATTTTAACTTAATTATTTGTTATTACAATGTTAATACTACATTATTTTTATATTTTCAATTAATTTACCGGGCATGTTTTTAGTGTTTTTATTTTCATAATACTGTTTTCCGCATATGCTACCAAACGTGTTTTCAGATTTCAAAATTGAAACCAAAAACATTATTTTCATTTTTATTTTTATTTTCAAAAAACATCCCATGAAAAGGCTTACAGGACGCACCCATATTTTTCATCAATTTTTGTTCTTCAATCAAAAAAAAAAAAAAAAAAAAAAACTCAAGTACATAACTCATTCATCTGGATTGCGGTGACACAGCGGGAGAGGAGGGCGTCGCGGTGACGTGACGGGAGAGGAAGGCGTGGCGGTAGAGGAGGGGGTGGAGGTGACGATGGGGGTTGGTCGATGATGGGTTGTGAAGAAAAAAAAAACTCGATTTAGTGGTGGTGAAGGAAGAGAAGAACTGAGAGAGAGAGAGTTTAAGATGATGATGATGGAGTATTGTTGATAGTTGATATTGAGTTTGTAATAGGAGATCTGGAAATTTTTCTAGTTATCTTCCTAACTTTATTTTTTCAATTTTTTTTTTTTTTTTACTTATCACATTTTTTTTTTCTTAGAGCATCTACAATGCAAGAGTGGTTGGTGAAAAAAAGAGATACCACATACGATAAATAAACAGTCTATTAAAAAATGTATCTCAAATGTAGCTGTGCATATTCAACCTGACGCTAATGTGGTAAAAAAATATATTAGATATTGTCAATATGATCGTCTACTTTCAGACGGCTTGTTGCACAGCTATTTTTTCGGTTAAGTCAGCAAGTATTTAAAATTGATATTAATTTTCATCCAATTTTTTGGTAAGTAAATAAAATAAAAAAGAAAAAAAAAGAAAAAAAATTGGACGCGTCATTAAAATTAAATGTGTTGTGTTTTAAACAGAAGCATTATAGATCAAATTTTGAGCTGATTATCTATCAAGTCTATTTTTGTGCCACATAGAAAGTAAGTCTCTTAACGTTGTTGTCATTCCAACAATTTTTTGTATGCAAGCTACTTTTGTATTGGAGATGCTCTTATCACTTTTCTTTAATTTTTTTTTTCCTTTTTATTTTGAAGATAATTTTTTTCCTTTTTTAATTGGTTATTTTATAAAGTAAATTAAAAAAATCACAGAAAAATGAAACTAAATAAGAAATAACGGCATTTTGGACCCTTTACATGGTCAATAAAGTCAATGGTTAACTTTAACTATTGACCACTAACAATAGGTGATATCCGTTAATTTTGATCAAAGTTGTATATGAGTGCAATTAAACCTAAATTTAGGGAATATTTGTGCAATTTACCCTTTCTTCGGTTGCACGGTCTATTCACTTAAAAGACACATATAACTTTCGAAAGCTTCCCTATGTTTTGACTAATTATATATCTTCTTGCTCAAGTTTCACATATTATCCCTTTTGATCCTAACTTTCATAAATGTAATACTTTAGTCCCTCTAACTAATTTTATAATTAGGGTGGGCACGGTTTTACAATTCGAGATAAACTAAATCGAAACAATCCGTTAGGTATCAGTGGTACACTCGGAGGGAAGGATGCATGTGTATTCCTCAGGGAGTTTGGAGATCCTCTTGGCGGTGACTGGGACCAGGTAGACTCGACGCCGGTTCGGTTTGAACCGGCGAACCAAATCATAAAAACTGGAACCGAAATCGAAAAATCTGATTCCAATTCCAATTCCAATTTTCAAGAAACCGCCCGGTTTTGAACTGGACTTGAACCGATGGTTACCGACTTTTTTTTTTTTTTTTTTTTTTTTTTTTTTTTTTTTTTTTTTGTGTTCTTCCCTGTTCTTCACTATTTCAAGAATTCCAAATCCCCAATTTCAAAACCAAACCCTAAATTGAAACCCTCTCAATTTCGAAACCAAGCCGTAAATTGAAACCCTCTTAGGCTCTCGCTAGTAAAACACAGTCAATGAGTCACACACACCACTGTCCGTTGGTGATCGATCCAAGCATGAAGTAAGAAAAAGAAGAAAGACGAAAAAGAAGAAAGAAGAAGAAGATGATGATCGATCCAACTATCCAAGGGAAATAATGATGATGGCCGGAAGAAAAAGATGGTGAAGATGGTGATGATGGTGATGCCGTGATGGTGGACCAATGGTGGGTAATTTGTGATTTGAGGTTGCTTTGTGTGTGTGAGAGAAAGAGATCTCATATGAGAGATGAAAATCATGAAACTTGAAAGTGATTTGGGAAAATATGTATAAGTTGGTGAGATTTGGGGTAGATTGTAAATATTTGGGTTAAAAAAATAAAATAAAATAAAAAGTTCATAACCTTCGGAATCGAAACCGAAACCGAAACCTTCACAGGCCGGTTTCGATTCCCGTTCCCGTTCCCGTTCCCGTTCCCCTAGAGCCGGAACCGAAATCGGAATCGACATCAGGTCTAGGACCGGGACACCCCTCGGAGGCATGCTTTCCACGGTCAAATCCCCTTGACCAGAGATCTCCTCCTGATCAGCCTCATCCTCCCCATCGGAGACAGCAACTGGCAAGCTAGGAGAGTTCTAAAAAATCGACTCCTACTAACACATTTCTCCCCGACCGGCGGGGACGGGTGGTGTGCCTCTCCCAAGCGGCAAATTTGCTTGTCCTCTTCCTCTTTCACATGCTTAACCCCGAATCGTTGGGGGAACTCTCCAACTCGGCGTAATCGTAGCTCTTCTCAACATTGGAATCGTCAGACATGGTGGCAGTAAAAGCAAGAGACAGTTTTGGAAATGAAAGAGAAATAGGTAGGATCAGGGCTAGACTGGAAAAAGAAGTAGAAGAAGTCTGATTTAAGAAGAAGAGATGAAGAGTGAGAAATTTGAAATTCGAATTTTGAAGAAAATGGAGAAGATGAAGGAAATTGATATGATTGCAATCCTTTCAATAAGGGAGACCACAAAAGACCCAAAGAGCCAATCGGAGCAGTCGAGATAATCAAGTGGCTAGGGATGCCTCGGTTCAAAAGAGATGACGACGGATTTGAATGTCCAGATAGTTGTTTTGTAATATTAAATTTAAGAGTAATTCTATACAACCCAAAAAATTAACCCAAATAATATGACAAGTGAGTTGTCATTACCATACACAACATGGAATGATGTGGTTAATGAAAAAACCACTTGTCACATTATTTGGGTTGAAATTTGGGCAAAAGTTTTAGGCTGTCTAGTATTAGTATAAATTTAAATCTAGGTATGAATTTAAATTAAACGGGTCATTCGGGTTTGGTTTGTGATGGAAAATCGGAAACCTGTTTGAGTTACGGGCTTACGGCTCGGATTTTGGGATTTTGTAATTTGTATATTGGGCCTGGGCCATGTTGAACAGCAGAGTATGCTATTTAAATACAAACAAAAGTAAAGGCCTAAGGGTACCTCAGACATTTCAAACAAATCAACGGTGTGGATGATAACAACCTTACAAAAACCCTAATCTTAACACTACCATTCTCTCACAATTTAGCCGTGCAACCTCTTGTCACCATTGAAGACGGAATCTCTCCGACCAAGTAAAACCCATTTAGCTTTTGTGTTTCTCTCATCGTTTTCGTTTTTGTTTTATTGAATAATTTAGTTTGTTTGTTTTAGGAGCAGAAATGGGTGAAGTTGCTGTGGTTCCAGAGTCAGTGTTGAAGAAACAGAAGAGAGAAGTGGAATGGGCTTCATCTAAGAAGCAAGAGCTGGAAGCTGCGAAGAAGAAGAGAGCGGAGACTTGCAAGCTTATCTTCAACAGAGCTAAACGGTACACGAAGGAGTACGATGAGGAGCAGAAGGAGTTGATTCATTTGAAGCGAGAGGCCAAGCTCAAGGGGGGATTTTATGTCAACCCAGAAGCTAAGTTGTTGTTCATCGTCAGGATTCGTGGGTGGGTTTGCTTTTTATGTGTTATTGTTGTTTTTGTTAATGTGTTTGTTTTTTTTGGTGCTCGAGTGTTGTTTATCATTTTTGGAATTTTCAGTATCAATGCGATGCACCCGCAGACCCGGAAAATCTTGCAGCTTCTGCGTTTAAGACAGGTAATCCTTCAATCAAATAATCAGTTGTTTCAAATTTTGATATCATATGCAAAGTAGTCGAAATAAAGCTCGGAAAAGAATTTGAAGCAAACATGTTTCCCCTTTTCAAGTTTGTGCAACTCTATATACTGTTTTTCACATGAATAAGTTATTACATGGTATTAAGTCCAGGTGTTTATGTCAATGAACTAGTTTCTTAATCATTGTCTTTGCCAACTCTAATCAAACTTCAATTTGACAATGGTAGTGTTAATTACCACCGAGAGGGTTTTCTGTTTTATCGGAGTTTCTTTTTATTGCTGATATGATCACGTGTAGCTTGAATACAGAGTTTGCTACTCTGAGAGTGTGGGTTGTTGAAGCACTTAGTTAAGAAAATATTGTGCATTTTAAAGCCATGTACCTTCTGGTTACTTGGCATACTGTCTTAGTTGCCCCAGACAGATTGCAAACTATTTTATTTGGAAAACAAAATAATTAATACCAATAGGGGCGAAACCAACATCTTTTTTTTTTTTTTTTGGGTGGGTTGTTGACAATTTCATATAGCTAAAAGATTATACTAAATAATAAATATAAAAAATTTTGGCAAATCTCGAAGGTACGAGAGAATTTTCATTAATTAAAATAAAAATTCTCAATTTTCTTTTCACCTTGAATGATAGTTTGAAGCATATTTTTTAAACTTATCAGGCTTATTTGATTTTAAAAAGTATTGATAAGTTTAATGGACTCTTTTTAAGATAAAGAACAATAATTTAAGTCCAAAATCGGAATTGGGTTTGGGAGGCTTATATTTGATTGCGGTATACTTAGAACTATGGGAGAAACTTATAATTTTTATTCGAAATGCTAGGTTGGGCTGTAACCCGGCCTAGCAAGGCCCAATTCTGCCCATGAGGACCAAGGTCCTTTAACAAGACCGATTTGATGCTTCGCTAAAGGACGAGCCTCCATTATACTTGGAGTCCATCCGGCCCTTCACATTCATGGGCGGAATTGGGCCTTGCTGGGCTGTAGTACAGTATTTTGAAAAAAATAAATTTCTCCAATAGCTCTTTGAAAAAAAATAATAACAAGTTTCCCCATTTAGTTCTAAGCCTTCCAAGCCCAATTCTGATTTAATACTTTAAGTTACCTTATTTTTCTTTATCTTAAAAACATCCTGTTAAACTTTTCAATACTTTTTTAATTCAAATAAGCCCAATAACTTAAAAAATGTGTTTTGAACAATCATTCAAGCCCATTGTATTTCCTCTATCAAGTGAAAAATGAAATTGAGAAATTTTATTTTCATTATTGAAAATTCTCTCGTACCGTCCTCTTGGTTTGGTGGAATCCAAATCCAACCAATATGTAGGATTCTTGAGAGTGATCACAGAATGCTATGTACCCAGGGTGCATATTTATTTAAGAGTAATGAATCTTTTGAATCGTGGAATATGTTTGTATTCCTGTGCAGTGAGTTTGTGACAACTATTTTTTTAACAGTAAACAGCTTTAATAATATACTTTAGTAGTCATTCTTTTCTCCTTTCTTGCATTAAGAGGCCATGGTTGTGCATTGGCCTTAGGGATGTTCTGTTTTAGCTACTTAGACATGGCCTTTATTGTAGTATTTTTATGCTTCTGCTCTTCGGATCAGGATCCTCTGCTGAACTTTTTTCATGCTGAACTACATCTGAGTCCACGTGTAATTGAAAACAATGTGTGGTCAGGATTTATTTTGATTTGTTTTTTCCTCTCAAATAAATCTAATAGTATGTCGTTTCATAATCACCAAACCCTTCCCTATTTCTCAACGATCCCAAACCTTCCTTTATCTTCTTTGTTTACCACCCAGTCGATCGGCGAAAACAAATGGATTAATGGAGCTAGTGGATTTTAAGGGCAATCAGCGAAGAAGTCGTCCAAAACAAAGGATGGCGAAAAAAAATTTGGATTACAGAGCTAACCTAGCACGAAAGAACCAATTACCAAAATCAAAAGGAAAAAAATGACTTTGATTTTCTCATCTCTGTACGTATTCATTTCCCTCTAAAGAATTTGAACTTTGTTTTCTGGATTTGCTTTTATTTTCAATGGTCAGCGATTTGGCAAGATTCATGATTTTATCTATTCGATTAAGTTCATGATAATCTCTATTATTGATTTTTATTTTTCATATATTTGGGACCCTACAGAGAGATAAAACTTGAACTGTGCATTTGTTTGTCAAATGGGTGAGAATTTTGCTATTTCTTTCAATCAAATCGATTCTTGCCCATTGCAGTAGAGCTCGTCAAGGTTGAAGAGACTGAGTGAATTCAGCCAATTCACCGGTGAAAACTGAATGGCAAGAAGAGTAAAAAAGACCATGTGCAGAGAGAAGTAAGAGAACATAAGAAAAAAAAAATCTCACAGTACAACACCGTTTTAACATTGGTATGTGAACAAAAATATAAAAAGCAAATGAAAGAAAATCCTGACCATACATTTTTGTAAAGCGACGTGGATTCAGATGCTTAAAAGTTCAGTATAGTTTAGCAGGAAAAAATTCAGCAGAGGATCTTGATCCCTGCTCTTCACCTCTAGGGTCACGTTACCTTAGTGCTTATGCCATTTTTGTCGAAAGAGGCAAAACTTGATCAAATTCCTTTATTGCTTCTCCTGGTTGCAGATATTTAATGGTGTATTTTGAAAGTCAACAAAGCAACAGTGAATATGCTGCACAGAGTTGAGCCCTATGTGACATACGGGTATGTATTTTTTATAAATGGTTGTTATGCATAAACTAGTTATTATCTGGGAGTAATCATTTGCTCAATGTGGTTGATGATACTTAAAATGGTTTTAGGTATCCCAATTTGAAGAGCATCAGAGAACTGATTTACAAGAGGGGATATGGAAAATTAAATAAACAGAGAACCGCTTTGACCGACAACTCCATTATTGAACAGGTACATGGTGTGATTAGCAGCAGGGTTTATTGGTTTAAACAATCTGCTGTTTGGTTTTCTGCTAACATGATTTTGCATTATAACTATAACAGGCCCTCGGTAAGTATGGAATTATGTGCATGGAAGATCTTATCCATGAAATTACGACTGTTGGACCCTACTTCAAGCAGGCAAACAACTTCCTTTGGCCCTTCAAGCTCAAGGCACCATTGGGTGGCTTGGAGAAGAAGAGAAATCACTATGTTGAAGGGGGTGATGCTGGAAACCGCGAAGATTATATCAACGAGCTTATCAGGAGGATGAACTAGGTTTCTTCCCAAATATTTTTGGTTTGAAGTTTTGATGGTCTATATCAATTTTTTATGTTTTTGCTATCTCACTCACCGGCCAAGTAGAAACTCTAGAATTTGAAGGAGAATAGATTTGCAATGTTGTTTTGATCATCCAAAGTTTACAATTGTTATTTTGTCAAGGAAGTAAGGTTGATCTTTACCTATATGAAGAAATCGATCTTTTTGGTATAAAATATTGTATTGAAATTTGCAAGATACAATTGCTGTGTAAACGTGACAGTGATCCAATTTCAGTTTTGCAATCAACAAACCATGAAGGTTCATTCATTCACTTCACATTTTCAAAGGAAACAATGTTGCCTATGATTCATATTAAAAGGATTAACAAAGCCACCAAGTTTCAACTCGACAGCTGTGTTTTGAATTGCACCCCATACTTGAGCTGAGGCGGTGGTTCTTTTATAATTTGGTACTAATTGGAGGGTTAAAATGAGGTTTTGGCATTCCATTGTTGGACGTGTAGAGTCCAGATTGAAAGCATGTGAGAGCAAAAGCCACGTGTAGAGGTGTAGTGGTGTATTGTAAACAATAAAAAGCAAGAAGTGATAAGAGGAGAAAAATGGAGAAGCAAAATGGAGGCGGGAAAAGAGGCAAGTGAGCAGCAACTGAACAAGAAGAAGAAGAGCAAAGAAGAAGAAGCAAAGGTGGGTCCGTCGCCGAAGGATCTGCTTCGTGAAAGCATCATCACCAACACAGATGACAGTAACAAAGAAAAGAAATGTTCAGGGGTTGCTGAGAATCCAGAGGATGTGCTTGCCTTCTCAAGATCCGTTCACAAGATAGATTCTTCTCTTGACTAGGATCTTCAGGGTGACTTGTTCAACAGAATTAGTGGTGTGAGTAGTTATAGGTTTGTTTAGTTGCAAATAATGGTGCCCATCAATCTCTCTCAAATGGGTCTATAAATGGCCTATATTGAAAGAAATAAAGCTATACACAACAATACTCCTTTCTTTCCCTATTCTTCCTCTCTTCTTCTGCTTCTCTCACATTTTATTAGTTCTTTCTAATCATGAAAAATCCAGTTTTCATTTTTAATCATCAATGGATAGCTACAGCCTACTGCGGCTTCAAAGTTATCATTTTCTGCAAGAAAATTAGCAAACTTGCATTTTCAGTGGGGGTAGTCAACCTTTAATTTCAAATAAAGTTGATATTATATATTTATCTTTATTTTTTTAGTCACGTAGAAGTGACAAGTGTCATGACATAGTGGCATCTGTGTCAATTTAAGAGGGAGCATAGCGACCACCGAGAATAAATAAAGACAAACCGGTCGAGAATATTTAAGGATAAATAAATACGTAGTTTAGACACGAGACGAGGTTGGTACAGTAGTATATCTTTCACAATTCACATCTATATTTTGAGCTGTAGGTTTAAGACTTCGAGTTCCCTAACCCCGTAATATTTCAACAAATATATATATATATATATATATATATATAAGGTTGTTACAAAAAATAAAAATCTTATGAAGAATTAAACTTCATATAAGCTTGTTAAAAAAATAATAATTTCCTTACTTTACATTCTAATTTGGGGTAGACTAAGTTAATTTAAAATTTTGACTTAATTTATAACTTCATAGTCTGATCCGAAAAATTAATACATAGGATTAAAACTTTACTTCCAATCATTAAGCTTAATGACCAAAAGCCAAGTCTTTTTTTAAGAGGCTTAACACTTGAAATTTGTCTAACACAAGCCCATAGAATTTTGTCCATACATGTTTAGTGTATGTCTGATATGACTTTTTTAATGCTAAAAACTATTTTGAAGTTTTTTTTAGTTGTTTGGTAAAACTCAAAACAATTTTTTTAATATATGAATTGTCTCAATTACCCTTTAAAAAAGTCATTCTATGTCTACTTGGATAAGCCCAAAATTTGGGTTTTTCCAAAAAGTTTTTCTTTGAACTTTTTAAAAACATATGAATTATCTCAACTACCCTTTATAAATTTTAGATATTCCATTATCACTTTTTTATTATAAATACATTGTCAACACTTTTTTTGTAATTTACTTAACCAAAAGCTATTTCTAAAAATATATTGTCAACACTTTTTTTTGTAATGGGCGAATTGCACAAACATCCCTCGAAGTTTAATGAAATTGCACAGATATGGCAGTTTTGGCCATATACACACAAACTTCCCTCAACATTTGAAAATTGTTGCACAAACATCCCCTGCTATTAAATGGATCAGTTAGTCAATGGTCAAAAGTGTAAAAAGTCTAAAATACCCATTATTTTTATTTTAAATAAACTAAAAAATTAAAAAAAAAATTAGATAAAAAATATATTAAAAAAAAATTAGATAACATGAATGTATCTTAAATCTGAAACCTAGAAAAAAAAATTCATCTTTACAAACAAAATAAAATAGTTTTTAAAACAATTTAATAATAAATAAATTTTAAAATTTAAATTTATTTAAAATCAAGGGGGAATTGCACAAAGTAATTTTTTGTTTTTTGAAGATGATTTTTTTTCCAACTTTCTGATTTAAGATACATTCATATTTTCTAAAAGATTTTTTAATATTTTTTTATCTTATTTTTTAATTTTTAATTTTGTTTAAAATAAAAATATAGGGTATTTTGGACTTTTTACACATTTGACCATTGATTAACGAATCCATCTAACGGTAGGGGGTGTTTGTGCAACAATTTTCAAATGTTGAGGGAGGTTTGTGCGTATATGGTTAAAACTGTCATATTCGTGCAATTTTATCAAACCTCAGGGGTGTTTGTGCAATTCCCTATTTTATAATTTACACAACCAAAAACCTTTTTCTATTAGAAGCTTTGCTCATTAGAAGCTCTACTACAAAAAGATCTACTCTAAAAGCTCAATTTGAAAAGCTATACCAAACACACTCTTATTCCCAAATCCCAATTGTCCATACTTTTATTAAATAAATGGGATTTGAACCCATCACAAATATGAAATCTATTTAAGAGTCTGTGGGTATCAAAAACCTGAACTATAGGCTACAGCAACCAAAAACACAAGTAAAGAACCACATTAAAATAATAATAAAATAAAATAAAAAATTAAAGAACCAACTTACAAGAATATTCGTGGCATATGCTTGGTTCCACTTAATGCTAATCTATTTATTTATTTGCTTTAAAAGAAAAGCACATGTTTAGGGGAACTTCATTGGTGGAAATACCGGGTTTTAGCACCTTTTTGAACTGATCTTTCAAGACTAGCACCGTATTAATAACTTATGTTTAAAATGTACCAAAGTAAGTGATTTTCAAAAGTGCCTTTACTTAACACATTTTTTTATTATTTTTTTTATTTTAACTTTTTTCTTTGTCTGATATCTACTTCTCTCTCTAACATGGAAGTTAAAGCTCTATATAGTTATTCTCAACTCAAACTCAAAAACAAAACCAACTTCATAACATTATCAATGCATCTTTATTGGATTAATTTAGTGGCGTTATACTGATACACTCGGGGATCGAGCTCCCTGGTCAACTCACGGGGGTGTAGGGGCAGCGCCCCCGAATATTTTTTTGGTTTTGAATCTTCCATTGTTAAAGTGTTGGGATTTTCGAGTAGGGAAGACGATGAACAATAACTTAGGGTGCGTTTGTTAACATTTTCAAAAACTGTTTTTTGTTTTCTGAGTCACAAAAACTGGAAAAACTCGTTTGGTAGGATGATTTCAAAAAACTGTTTTATAAAACATTGAGAACAGTTTTTAGTTTTAATGAACAAAAAATTGAGAACTCTGAGAACAACAATTTGTTGTTTTCAGTATTCTTGAAAACTTTTTTTTAGCAATAAAATTTACTCAAACCAAATCCATCTTTTGGATCTTCATGGATCTATACCAAAAGATGATGATGATTTCGATAGGTTCAATGATGAAAATTAAATTTATTTATTATTTAATTTTAACTTTTTTTAGTTTTAATGTTTAATTATTTTAATATCACTTTTTCATTATTTATAATATTAATCTTTTAAAAATGATTTTAAAAATATTATACTAAACACATTTTTTATGTTTTGATTCTCCGAATATCGTTTTCAACCATTGCTACCAAACATGTTTTCGAATTCAAAAAATCCAAAAATCCAAAAATCAGTTTTTCGAAAACTTCAAATTACAAGAAAACAAAAACTGAAAAAACGAAAACGTTACCAAACGGCCCTTTAGTTTCCAAGAGTTTCGAATGCTTTACAAGACTTTTGTATGCTTTCTGAAACTTTTTATAAACCTTTCGAGACTTCTACTCGAGAGTTAGATTGGGGAAGACGATGAACGGTAAATATGTTAGTAAAAGTCTCGGACAGTGTTACAAACGTCTTGGAACGCATTACAAAAGTCTCCAAGACTATTGTAAATTTGTAACACTGTCCGAGACTTTTATATATAAGCATTCTGAGGCTTTTGTATAAGGGTTCTGAGGCTTTTGTAACACTGTCCAAGACTTTTGTATAAGCATTCCGAGACTTTTACTAACCTATTTACTGTTCATCGTCTTCCCTAATCTAACTCTAGAAACCAAGTCTAAAACTAAAAACCCTAGAAACAAGATCTAACAATTCAAAATAAAAAACGAATGTATAATCTAACAAAACACAATCAAATTGGTATTCAAAATCAAATAGTTGCCGTTACATATCTTGTTTTTTTATAGAAATCAAAATTGAAATGGAACTCGGACAAAAATCGTCGCCATCTACTGTCGAAATCCGGTTGCTTGGGTGCTCTGAACCGTCGCATAACTTCTCTCTCTACTCTTTCTGTGAAATGAAAAGTAAAAAACTAAAGATGAAACATAAGTTTTCAAAATAGCTGACGTGGAAGTACTTTTGGGGGTATTTTTGTCCGTTCACTATAATAGGTGCCTTTTAAACATAACTTATTAAAACGGTGACAATCTTAAAAACCCACCTTAAAAAAGTGCCATTTATTTTTGACCTCACTTCATTGTTACATCTAAATTTTGATAAGTTGATTGATAAATGATGTATATTTTGTTCCTTGATTGATTTTGGTATATATGTTTATGGAGTACTTCTTCTCTTTGTCTCACCCGTGACAAAAGAGCAAGTAATTAAGTGTAATAGATTTTATTTTGAATTAGTTGTTTTTATGATTTGGCAATTTATTAAGTGATTACAGGGAAGAATATTGTTTTATGATTATGCATTGATTACTCACCACATTGTGTGCTTGGAGAAAATTTTGTTTTGTGTTTTTTTTAATATATTTTTTTAGGTTTTCACACATGAGACTATTGAATACATCAGCTTAGAATTTAATTAGGCCTCTCTCTATATATGTAAATGTGAGGATTTGTGATTTATACGTAATGGTGAGGTTTTGCCATGGAATAGCTAAAAAGTGAGTGTAAAGTCTAGGATTTGTGTTAGCTGGATTCTGTGAGTAAAATGCGAGCTCTTTGGTTGTATTTGTTAGTTGAATTGCTTAGGATTTTGGTCGCTTGGAATGGTATGTCTCTAAGACTCATTAGACTCGAGCATTATGACGAGCAATGGTGACTCTCCAAGATGTTTAAAAAGGTACGTAACTTCAATTACTTAATAGAGTAGAGATCAGAAAGAGCGATTTGACACTAGTGCTTTTGCATGGAGAACCGTAACAAGAAAATGCAATACTTATAGTAGTGGAAGTTTCTTTCTGGACTATATTTAAAGCGGTTAATCTCGTCATGTCTCGATAGACTCCTCCTAACCCAACAGGTGCCAACCTTCCAAAAAAACAAAAAAAGTCTTCTAACATTTACAACTGTGTACGTAGCACATATATACTATATATAAATATATGTATATGCATGTGTGAAGTATAAATGTTATCCTTTTATATAAGTTGGAAGTGGCTGAGATTTCATTTTCTTTCTTATGCATACAAATTGCTAGCTGTTGCAGTGGGGACCGAGACCGAGTAGTCAGGTCCACAGTACTGTAGTGTGATGAGGTTAATCAATTCAAAAAAATCATAACAGTCAACAGATTTCCTTCAAGCCATCAATGAAATATTGAAGCTTCATGAATCATGACTGACCTTCTCGCATATTCGCTTTGTACTATCTATCCACAGTCAAATTTATTTATTTAAATTTTGTCATCTACATTTACTCTATTTTTTAAGTAAAATTTGGAAATTACCTGCTAGTATATACACATAGGTAGATGATTCGCTTTATTGGTTTGGTATTGTTTTGGTTTCAAATCAAGTAATGTTTGAATGGTTCAAAACATCAACTTTATATGTCACAACAATGTCAGTTTGCTCAAATCTAATAACGTGAGCTTGAATAATTTGATAGGACCACAAGCAAATGAGCAATGCAAAATAAGATGAGAAATGCTTCAATACATTTGACATATACGTCCAAATAAACCACGTAACACGTATTTTTCATGTGATTGGTTATTAATTACCTTTTCATATGGAATGAAGACGTGTACGTACCGGAGCATTCGTCACGTGATATGTGATATATATATAATGATATAAACAGAGAAGCACTTGAGATCGAGTTAGGAGTGGAGGAAACCTTACATATAAAGGACGTAGGAAAAGAGATCTAGGACCACACTATATATATATATATGATAATATGAAAATTGAAATATAAGAGGTTAAAGGAGTTGTAGGTATGCAGCTTTGTAAAAGCATACAAACCACTTACTCACTTCGGTACTTATATTTAGTCAGAGGATATTGCCCTACAACCCACGTCCCTCCCCCTCCAACTTTTATCGCCAAAATCTTATTCAGATTTCGACAATTTTCATTTTTGTCCCTATTCATTTTTCCACTCATTACTTAATTTTGTCTATTTTATTTGCAGAATTAATTTTTAAATTATCATTAATTTGATTTCTTTATTATACTGTTAATCGTTATTAGACAAACTTAAAAGTTTCAACTTGAAATGATCAACAATATTGCTAGAGTTGGTGTGCCTTTTGAACGTGTTTGCTTCATGGAATATTCAAAGGAATAAAACAAGGATCCCATGCACCTATCAACTTTTATGATAATCTTAATCACTGGTTTTAGCAAACATCGCCTAATGGATTATTTATCAATGAAATGGAATATCATTTCATGAATTTTTATAATAATGAAACAATGGAACGATCGAGGATATCCTCATTCAATTTTATTTTATACAAGTACATTGTACATGCTTATTGTTCTTCGATGTCTAATATAAATATGATTTTCAATCTATTTGATTGAATAGACACAATTTCTGACCATAGCCTTTTTAAATTGAATCTCTTAAAGACATGATTGTATGTTTTTGACCAAACTTTTAAAATTGATTGTTTATAACAAAACAAGTTTTCATAGTTGTTAGGAGTATCCAAAAATGTTTGCCATCTCTAAAATATTATGTCATTAATTTTCATCATAATATACTTGAAAAACTCTAAGCAAAATATTTGCTTCATTGATGACCATCAACACTTTTATCAATAAATCTTGTCATTTGAAATTCATGTGTGTTAATCTCACTAAAATGTTGTTAAAGCCTCTATAATATGATACATTTCATGGGTTTTTATTGCATTTTTTTTTTTTTTTTTTGTAATCTATAAACGTGAATTGTCAATTATCACGGATTTGTGATAGATCCCAAAACCGTAATACATTTTTAATAGTTTTCCATGATAGATGGTAATTCTATGTTATTTTGTTAGGCTGAGAGCTTGTGTGTCTAGAGTCTTAGTGTAGAGCAAAGATGTTGGCATTAGTTGTAATTGGGTTTAGGGTTTAGGGTTTAGAGGGAGAATCTTTCCATAATATATATTTAGTAATTTTCCATGTTCGGCATCGGCGCCTAAATCGCATATTCCTCTGCTCCATTGCAATCGATGTCATCTTTTACCGTGATGGTGAATGCCTCTCTCTCTCTCTCTCTTTAAAAAAAAAAATATGAAAATGATTGTAAATTGTTTTCAATTTTGACTTGAGTTTTCAGATCGTGTGAAATTATATTCTTCACACCAGAAGGTCAAAAATGAACTGCGCCAATATATTATTACAAGGGAGATTTTCAAAAATCCCCCTAAAGTTTGATTCGTTTTCAAAAACAATCATCTTATTTTGAATTTAATTAAGGGGTTCTTTACCTTTAAGGCTTTAATTAAATTTTATGTTATAATGCAAATGTTTATATTTTTTTTAACATATGGTTTTTGGATTTACATTAAATTAGATATCTACAACAACAACTCACAAATCACAATCAATGCCCAAAGAAAAAAGAATTTAGCAAAAAAGCTGATTAACTTTGTGAGCTGTAAGCCTGTAATTAGTTAGTAATAATTATGAATTAAATAAAGCATTAACTGTGTCAGAGGCACAGAGCATCAAATAGACAATTCTTGATTCTCTTCCAGTCCTCTTCATAATCAATGCCTGCTCTGCACTGCACATTTCTTTTTTTAATTCCAGGTTCACTCTTCTCCACCTCATACAACTAAAACCCAACAAAAATAATATTTATAAAAATAATAAAATAAAAAAAAACCAGGAGAGAGAGAGAGAGAGAGAGAGAGAAGTAGAGAACATCTTCACGAAGAAGAAATCTTACACAGAATCATCAAATCATATATATTTTGAAGCCCAAAATAAAAAAGAGGAATTGAGAAATTACTCTGAGAAAAGAATTGAAGCAAATGAGTAATTATTAATTTAATTACAATACAATTCCAAACGCCTGGCGCATAGAGTACAAAAGAACTTACGCTTGATCTTATAAAAAAAAGGCAAGAAGCAGAATCTGCACTGTCTCTCCACATCCATGGCCACTACTTTGCCACCGCAGTGCGGACACGACCCCGGAGCTTGTTGCCTTCCCAGCTCTTTCTCTTCTACCTCGCACACAAATCCAAAACACATTTTCTCTCCGGTCTCCGAGTTGGAGTATTTTATTTGAGAGGATGTTGTCGAATGAAATCAAACGCAGAAAACTATTGGGACCAACACCTGCTTTTATACACAGAAACAATACAAAATGGCTTTTTTTAATTATTATTATTTTTTTATATATTAAAAAAAAAAAAAAAAGGTTTATTAGTTGGAGTTATTATTGATGTATAAGTTTTCACCTTTGTTTTGCAGCAGGCTAGTAGCTATTAGTTTTCCACCCCCACCCCCACCCCCACTCCCACGTCCCACCCCCCCTTTTTTCTAATAGGTAATTATTATAAATAATACTACTTTATCTAAATTTGGTATCTAAATCTGGTACATAAATGATGTGTCAACACTCAACTCTATTCATTTAAATCAAATCATACAAATCTAATATAATTTAAATGAAAGAATTATAATGTTGACACATCATTTAGACACAAGATTTAGACACCTAATTGTCAAGTGATTTTGTATTTCAAAAATTCCTTACCTACTATTTTAGTATTTGTTTGAACGAAACAATTTTTTTATTTTAACTTCAAACCATCGTACCCATAGTAAATGAATCAATACTTTTAACATTTAAAAGTTAACTCATAATATCCCCATGGGCCTAACTCAGTTAGTAGATGGACAAGTTTGAGACTTATGCAAATGACTTCCAAATTAACGACTCGAATCCTACCAATAACAAAAAGCTTTTTTAAAAATACCACTTAAAATCGCTTTTTCAGTCAAATAATATCTTATACTCAAGAATATATAAATATAATATATAAATGATACTGCTTAACATGAAAGATAGTGTTACGATTAACAATTGAGTGGAAATGATAAGAGCATCTCCAATGGGGTGCACTAAAAATTACAGTAAATTAGTGTAAAAAGAGAATTTTGTGGGAATATTCTTACACTAATTTTTTTTTCCACTCCAATGCATCCAACACTAATTTAGTATAAAATAGCATCTTTACAAGAATATTCTCTCAATAAAACTTTATACAATATTAATTAATTTGTATTAACTTAAACAAAATTGATTAATTTTTTTGACATAAAAAATATTATTCTTAAATAATTAATTGTATAATATAAAAAAATAAAATAATTACCGTCATAATTTTACCCCAAAATTTTCACCATAATATTATTCAACTTATTTATCCAACTAATTTTCACTTAATTATTTCAACTAATTTTTTTCATATTAATTTGTTCTCGTGTACTTTTTATTTTATTTTATGAATTTTATCATTTCATTTTTTTAAAAAAGTATTTTGTCATTTCTTTAATTGTACTAAATTAAGTTAATATAAAAATTTACCATTAATTAAATGCATAATTAATAAGTAAAAAAAGTTATATATATATATATATATATATATATTAATATTGGTGTCATTTTAAAGATCTAAACGAGATCTTTCCAACGGTATAATTTTTGAAATAAATATTATTATAAATAAGTATAGGAGGGTTAAATTAGGAATTGTAATAAAACAATTAAGTGTTGATTTGACATTTTAATAAATTATAAAAAAAAATTAGTGTTGGTGTGAATAGTGCTCTTCTAAATTTAATAGAGCACTATTTACACCAACACTAAACTTATCTTGAAATTTGGAATTTAGTGTTGCATTGGAGTAACATTTTACGATAGAATAGTGTTTTTACACTAAGTTAGTGAGCCATCGGAGGTGGCCTAATGATTAATATTCATTCGGACAGTAAATTATCTTTATTGTCGGTAGCCATCAATTCCTACAACAAGAAAAAAAAAAAATTAATATCCAATCTCATTTCTCAGTTAGGAATTTTTGGTAACACTTGGACCTCTTGGGAGCCTCCACCACCTCGGTTCAATGCCCGGTGTGTGCATGTATATATATATATTATTTGTCCCCCTTGGCCATTAGTCCCAAGGGTGGGTGTTGTCCCACCTATTGTGAGTGCTCTCTCCCCACTTGTGGGAGCTGCAGTCCGGGCTGCGCTAGTAGAGCCTAATCTCGTCGACCCCGTCAGTTGTTGTATATTAGAAAAAGAGTTAGGAATTTTTGTTTTTTTGTTTTTGTTTTGTTTTTAACCAACCCAGTTAGGAACTTAGGAAGGGCTTATTTGACATTAAATAAAAGTTTTGATAGAGAAAGCCGAGCCTCGGTTGGATGCATGATTGCATGCTACATCTCTTCCTAGGATTTTGCCACGTGGCATGACATATGATACATTCAAAAGTTTTCCACTCGGCAGTCAGTGGGAAGACATTAATAATAATTTATCAATTCAAACTTTAACTACTGTATAGGTTTCGATTGAAAAGGTGTGATTACGGGTGTGATATCCAGCATTATACAAAAGGATCATGATCTTCGGTTGTACTGATCTTTTACCTAATCTAAAGCATATGAAAATAAGAGTATTTCCAATGGTAATATGGTTTGTATTTTAAAAAATAGTGATATTTCAACATCATCAAGCCAATTGCTTCGTATGTGATATGTAACTAAATTTGATAGACATCCAAATGAAAAAGTGGTCTCCAATGTTTTACTTGTAAAATATATGTTTTTAATGACATGTCAACTTATTATTGATCTTCTTAAATATACTTTATAATTGTTAAATAAAATAAAATATAAAACAATAGTGGTTGCTGATCGGGCCAACAAGATGGTTGAAATCAAAATCATGTTGACAGCCTCTAAAAAAAGTTGTCATCTCAGCTTAAAGTTGTATTAAAAAGGTTACATTAAACTTGATATACATCCAAATGAAAAAGTGATCTCCAATGTTTTACTTGTAAAATATATGTTTTTAATGACATGTCAACTTATTATTGATCTTCTTAAATATACTTTAGAATTGTTAAATAAAATAAAATAAAAAGACAATAGTGGTTGCTGACTGGACCAATAAGATGGTTGTCCAACAGATCCTCTAAAATCAAAATCATGTTGACTGACTCTAAAAAAAAGTTATCATCTTAGTTTGAAGTTGTATTAAAAATGTTACATTAAAAATGAATTTTTTAATAAAATGGTTGTACATCTTACGTGGTATCTAATTTTTTTACGATGCACGTTAACATCGGATCCTATGTATTTAAAGATCAGACTGCCTCATCACCGCACACTACATCCAATAAGGAAATGATGGAACCCGGTCTGTACCGTCTGATGAAATATCAGCAATGTCCTTTCTTGTGTTTGGGAAAATATGGGTGGTATGGGACCCGGTCTGTACCGTCTGATGAAATATCAGCAACGTCCTTTTTTTTGTTTGGGAAAATATGGGTGGTACTGCTACATTGCGAAACTCTTTCTTCCCAAACCATTTATTACAATTTAATTAAGAAAAAAATTAGAAGAGTTTTGTTGGTAACTGGGTATATATATATATATATATATATGAGCAGTAGAAGGAATCGTTTTTTTTTTTTTTTACACTTAAAACTTAATAGGTGTAAATTAAAATTATTAAATTGTTTTGTTTATTTTTTTAAATAGTCAAATAACTTTAAAATACCAAAAATACAACTTAGAATAAAAAGTAAGAAATCTTAACTTTTAATTTAATTACAAATTACTAAATTGCATTTCCTATATTTTCTTCTAAAAGTATCCTACCAAAGATAACATATTTCCAACTTTATCATAATTTTATATTATATAAATTTATTTATTTTAACCTATTATTTATGATAAACATATATAAAAAAACATTAATTATTGTAACTTTCAACATCATAGTTGAACATTTAATTTATTTTTTTAAAATCAAAATCATTTTTAAGACATTATTTATCCTATTTTTTTAAAAGAAAAAACAATTATTTATCATATTTTAATCATGAATAGTATATTGTTAGTATTGTTAATTTTTTTTTTATTTAGTTGTTTGTATCATAAAAAATGAAAATGCATAGCAATTAATAATAATAAGAGTATAAATGTCAAATTACTTGTTTTTAAATCATAAACAAGTTAATATTATGTTCAGAGGTGATAAAAATAAAAAACAAATATATCATTTAAATTCAAGTTTCAATTATTAAGAAAAAAAATTCAAGATCATTCAATCTTAAAAAAATAAAAAATAAAAAATAAAAAATGACCCTAGGTTTGCAGTAAAGACAGCCCAAGGTTTTCCAAGAAACTTCTATGTAACAACGTACGTGTGTTAAGAGACAAGACCGATGGGAACTGGTCTTGTTTGAACCGTCTTTTACAATGTAACGTAAGCACTTACCTTGCATGCTTTCATTTGTTGTTTTCTACTTTTCTGCTTCTCTCTACACCCTCACCCCCACCCCCCACCCCCCACCTACCACCTACTTCCCCCGATTTTCGAATCTCTAATTCGGAATTTGACAATCCCTAATTTCTCTCCGTACACCGTGTTTCACTCCATTTCTTCCCTTTCCTCGTTTTAATTAAAATTAAATAATAATCCTAATATTAAATAATTGATTTAATTTAATCCAAACAGTGGTGTGGTTGCCGTAGTACTGGTGTTAGAGTTAGACTTAGGATTAGATATTAGGAAAAAAAAAAATTAATTAAATTAATGTTTGGGGGAATCGGGTCTCCACCACCATCCCTCATTTGGGGTGAAATTTCCTCCAAACCCCCATGGGCCCCGTGGGGTATTTGGGCATCTCTACAGTCTCATAGCATTACTTCATTATGCAAATCTACCCCTACCTTGTTATACAATACACCCGTACTCATCAAATCATGTATTCATTTTCATTTACCTGATTATCAATTTATCAGCACTTTCGTCTCTCTCTCTCTCTATATATATATATTTTCCAATTTATCACTTTTTTTTATGGCAAAAGGGGATTTACATTACAGTCCCAAACTTTAAAAAAAAAAAAAAAGTTCAAGTTGAGTGGTGATACTCATGTTAATTAATATACACATATTAAGAAAAATAAAATAGTGAATATAACTTATATTTATTCTCTTAATATATAAATATATTTATTAATATAAGAGAAAGATCTTCATTCTTACTTCAACTCGGTTAGCATTTTGGTGATACGTGATTATTATTATTAATTATAGGATCAAGATGATACATATTTGTTTAAATGTTAATTAAGACTTTTTTTTTTTTTTCTTACTGACAAATTTTAAAATAGGTTTTTGACCAATTATCAACACTCAAGATAAATTTCAAAAGTTTTGAAATTTGTCCATGTTTAACTAATGATACAAATCCTTCAATAAAATAATAAAAAAAATGTTGTAAATCTAGTGGCTTCCACCATTTTCTAGAATGGACACATGTCAATGCATGTGCTATATATTGATTGGATCACTTACATGTGGAAGCATGGGATGCACTTGCTTCATGATTAAGCTAAATGTATTGAATATTACATTAATTGCTCCTCTCTTGTTTGCCTATATATATATATGGGTGTGTAAACCCAATTGTTTTTTGGGTGTTTGGTTAGCTGATGCTCTCTCTTGAAAATCAATGAAACAAAGCATATATTTTCTCAATTCTCTCGTGTCTCTCTCTTCATCTTTTCTCTTATCTTTCATCTATCATTTATTTAGTTCATCTATTGTTCTTCACTGATTTATAACACGTTATCAGCACAATGCTGTTATTTCCAGAACATGAAGTTCTGAATTTATTATTACTAAAGCCTGAAGCTTATAAATTTATTACCACTAGAACCTGAAGTTCCTATATTTATTTCTAGAACTTGAAGGTTCTGAATTTATTATTACTAGAACCTGAAGATTCCATATTTTTATTTATTAATACCAAAACCTGCAATTCTAGATTTACTTTCCCGCATTTTATTTTTACGCAATTTACTTTCTCGCATTTTATTTACTTTTACGCGATTTACTTTCCCGCATTTATTTATTTATATGCTTTTATGAGATTGGCTATGCCAACCTACCAAAACTTGCAGTTCTAGATTTACTTTTTTCGCATTTATTATTATGCATTTTATTTTGCAATTTTTATTTAAACAGTTTGGTCACTCATCCAGAACCTGAAGTTTATGGATTTATTTATCATTACCGGAACCTGAAGCTTCTGGATTTATTTACTTACAAATATCCCTTTATATATCTGAAGGTTTAAATTCCTTGGATTTTTGTCAGACCAGAAGTTCTGACTCCGATTGTGATTTTCGAATCACCAGAAGTTGTAATAATTTCAAAGCTTGCAAATTTAAAATTTGTTGCACTAGAAGTGTCTGGAGACAATTACATGTCTTGGGTTATTTATGCCAGATTACTTTTAAAATTAGAAGGCCTATGTTACACCATTGAAAATAGGGCCAAAGGCATATGAACAAAACAAATCTACTGCCATGGTTATTATCTGTCACCATCTGCATGAGGATCTGAAAGCCCAATACCTAACTGTCACAGAACCAAAAGTTCTATAGCAAGAACTAGAAGATCGATTTGATAACCAACCTGATGTTGCATTATCAAATGCCAAGTGTCAGTGGCAACATTTACGCTTTCAAGACTATAGATCAGTCTCTGAGTACAATTCTGCTTTATTCAAAATCACAACACAGCTGAAATTGTGTGGTCAGGATGTAATCCAAAATAAGCAATAAAAGCAAACAGTAAATTTTCTCCCCTTTTTCACTTTATCTCATACTATTATTCTCTCGTTCTTCTTCATCTTATTTTTGTTATATTATCTATCATTTTAATTTTACGCATCTATTTAATTTTATGCAATTTATGTATCTGAGTATGCCAACTAACCAGAACCTGAAGTTTCTGGATTTGTATAAATTATGTGTTGAGCCTAACTAAGTCAATCGTTAAGTTTATGAAATTTAAACCAAGCTCGGCTAGACCGACTAACCAGAATCTGAAGTTTCTGGATTTATCATTATAATATTTAAGTTGGAGTAGTTTTACAGACCGATCAGAATCTGAAGTTCTAAACTTTAAATTTCAATAAAAATATGGAGTTCTTGATTCATTACTATGTACATGAATGCCATACTTGGGACCTGAAGTTCCAAAACTCGAATTCTATATAGAAACCTGAAGTTCTAATTTTGAATACGAAGTATTGAATCTGAACTTGAAGTTCTTAAGTTTTGAACATGAAGTTCTAATCAGACTTGAAGCTCTGAATTCAATTTAAATTGTGATATTAAAACTTTTATATCAAAATTTAATAGAACCAGAAATTCTGAATTGGATCAAGTTACGATTCTTTCATCTAGAAAGTCAATTTGTAATTTCTATTTAAGACCTGAAGTTTTCTGAATTTTATGAACCTGCAGTTCATGGTCGAGCCGGAAGTTCAAAAAATCAATATGATTCATGATTTTGTTTTATGAAGTGATATATTTTCATATCTATATGTTTACACTTTTGATCACTTTGTCTAATATGTACTTTATTTTTCATTGTGAATAGATATGTCTTTAAACGATAAATTGAATGATATTGAAAAGCAAGGTACATGAGATATATGTCTAACCGATAGTGCAACGACATATACGATTTTACGGAATCAAAAATACTTTTAGAATTTAACCCTGCTTAAGTAAATGTTAATACAATATTAGGTCCAACAGATCTGATAGAAGGCTCCAATAGAGCCATGATATTGTTACCAAATAATACTAAAATATGTATCAATGATGCTTTATATTCAAGCAGATCCAGAAGAAATCTGCTCAGTTTCAAAGATATATGATGTAATGGATATCACATAGAAACTATAAATGATGAGAATATTGAGTATTTGTGCATTACTTCTCATGATTCAGGCCAGGAACTCATTATGGAAAGGTTGCATGCTTTATCATCTGGATTATATTACACTCTTATGAGAGGTGTAAAAGTTTATGCAATTATGAACCAGAAGTTCTCAGACCCTAAAATATTTATGCTTTGACATAAACGTCTTGGTCACCCGAGATCTACAATGATGCATAGAATCATTGAAAATTCTCATGGACATCCATTAAAGAACTAGAAGATTCTTTTATCCCATGAAAATTTATATACTGCATGTTCACAAGGGAAATTAGTAATAAAACCATCCCATTCTAAGGTTGACTTTGAATCCCCGTCATTCCTACAAAGGATTCAATGGGACATATGTGGACCTATTCATCCACCAAGTGGACCGTTTTGCTATTTTATGGTCCTAGTTGATGAATATTGCAGATCAGTTGGGATTGATGTTGAACATCCTATTCCATATGTTCATACTCATAATGGATTAGCAAAGTCACTTATCAAGCGTCTCTAGGTAATTGCGAGAACTTTATTATTTCGATACAATTACCAGTTTCTATATGGAGACCTTCTATTCATCTCTAACCCACTGCTTATCATCATTGTCTACCATTACAACTTGTAATTGGTCATAGACATGCTCATTTTTAAGATATTTGAATATATTTTGTATGCCTTTATTGCATATCTGACATGATCTAATATAAGATTTGATGATTTTGATTAATCTTTTATTAGATCATCTATGTCTCTGATAGTTTATCTTCTTGCGCACGACCTGCGTATTATTATATTGATTAATTTCCAAATGGAAAGTTTCTCCAAAAAGAATAAATAAAAAGTCACTCTTATACAAAATGGAGATACCAATTCGATTCTCTCTATATATAAATGTGTCTCATTTCAGTCTTCATATCACTCAAATGCGAAAGATAATTGATCAACATATAATTATCAATCAGTTACTTGATATATTAAAAGTGACAAAATTTTATAAGTTGCTATCTCATAAACCCCGACCGGGTGATTGTTCCTGAAGAACGATCTGAGTAAAATGCAACAAATAAATTATCTGATGCATATCATAAGCTTATGAACCTTTGAAAGGTATTGTTGTCAGGATCATAATGTAAACAAAGCTAGTTATAAATAAATCCACTTTCTCTAAATCAACTCAATAAGAGTTTGATATATCTAAAGAGACATGAGTCTATGAAATGACTAAATCCATTGAAATGGAAGAAATCTCTACAGAGATACAAGAATATAAGAATTAATAAATTTCTATAAATCATACATGAGAAATGTGGAATAGTGAAGAAACAATCATCAGTGATACATTTTCAAACACAGTAGCTACTGAAATGATGATTATGAAACTCATAGTATCGATGAATGTATACAAAAGGCATGATTGGCCTAAATGAAAAGAAGCAATTCAAGAAGAATTGACTTCATAAGCCAAACATAAAGTATTTAGACCAATAGTTCTCCAGACACCTGAAGATGTCAAACTAGTTGGATACTAAAAGGTCTTTATACGAAAACGTAATAAGAAAAATGAGATCGTAAGATATGAGGTACGACTCGTAGTACAAGGTTTCTCACGGAGACTTAGTATTCGATAGTGATGAATACGATTACGTTTCGAATTTTTGATGAATTTGGCTGCTTGAAATACGTCTTATAAACATAGTAATCATTTATCAATGTGGTTCACTCAGTGCAGATATTTATAATCCCGGAAGGATTTAAAATGCTAGAAGCATGTAAACCGAGATCTCGTAATCTGTATTTAATGAACCTACAAAAATCCTTATATGGATCAAAAACAATCTAGACAGATGTGGCATAACCGTCTCAGTAAATATATGATAAAATAAGGTTATAATAATTATACTATACACCCATGTGTCTTCATAAAGAAATGAGAAAGATAAGATATTGTCTCAGCCTGAAGATTGAGCATAAATCAAATGAAATACTTACCCATCAATCAACATATGTTGAAAAGATTCTGAAAAAGTTCCATATGGACAATGCTCACCCATTAAGTACCCCTATGATTGTTAGAACCCTTGATCCAAAGAAAGATCCATCCCAACCAATTAAATATGGTGAAAAGATACTTGGTCCTGAAGTACCATATCTTAATGCAATTGGTGCTTTATTATATCTGGCTTAATGTGCTAGACCAGATATTGTATTTTCAGTAAATTTGCTTGCTAGATTGAATTCAGCACCAACTTGAAGACATTAGAATGAGATTAAACATCTTTTTCGTTATCTTCGTGGAACGAAAGATTTAGGGTTATATTATTCAAAATCTAACAATTTTTCAGGTTTACTTGGTTATGCTGATGCCGAGTATCTATCTGATCCCCATAAAGCTCGTTCACAAACGGGATATATTTTTACCTATAATGGCACAACAATCTCCTGGTGCTCCACAAAGAAAACTCTTGTTGCTACATCCTTTAATCATTTTGAGATCCTTGCACTTCATGAAACAAGCCGAGAATGTGTGTGGCTAAGGTCAGTTATTTATCATTTTCAAAATACATGTGGATTTTCATTATCTACAGGATTATCTACATGAATGCCGACACCAATATTTGAAGATATTGCGGCTTGTATTTCTCAAATTAAAGGAGGCTATATCAAAGGAGATAGAACCAAACATATTTCTCCTAAATTCTTCTATACTCATGAACTTCAACATAGCCGACAAATTGATGTTAAACAAATACAGTTTACAGATAATTTGGCAGATCTGTTTACCAAAGCATTGCCTATATCAACTTTTGAGAAACTGGTATATGGAATTGGCATGCGACGGCTTTATAAATTATAGGATTGATATTGAAGTTTCATTCAGGGGGAGCGTTCAATCAAGGGGAGCAAAATTTTGAATAGATATATGTGTACTGTACTCTTTTTCCTTCTACCGGATTTTATCCCACTGGGTTTTACCGGAAAGGTTTTAATAAGGCAGTTCTGAACACGTTCACACCACTTGATCCAGAAGATCATTGTATATACTTTTGCTAAGGTTTTTGTCACACTGGGTTTTTCCTAGCAAATCAAGATACAAATGGTGGAATCCAAGGGGGAGTGTTGTAAATCTGGTGGCTTCCACCATTTTCTAGAATGGACACATGTCAATGCATGTGCTATATATTGATTGGATCACTTACATGTGGAAGCATGGGATGCACTTGCTTCATGATTAAGCTAAATGAATTGAATATTGCATTAATTGCCCCTCTCTTATTTGCCTATATATATATGGGTGTGTAAACCCAATTGTTTTTTGGGTGGTTGGTTAGCCAATGCTCTCTCTTGAAAATCAATGAAACAAAGCATATATTTTCTCAATTCTCTCGTGTCTCTCTCTTCATCTTTTCTCTTATCTTTCATCTATCATTTATTTAGTTCATCTATTGTTCTTCGATGATTTATAACAAAAAAAAACCTAATGATACAAAGGAGATTAATAATATTTTCTCACCCTAAAAAGATGCGTATTCAATGGTAACCGGTAAGTCTCTCCTATCTAAATCCAACGATTATGGGTTCGAGGTAACCTCTTCTCCAATCCCAAATATATATTCTCTAAAGTATCTGTCTCACTGTTAAGATCTCTTTGCATTTGACAAACTACCAATGTCTCCTCTTTTCATTTTTTGTCCTCTAATTTTTGGTTTGTTCAATTTAATTGAAAAACTAATGTTGTAGTCTGTTCTCATATTTTGTCAGCCACCAATACCAGAATAGGTCTTCCTGTTCTCATATTTTGTCAGCCACCAATACCAGAATAGGTCTTCCCACATTTATTGTGGTTTCATAAACAATGGTGAATCAATATATAAATGTGTCAGCATTTGAATCTTGATGGATTGATTGATTGTGTAAGTCTCAAACCACCGTGGCAATGAGCATTTGACTTCTTAGAACCTATTTTATGAGACAGTTTCTTCTTCCTTTTTATTTATTATGAATTATTTTTTAAGTATTACACTATTATATAAATTCGAGGTTTTTTTGAGAGGAAGAGAACTTGAACCCGCAACCTTATGGTGCAAGTGTGAAAGGTTTACCACAGACCAACCTCATCTCATCTATTTATTATGAATATACTAAAGTTTCTTTATATCCTATTCCTACATGAATTAAAATGTAATTACTTGCATTCATTTTTGCAAAAGTGCATACAATTGTTTTCCAATAGATGGTTGAGAGTTTAAAATAAGAATGATCAAATCATGCTTTAGATAAATTTTTTAAAGTTTAGTTAAATATAAGCCTCTTATCGCAAGCAACAGTGCATCTCCTCTTTCACATTGGTGGTAGTATGTTTAAATCTCACCGTACACATTTTATAAATATTTACTGGGAGTTTTCCCCGGTGTTACGGATTGATCTTTCAAACAATGCACTATATATATATATATATACAGTCTTTCTATTATCAGTTCGAACTAACAAAAGTTATATCAGTTCCTTGTATGCGGGCCATTGGATTTAAATACTTTGACTGACAAGTGCATACAGCCAAGTCAAAGTATTTAAATCCAATGACCCACATACAAGGAACTGATATAACTTTTGTCAGTTCGAACTGATAATAAAATTTCTGTATATATATATATATATATATATATATATGGGTAGGATTCATGGCCCCATTTTTTTTACACACTTTTATGGCCCTAGGATCTAATGGGATTAAAGGGTTTAGATTTCATGATTTATTATCTTTGCTTCTCTACTTAATTAAATCTTGAATTAAATTCCTCTCTACTCTCTCCTTATTAATTCCATCAAAATGTTTTTCCTTGATTCTTTCCTCTGTCCATTACCTCTCTCTAGGCCATTGTTATTACATTTTTTTTAGTCTCTCCTCTTTTCTCCTTCTCACTCAAACCTCTCTTGATAATATGTATTTTTTAGTAACGAATATTATGATAAGGTTACCAATTTTATTTTATTTTCATAATTGTTGAATATATCTCCAAAGGTCAAGCATTCTTAAATTAAGTAATAAAAAAATGCATATAATTAACATTTTTGTAACTAAAAAAGATGAAGAGAAAATGTTTGATATGATTTGCCCCGCACATTAGTTCAAAAAATTAATAAATTAACAAGACATGAACTGAACTTAAACTTTCAGAAGAAGACTAGAAGAAATAGTCAAAAGAAGTTAACTTTTGAAGAGAGATTTGGGTAAGACTTAAGAGCATTGAGGAAAGAGAAGGAAAAAATATTAATTGATGTGAGAGGAGAGAGAAAGTATAATGAATGAGAGAAAAATTAAAATCAAAGATTTAATTGAGGTGAGAGAACAGTGGAGAGAGAATAATCATGAAATCTAAACCATTCAATCCCATTAGATCCTAAGGCCATAAAAGTGTCAAAAAAAAAAAATGTGTCAAAAATAAAGTGTGTCAAAAATTATGTAAAAAAACGGGGACATGGATCCTGCCCCATATATATATATATATATATATATATATATATGTATATATATAAATGTTTAAGTCAGTGTGCACTTGATGTAAATATATGAGGACATTGAATGTGAGCCACTCATTTTCCATGCTTGGACTTAGTGTGTATGCGTTGGTCAAAACATCTCCATAATGAGTGTCTCACATTCAATGTCCTTATATATTTATATTAGTGTGCACTGATGTGAACGGGACTGATATACATAAATGTTCAAGTCAGTGCGTACTGATATAACTTCATCATTATGTAAATCTAATGGTCCACATCCAACACACTGACATCCAACACACTGATGAAGTTATATCAGTACGTTGGATGTGGACCATTAAATTTACATATTTTAACTCAAAGTGTACGCACTTGTCAAAACTTCTTCATAATCAATGGTCCACATGCATTGGTAATTTGGTACTGATGTAGTTACATCAGTGCGCATTAATGTGAATGGGACAGATATATATATATATATATATATATATATACAGTAGAACCCCTCTAAATTAATATTCTTGGGACCTACCCTTGAGTATTAATTTAGAGGGGTTATTAATTTGAAGGGTTTTGCATCGTAAAGTGATATTTTGTCTTAGAAAATGTGTGGAAGTCGTTTTCTTGTTTAGGGAAGGTTTCTTTTCGGGATCCCTTGTTTAGTCAGTTTTCTTCTTCAGGGGAATTTCCTTCTTTTTTTTTTTTTTTTTCCTTTTCAAGATTCCTTGTTTAGGAAAAATTTATTAAGAAAATTTTCAATTCATTTTGAGAATGTGATTACTTAGAGACTAAGCATACTCACCATATAAATAGTGAGGCTTATTCTTTGGTTGTATATCACAAGAGAGATATCATGATATACCTAAAGATTCTATTCCTAACATCTCCTAAAAATTCTCTATTTTCTATCTTCTTTGCTATAACAAGAGGACAATTCAAAAAATGAAGGATGAAGTCAAAAATATCAAACATAGTGGCCTTGTGCAAACTAGCATCTTGAAGTACTTTTCTAGTTCTTGATTATTATGTAATATATTTTATACTCTTATGGAATTATTAATTTATGCGACAGTCGGGACCGAAATTTTACACTGGGTTTCAAAAATAAATTATTAATTATTACGATAGAGAGGTTTATTAATTTTTACACTGGCCCGAGTCGGGACTAGGATTTTTTATTAATTTAGAGAGGATATTAATTTATAGAAGATTAATTTACAGGGATTCTACTATATATATATATAAGGGCAGGATCCATGGCCCCATTTTTTTTACACAGGATTTGACACACTTTAATGTCCATTAGATCCAAGGTGTTTGAATGGTCCAGATTTAATGGTCATTAATTCACTTTTTTTTTTTTTTTTGAAATACATTAATTCACTTTCTTATTTTCTATTAATATTTGTATTTTTCTCTCACCTAAATTTTACTATTTCATTTCATTTCCTTCTCTCTTCTTATTTAAATTTCCTCTATCCTCTCTTATCTTTTTCCTCTTTTACATCTCATGTGTCAATAGACAATAGTTTATTTTATTTTATTATTATTTTTTTTAGCAAACAACAGACAATAACATGTTTATTATTTCAATTGTTTTTTCTCTCTTGTCACTTTGATTTATTTTTATTTATGTACAAGTATTTCTATTTCACACTTTATCTATTTATCAATTGATAATGTTATCTAAATTTCTAATAAAAACATTACGTAATATTATATTAAAATTTAATTATAATGAAAATAAATCCATATTTTTAAATGATAAATTTAATTGATAAAAAAGCTTAAATAAACTAAAATAAATATTCCAATTACATTTCTTTTATAATATAAATTAAAACTTGTTAAGTATTCAAAAATCCTAGGAAAAAAAAAAACTAATTAACAAAATCATAGCATATAGCACTTTCAATTCAAATTATTATTATTATTATTTTTGGACATTTTGATAAGGGTGAAATATTAAATAAATATAAAGAAAGAAGAAAGGAAAACAAAAAAAAAAAAAAAAGATTTAAGATAGTGAGGAAAGAAGTCACGTAGAGTGAAATGAGGGAGGAAAAAAAGGAAAGATAAAAAATAAATGAGGAAAAATAACATTAAAATTTAGGAAAGAGAATAGAGAAAATAGGAAATAAATAAAAACATTAATGGAAGAAAGAGAAAGAAGATTAGAGATTATTAAATCTGGACCATTTAAACACCTAGGATCTAATGGATACAAAAGTGTGTCAAATCCTTTGTAAAAAAACGGGGCCAGGGATCCTGCCCCTATATATATATATATATATATATATATAGTAGAACCCCTCTAAATTAATATTTGGGGACCTACCATTGAGTATTAATTTATAGGGGTTATTAGTTTGAAGGGTTTTATCTTGTAAAGTATTATTTTGGCTTAGAAAATTTGTGAAAGCCGGTTTTCTTCTTCAGGGAAATTTTTTTTTATTTTTATTTTTATTTTTATTTATTTTTATTTTTTTTCAGAATTTCTTGCTTAGGAAAAAGTTGTTAAGGAGATTTCCAATTCCTTTCTATTATTGCCCCTCATTCTAAGATGTCTAATCCTTATGTTAATATGGCATATAGCATTTGCAAATAAATTTACCGGATGAAGGACAATCCTACATTTACTCAAAAACATCTTGCCCAATGGCTAAAGTACAAGCTCAAAGTCAATTAAGGCACAATCTCGAACACCCTTTGCTACAACAATTTTGCTAAATTTAGTTGAAACCTTTTGGTTATAACATGAAAGTGATCACAATAACTTCTTGAAGACAATTCAAAATATGAAGGATGAAGTAAAAAATATCAAACACGGTGGCCTTGTGCAAATTAACATCTTGAAGTGATTTTTTAGTTCTTGAATATTATGTAATATATTTTGTACTTTTGTGAAATTATTAATTTATGCGACAGTCGGGACCAAAATTCTACACTAGGTTTTAAACAAAAATTATTAATTATTACGATAGAAAGGTTTATTAATTTTTTACACTGGCCCGAGTCAGGACCGAGATTTTTTATTAATATAGAGAGGTTATTAATTTACAGAGGTTCTACTGTATATATATATATATATATATATATATAGAGAGAGAGAGAGAGAGAGAGAGAGAGAGAGAGAGAGAGAGAGAGAGTAATTTTCCAATGAGGACTTTTACAATGCACACTTTAATCTCCTTTGATGAAATTGCATGTAATATATTGAATCTTGATTTGATTTTTTGTATGCATCCTAAGTAAATTAAAATACACATTTGGAAAAAAATTTGGATTTAAGAACTATTTTTTTCTTATATTTCCCTATTTTTAAATGTTTTATCTTCAAAAAAATCGAAAAAAAAAAATTGTTCTTGCACTCGATTTTTTTTTTAATTTTTTCCCATAAATGTTTTTCAATGTTTTCACCATCCATACAAAAAATCAAATCAAGGTTTAAAATGTGCATTGTAAAAAGTCCTCATTGAAAAATTACTCTCTCTCTCTCTCTCTCTCTCTCTCTCTCTCTCTCTCTCTCTCTCTCTCTCTCTCTCTATATATATATATATTTCCCTATTTTTAAATATTTTATCTTCAAAAAAATCGAAAAAAAAAATAGTTCTTGCACCCAAATTTTTTTTAATTTTTTTCCATAAATGTATTTCAATGTTTTCACCATCCATACAAAAAATCAAATCAAGATTCAATATATTCCATGCAATTTCATCAAAGGTGCATAAAGTGTGTATTGTAAAAAGTTCTCATTGGAAAATTACTCTCTCTCTCTCTCTCTCTCTCTCTCTCTCTCTCTCTCTCTCTCTATATATATATATATATATATATATATTTGGGTAGTGTTAACTTGTGCTTCAAGTTAACAATCACTTTATTTATAAAAAGAGAAATAAAAACACATATCAATAACTGCATTTATTGTCTTATTACAATAAATATAGTGATTTTTTTTTTCCTTTTATAGTAATAAAGTAGTTGTTATCCTGTGCCCCAAGGTTAACACTATCCTATATTTTTTTTGAAAAAAAAAAAACACTTGTTTTTTTTCTTAGCTAAAAAAAAAAAGAGAGTACATGTTACTGTATTCACAGTATTAAGGACACATTTACTAATCAGGATTGAAGGGAATCAGATTCAAGTTTTATCGGAAAGGGAATAGAGGAAAATCGGAATTAAGTTACTAAATTCCATTCTGGTGTTTACTAACAATTTAGGAATCTAAAATTAAATTAACTTTATTCCTTTTATAGTGTTTACTTAAATAAGGAATCGGAGTGATATAAAGTTGATTACAAAAATACCCTCTTCTATATAAAAGAAAGGAATATTTTTTCTATTGTGAAAACAATATATTTTTATAATATTGCTCACAACAATATAATAAAATTTGAACAATTTTATTTATTTATTAGTATTATTTTTATTTACAGTATCTACTAAAATTTGAATATTAGATACACACTTATGGAGACAACTTCAATTAAAAAAAAAATTAAAAAAATTGAAGTCTCCCGGTATAGCATATATATATATACATTGAAAAAAAAAAATAATAATAATAATAATAATAACTTTGCCACATTAATTAAAAAAAAAAAAAAAACTTTAGCCGCATTAATTAAAAAATACATTATGTAAACCAATAAATCAAAAAAAGCTTTGTCATATTATTATTATTATTTTTAATACTTTACGGTTCATTTTTTATTTTATATATACAGTTTTTTTTTTTATACTTTATATATATATATATATATATATAGATTTTCTATTATCAGTTCGTCCTGACAATAAATATATCAGGACGAAGAATGTGAACCACTAGATTTACATACTTTGACTCAAAGTGTATGCACTTGTTAAAACTTCTCCATAATCTATGGTTCACATTCTTCGTCATGATATATTTATTGTCAGTACGAATTGACAATAGAAAGACTGTATATATATATATATAAATTTAAACTTCAAAAACAAAACAAACAGAGGAGAAAAAGAAGAAGAGCAAGAGAGAAAATGCATGTGCGGAGATAGATAGATGAGATTCATCTATATATTGAAAGTATAATATACATATATATATATATATATATATATATATAATGTGGGGATATTTTAGTAAAAAGACATGAATTCTGTTCTTTAATCAGGAAAGGAAACTTGATTCCCAAGGTGAGTGAGGGGAATCAAGTTCCCTTTCATTTAGGAACTTAATTCCCAATATGTGTGTGGGGTCCATGGAACTTAATTCCCCACAAATTTAGTAAACATATGAATTCAAAAATCAAGAACTTAATTCCCTTTCCTATAAAGGATTCCTGATTAATAAACACGCCATAAATTTAATAAATAAAGATGAACAGTGGGACCATAGGTCCATAACTACACAAGTTAATGTCGTCAATTTGTAGTTCTACTTCTATATAGGTTATATAAATGTAATTAAAGAGTTCAAGTGGGGTATTGGTTCAGAAAAAAAAAAAAAACAAAAAAAGACAGCAAGAAAAAAGTCGTTGGCTTTTTAATTAAGTTCACATCGAGCAAAGTTGTACTCGTGAAAAACATGCTAATTGAGATTTTTTGTTTTTTTGTTTTGTTTTTGAGATGCTAATTGAGACTTTTTGACTTGTTCAAAAAATGAGACTAGCTAAAAAGACTAAGAATATTGCTAATGCCATGATACTAGGATAACAATCCTAGTCTTGATACTCGGCTGTCAAAACTATAGTTTGTCTAATGTTTATCACATGATGACAAACTCATTATTTGTCTATATTATCACCTTTATTACAATAAAAAAAACCTCGTGTTTTATTTAATCTACATTTCTTATTGGTTAAAATAATGAGAATTAAAGACATAAATGGGATAGCAATCATAACCTTATGTCAAAACAATAAATCATCCAATTAATGATTAATAATTATTTAATATAACGTAAATTTGTTATATACGAGGTGAGGGTAGTGTTGTGGTATGCCTATCTGCACATTGAAGTTGTGGATTCGATCTCTCAAACCGAATCCGAGCAAGTAGTAGGGAAGAAACGAAATAATGCTTTTGCTTTTGACAATTTGTCAATTGAGATATCAGCGAGTCGGGAGGGGTCCCTGACTTGTCGGACAAAATGAAAACCTTGTTCTGGAACGTCCGAGGAGCGAGTGGAGGTCGGGTGTTCTGGGTTCTGCATTCTTTAATGCAGGATTATCATCCTGAGATTATTTTTTTGATGGAGACTGTTTGTGATCATAGGGTTATGGAAAGTTTGTGTGTGAAGTTATGTTTTGATTCAAAATTGGTGGTAGATAGAGAGGGGAATAGTGGAGGTTTGTGTCTTTTTTGGAAAGCTGGAATTGATATTACTCTTCTTTCATTTTCTCGTTTTCATATTGATGCTGTGGTGGTTTCTCATAATGATAAGAGGTGGAGGTTGACCGGTTTTTACGGGCATTCGGCTACGGCTCAAAGAATTCATGGGTGGACTTTGTTGAGAAGACTAGCTAGTCTGTCTTCCCTCCCTTGTCTGGTAGGAGGGGATTTTATTGAAATCTTAAGTGTGGTTGAAATGTTGGGAGGAACTATTCAGCAGGATTGTCAAATGAATGATTTTCGCAACACCTTTGAGGATTGTGAGCTGAAGGATTTGGGGTTCTCGGGGCCTCTCTTTACGTGGTCTAACCGACGGGAAGCTCCCCAAATGGTGCATCAACGGTTAGACCGTTGTGTTAGTAATGCTGCCTGGAAAACTCTCTTTCTGGTTTTTTATGTTAAGCATCTAGATTTTTGGAAGTCTGATCATCGGTCGATTCTTGAAATTCCAGATAGAGATGTGAGTATTCGAGGTGGCCGTCGCTTTCACTACGAGTTGTGTTGGGCTGATAAAGATGGTTGTTTGGACTTGATTCATAATTTTTGGCAAGTGGGTGGTGGTAGGGATAACATGTCTCAAGTTGTTACTAAACTATCAGACTGCTCTAAGATATTGTCTCACTGGAACAAGTCTAATAAATGGGTTATGCAAAGGGATATCAGTTGCAAAAAAAGAGAGCTGATGGGGAGATTGTGGATTTTTAAATTAGGAAAGGAGGAGACACGTGGAAAAGGAGTTTGATGATCTCTTGCGGCGTGAGGAAACTTTTTGGAGGCAACGTTCTAGAGTTTCTTGGATGAGGGACGGTGACTGTAACACAAAATTTTTCCATGCAAAAGCATCTTCGAGAAGGACATGTAACATTATTCGTGGTTTGTTTGATGCTGGTGGTATTTGGAAAAAGAATGAGGAGGATATATAAGGTATTATTGGCTATTATTTTTTAGATATTTTCTTTAGTTCTTGTCCTTCTCAAGTTCAGTTGAATTCTATTTTAGATTATGTTAGCTTGAGACTTCCTTCATCTTCATCGAATTTCTTAGATGCTAAATTTACCGCGGAGGAGGTAAGGGTCGCCCTTTTTCAAATGAACCCTTCTAAAGCTCCTGGAAAGGATGGTTTCCTGGCTGATTTCTATCAAAAATTTTGAGGGGTGGTAGGTGAAGATGTGACGAGGTTGTGCCTGGAATGCCTTAATGATGGACAGTCAGTGGAGATGATTAATCATACTTTACTTTACCTTATACCGAAAGTTAAAAAGGTGGAGCGTCTAACTGAATTGAGGCCTATTAGTCTTTGTAATGTGCTCTACAAATGTATCTTTAAGGCTCTCACGAATAGGCTCTGGAAAGTGCTTGACATGGTTATCTCTAATTTCCAAAGCGCTTTTATTCCGGAAAGGTTAATTACGGACAATGAGATGGTGGGTTTCAAATGCATGCACTATTTGTGTCAAAAAATTAAAAGTAAAAGAGGTTTTATGGCTCTCAAGTTGGACATGACTAAAGCTTATGATAGGGTAGAGTGGTGTTTCTTGGAAGGTATGATGCACCGTTTGGGTTTCTCAGAGGGGTGGATTTCAAAAATTATGGGGTGTGTCTTCGGCGCGTTATTCTTTTATTCTCAATGGCAATACTAGAGGGGATATTCTGCCGTCCAAGGGATTGAGATAGGGGGATCCTCTCTCTCCTTATCTTTTTCTTATTTGTGCGGAAGGTTTTTCTAGCTTGATTGAGAGGTTGGAAAGACTTGGTGATTTCTCGGGTTTTCGATGCAGTTGTTTAGGGCCAAAAATTACGCATCTTTTTTATGCTGATGATAGTCTTTTGTTTACCAGGGAAAATTCTAAGGAGTGCCTTAATATTCGGAGGCTTTTAGAGGTTTATTCGTCTGCTTCAGGCTAGCTTATCAATTTTAATAAATCTGCAGTTTGTTTTAGCAAGCAGATCTCCTTGGATGTGAAAAAAAGGTTTGTAAGGACCTCTATTTTGTGATTGGCTTATTTAATGACATACCACATTGAGGATGATTGTGTAATAGGTAGCTTGGGTCTTCTTGATGACATTCAAGGCAAGTTTCCAAGCATCTCTATGACTTCAAGATCAAGAGCTTCAAAAGGTATATCACTTGACATTGATTCTTAAAGAGATTAGGTGCACACACACACTTGCATGCATTTTTATCTATCTTGCATTTGTTATCATGCATGTGTGTTTCATTGATTTGTGCATCTATGTCAGTTATCACACTTCACACTTGCACAACTTTTATCTTAGGTTAAGTGTGTTTGATGTGTTGAGAAAAAGGATTTTTCCCTTGACCGCGGCTTGTGCCGTCGGGCGTACCACCGGGTGTGCAATGGCCTGCACCGTGGTTTTGTCTAGAGAAGTTTATTTGAAGAACCGTTGCCCATACCACCATAGGTGCATGTGCTTACGCAGCGGTCCCCACTGCGGAAAAGTCCAGAGGCTACACGTCATGTGTACTGCGATTGGGACACCCTATCCGTACCGCGGTACACACAGCGGCTCGACACGTTTTTGCAACCTGTTTGCCAAAACGATGTCATTCCATCTAGGGCAGTATATATATTGATCTCTTACCTCTCTTGGTCGACTTAGAGCTTCCAATATAATTTCTTAGAGAGAGGAAAAGCTCCCTTAGTAAAAGAAAGCACAAGCTTGCTTCTTTAACTCTCCAAACCCAAAACCCATCTCCATCTTGCATCATTCAATATCATTTGAGCATGGGTCTTTATGGTTTCATGATTAGGTAAGTTAGAACTTCATTGAATATCATTTAATGTTCTTTTTACTCTAGATTATGTATTTATTGCTTGATTAAATACCTAGACTCTCTTTATTGCATATATTTATGAGTCTTGATAACATGATTGGATTTGTATTTTGATAGCTTATTTAATTAGGTTGTTTTTACAAAATAGCTAAACTTTGATTATTCTTGAGAGATTCATTGATAACTAGATTGATAGATTTGTGTTTGATAATCTAATTAAGCTCTCTTGATTATTCAAGGTTGTTTGTTGACAATTAGGTTGCTAGAATCTCTTTGCATCTAATTAAGGCCTCATGTATATACATGTAAGCTTGTTTGATAACTAGGATGTTAAATTGTGTTATCTACATCTAATTAAGCATCTAGTGTTTAGTCTAACACTTTTTGCATTTGTGCATCATTATTGCCATATTCACTTAAACTTTTAATTCTCTTCAATTAGTCAAAGTCTTGTGGCTTCTAAGTGAAGTTGCACAAGCATTGTACTAGCTTCTCTATAAAAGCTTGCAGGTAGATTAGAAGGTGCTCATGCCAAGAGTAGTGGATCGTGGAGATCACTTGAGAGTGTAACTTTCTCTTTATATAGAGGTTGTCTAAGGTTGGTCTAGGTTCGTTATTAAAGGCCCGTAGGGTAGTTGTGGTGGGTTAGTGACCGAGAATGGTTGAGGGCAACCTAGGTTGTAAACATCATTACAAGTAGTGGATTCGAGGATCGTGTGTGGCGCACATATCAGCCCGTGGTTTTTCCTTGTTGAAGGTTTCCACGTAAGAATCAAGTGTTCTTTAATTTCCGCACTTTCACTTGATTTTATTGTTTATTGAATTGGGTTTATTTTTGAATATTGACTAATCCGAAAATTTTGGTAACAATCGGATTAACAACCCATTCCCCCCTTCTAGGTTGTTTTAGACACATGCTATAATTTGTTTCAATTGGTATTAGAGCATGTTCCTAGACATATATAGGAGATCCTTGCCATATATGTGTGTCTTGCATTTGTGTGTTTTTTTGTTCTTTGTATTCATTCATTCACTTCACCAAACACCATGTGTGAGAGTGAAACTCTTAAAGCAGGTAATTTGACCTTCAAAGTGGAGAGGAAAGAAATTGACTCCATTGAGGAGATGACTCTCATGGTGGAGAGATTTAGGAGATTTTTGAAATCTCGAAAGAAAGGTATGACCCCCAAAGTGAAGGAGGAGAAGAAAATGACCTTACTTAAGAAGGATGAAGCAAGTAAGGACTATTCCTCAAGGATAGATTACCCTTGTCTTGAGTGTGGTGGATTTGGCCACATTGCTTCCTTATATGGCAACTTGAAGCACAAGAAGAGATGAGAAGCTATAATCACTATTTGGAGTGATAGTGAAGTTGAAGTAGTTGAAGGATGTTCTACAAGCTCAATTGAGTGTGAGAACAACTACTTCGCCTATCCGGTCTCTTACCATGAAGAAGCTCAAGCCGTCACCAAGTGTTTGTCACTTGAATGATTCAATAAGGGTGACTTGAAGAGTGGAGACCAAAGAGGAGCAAGTTTGAGAGAAGCTAGCCTCGGTGACATGGCCCATTAAAGCACAAGTGGGAGGAACAAGTTTGAGAGAAGCTAGCCTCGGTGACATGGCCCATTAAAGCACAATACTGGAGACTCCATAAAAATCCTTATTCTCTGGTTGTGAAAGTTCTAAAGGGGTGTTACTTCTCTGGCTCATCTTTCCTTGATGCTAATAGGGGAAATTCTGGTTCCTTTCTGTGGATAAGTCTAATGTGGGGAAAAGATTTGATGGAGAAAGGGTCTCGTTGGAGAGTTAGGAATAAGTGTTCAATCCGGATTTATAAAGATACGTGGATTCCTCGTTTATCGACTTTTAAGGTTGTTTCTTCGCTAGTTCTAGGGGATTGGACTATTATGGATTCTCTTAAATTTCTTTTAAGCGATTGGAATGCAGTTTTAGTGAGGGATTCTTTTCTCTTGGAGGAAGCTGAAGCTATCATGAGTTTTCCTCCTTGTGCTTATGATTTGAAAGATAGCTTTTTTGGCATTTTGATAAGTCTGGCTGTTTTTCGGTGAATTGTGGTTATTAGTTTGCCCATAGTCTTATGTTGAATCCTTCAAAGGTGAATCTTTTCTTCTAGAAAGCTTGCAATAACTGGATTCCCTCCCGTGTTAACTTAGCATCTCATGGCATGCAGTTAGATGTTTGGTGTCCCATTTGTTTGAAAAAAGCTGAAACTACTTTGCATGCTCTTTGGAATTGTTCTATATTGAAAATTTTGCGAGTAGTCTACTGTCTTAATGGGGGGAAAAATGTGTTGGATTCTGGTTCCCTTTTGGATTTTGAAATTTCTTGCAGTGAAAGTATGGGTGTTCATGAGTTTGAAACTCTTTGTATCATGTGGTGGCAGGTGTGGTATAGAAGAAATCAAGTTTTCCATGGCCTGCTGGTGCTTTCTGATTCTGATATTTGGGAGTGGGTGAACAATTATGTGCATGAGTTTCGTGAGGCTAATATTGTTGGGCGCCAGAGTCAGTCCATGTTGTGCCCGATGCCCTGTTGGCAAATTCCTCAAGTGGGGGTTTTCAAGATCAATACCGATGCTGCCACTCACATTCGTGATAAGGTTTCGGGTATTGATGTGGTAATCCGTGACAGCTTTGGGCATGTTAAGGCTTCTCTATGTCAGAACTTAAATGCGAATTTTCAACCACAGATTGTTAAGGCTTCAGCTATTTTGAAGGGTATTCGTTTGGCTTTAGAAAAAGACCTTGTGCCTGCTGTTTTGGAGTCAGATGCATTATCGGTGGTGAATGCAGTTCGTTTGAAGGATGTGCCTCATACTGAGGTTGGAGTTGTTGTTAAGGATATCATTTGTATGCTTAGGAACGTCAATGTTTTTTCGGTTAGTTTTGTGCCTAGATTAGCAAATAAGGTTGCTCATGGTTTAGCAAAGCTTGCTCTTGATCATGCAGGCGAGTTTGTGTGGTTGGATGACTGTCCTTTATTTGTGGAAAGTCTGGCCTTGGGTGATTACCCAAGTGCTTTGTAACCTTGGTTTTCTTTTAATGAATTTCTTTTTTCTCAAAAAAAAAAAAAAAAAAAAAAAAAAAAAAAAAAAACCCAAGTTCAAATAATGTGTGTGTGTGTGTGTGTGTGTGTGTGTGTGTGTGTGTGTGTGTATAGGGTGAAATTCATTTTCGTTTCTCTAGTTTGACCTAATAGTCAAACTGGTCCCTCGGTTTTTAGTATTATCTCGTTTAGTCCTTCCATTAAAAACTTCGTTGAAAAAGTGTTGATTGACAGGGTCAAAGGGTCAAATGACCATGCTACCCCTGATTAATATAATTAATGATCGTGCTACTCTTCATCTATAATTTTAAAAGAAAAAAAAAAACTAATATTAAAAAAAAATCACATTAAAAAAATAAAAATTCTCTCTCTCTCTCTCTCTCTCTCTCTCTCTCTCTCAAGCCCTCTCTCTCTCTCTTCGAAACAAATCAACCACCAAACACCACCACCCCCAAAATAAGAACCCAGAAACCCAATCCCAATTGAACATAGAAACCACCAAACACCAAACCTAAACCCAATCGAACCCAGAGGAACTTGAAGACAAATGTAGATCTAGAGAGAGGAACAAAGGTGTCACTAGAAAATCCTTAGCCGAAGAGGCCAACTCCGATGAGCGCAACAACTGATCGTTCAACGAGTTCAATTCAAGGACTCAAAAACCCAAAATGAGGTCGAGATCGAGAGATGAGACCGAGATCGAGCCCGTCTTCTTTTTCTGGTAGTTAAAGGTTCGAGACGAGCCCGAGATCAAGCTCGTCTTCTCTTTCTCAACCTAGAAATCTTCTCAATCTCACTCAACTGGTTAAAGGTTCGATTTGATTTGCTGTGCGTGTGGGTATTATTGGTATGATTTCTGGTGTGGTAGTGGTTGTTGATGGGGTTGAGTTGGGTTTTAGGTTTGCTATGTGGGTTCTGATTTTCTACGTTTGGGGATTAAGGGTTCTGATTTTCTTGTTTGAGGATGGTGGGTCGATCAACACTGGTGGGGGTGGTGTGTTTGTGGCTAGGGTTTGGTGATTGAAGTTGAATGTGGTTGGTGTTGAACACATTCAACACTAGATGGAGGTGATGACTAGATCAATAATTTTGGGTTTCGGTCTGGTTTTGATTTGGTTCACTAGATCGAAAATTTATGAATTCAGAAATTGATATATTCAATGTCACATTCAGTAAAGATTTATGATACATGTATATTGTGTACTCAATGTGGTGGTGAAGAAAGGGGGATTTCTAGGTTTGATATGGGTTGTTAATGATGATGGTTGAAGAAAGTTGGATTTATGGGTTTGGGTTTGGATTTGAAGAAAGGGGGATTTCTGGGTTTGATCTGGGTTTCGATTTTTTAGCTTTTTTTTTTTTAATTTTTTTAAATTTTTTTTATAACTTTAATTGAATTTGGGTTGTGTTGAATCGGGTGGTGGTGGATGATTTGTTGAATTTGGGTTTGATTGAATGTGGGTGGTTTCTGGGTTCGATTAAGTGTTTGGGTGGGGTGCTTTGTTGTTTGAATCAAAATCGGGTGGGGTGCTTTGTTGTTTGAATCAAATCTGAAGAGGGTTGAATGTGATTGATGTTAAATCCAGGTGTGATTGCTGTTAAATGTGGTTGGTGTGGGTTTGTGATGATGGTGATTTCTAGAAAACTGAAGAGGTGGTGGCTGGTTGTGAAGAAGATGATGATGGTGATGGTCGATATGGTGTAATGGCAGTGGGTTTAATTTTTTATTTTTTAATTTGATTTTTAAAAAATATATTAGTTTTTTTAAATCAATTTTTTAATTGTTTTTAATTGAAATTATTAATTTTAACCCTGCTTTTACCATTATACCATTAATGATTTGACGGAACTCTAACAGAATTGGACGGCAGGGACCAAAATACAAATTTTTGGTAACTAGAGGGACCTGTCAATATAATACTGAAAACTGGGGACTAGTTTGGCTATTAGGCCAAACTAGAGGGACGAAATGAATTTCACCATATTATATATATATATATATATATATATATATATATATATTCTTTCTACTGTCAGTTCGTCCTGATATAAATTATATCAGGACGAATAATGTGGACCATAGATTATGGAGAAGTTTTGACAAGTGTATGCACTTTGAGTCAAAGTATATAAATCTAATGGTCCACATTCTTCGTCCTGATATATTTTATTGCAGGACGAACTGACAATAGAAAAATTATGTGTGTATATATATATATATTAATGTACCATAATTGATATTCAATTAAAAAGGTATTTTTTTAAGTTAATAAATTATTTGATAATATAATTTCAAAAGAGACTTTGGTCATGATAAATTATAAAACGTAAATCATAACTAAAAGGAAATTAAAAAAATATTGGAAATAAATCAAATCTACACGTTTTCTTTGTCCTACAACTCTGCAAGTGTATGAACTAGTTATTGGCCGAGCGAGTTTGCTAGTACTCGAATTATGGAAGTACATGGAAAGAAACCATCACTCCATCGGTGTAATATGGATTCGGCTCCTCTACTTGGCTAACCTTTTTCCTGACCTATCTCAGGATTTCGACACGTGGCAATGGAAACATTAATGGCTGAGATTTTATTGTTTTTTTTTTTTTTTTTTGTCTGTGTTGGTTGAGAAAACGATGTCATTTTCTTAAACTTTTTTTTGTTCCTCTTTCTCTGACAAACTCTCTTACAAACGATCCCCTTCCTTGACAAAACACACAGCTCCCATTTTTTCTTCCATGTGACCTAGATTTTTCTCTTCTCTAATCACAATAACCACAACAAAATACTGCAGAATTTTCGTAATCTTCCATGTGACATAGATTTTTCTCTTCTCTAATCACAACAATCACAACAAAATACTGTAGAATTTTCGTAGCAGAGAAGCATTGAAGATCAAGGGCAAGAACTCTCTCACAAAGGTTACATTTTTATTGATGTTCTTTATCTACGATATAATGTGACTCTTCCTCTGCCTCTTCTCCTCTCTCTAACAATGTCAATGACCCTTCTCATCTCTCTGGTTCGATTTTCTAATATATGTTTCTTTTGTTATACTATTTTTTCTGTGGATCTGAAATGGGTGTATTTTTGATTTCCTGTGCTTAAATGTGATGTGATTCCGCTTTGTAATTGTACAATTTGAATCATAATAATCAGATTTGCATTTAATTTTCTGATCTAAATGAATCATCTTTACTAATATTTAATCTTGAGAAAGTAATATGCATTCGTTTGTATTATTCGAGGTCATAGTTTGTTTTATGTCCATTGATTTCGATATTTTATTTTCTAGAATGTGCTTTCATTTGAAAACTAATTAAGTCTTGATATTGGTTTTACCTTGATATATCAATGCAGATGATGGGACTTATGTAATGAATTGATAGGTAGGCAGTATGTTGATGTTGAGTAAATACAATTAATATTGATCTATAATTACAGGTGATTCTTGTAATTAAGATTGCAGGTGATTATAGTATGTGAAATCGTAAGGGAACTGTGAAATTGTAGGTGATTCAAAAATGATATTACAGAGGAATTTTATAGAACTTAGGCAGTTGAAATTGCAGGGGGCTTGTGAATTGATATGTATGTACATATCATGTTTAACGAAATAAGTTTTTAAACATGATTTTGGTTTTGTATATAGGTAGGAAATATGTGGATGTGCAAAGAAGACTTGTGTTATGGTTGTGCAAATTGAGAATACAGCAATGAAGACTTGAGTTGTTGTGGTTGTGCAAATTGAGGCAGCAAAAAAGACTTGTGTTTGTTGTGGTTGTGTAGCAAAGAAGACTTGTTGTGGTTGTGCAGCAAAGAAGACTTGTGTTGTTGTGATTATGCATATTATGAAGGCAGCAAATAAGACTTTGTGTTGTTATTTTACTTTGTTAGTCTTTTGTATGACTTAATGATACACAAATGTATCCATCTACTTTAATTCAGTAATAATACAACAAAAATTCAGTTCATTAGCCATTGTTTTTAGCATAAAAATGACAATACCTTTATTAACATATAAATGATCATACCTATGAATAAATTGCAATCACAATCAAACATTCATGTCTAACAACTTGAAATTGGAAACACTGATGACAAAAATCCCTTAATCCAGGGCAATATCTACCATATTGTCAATACATAACAACTTGAAACACAAATAAAAACCTAAATTACAATCAAGTTTAAACAATAAACTTGCTGCAAATTAAGGTTATAGGACGTATGTAAAATTGATCTATTCCATCTATTAAAATAGAGTAGAACCAGTAGAAGCTTGAGAATCATGAAATGGATTAGTTCCTTATTGTCTAAGCAATTCTTGAAAAATTTGATGTTGAGTATGTTCAAGTGGATTCCATGGCATTAGATTGGTTTTGGACACATTGTAACCTTACAATTGTATATTTGGTTGTACAAACCAATAAAATTAACGTAAGGTCAACAAAAATTTGTTAACTCTACATAATTAATTATTAATAATAATAATAATAATTAATAAACACTTACTATAAACGAATTATAGACCGTTGGTGAATGAAGATTGCTACCAACCACGAGAAGTGATTGGACAGAAACCTGTGTATCATATACTAATTAGACCTTTTAGTACTAACACAACTATTTATGTTAACAACTAACACAACATCTCAAATGTAAACTAATAGATTTATTATGTGTAAAAGTATATTACCGTTGATGGTTGGGAGTGTGGTAATAGATTAGATGGCTTCTTCTTTTTCGCCAATGCCTTCTCCAAACCACTCTTAAATCTACGTCGTCCTCGAGATGTCTCTTCTTCAACCCTTTTGCTTTCACAAGATTAGAATCTTGAGTGCATTCTACTTCAACATCAACATCTTGATATTCAACATCTTTCTCATGAATATTATCATCCATTTCCAAACACAAAGTATTTTCAACTAATTTTGCTAAGTTACTCGCATGGGCATTTGCTAGATTATATACCTTTTCATTCAAGGAAGCTCTACTTGATATTCTGGTGAATATTGAACACAATGACCTATATCGAAAAGTCTGTTGTAATTTGGGGTTAGCTTGTATCTCACGTCCGTGTATATCTTGCACACATTCACCTCTAGCTTGTTTTGTCCACCTTTTTAAAATATAAGTAGTGGAAATTTCTTTAATGTTTATGGATTCTCTAAGAACTTTTATAACATGACAACATAAACATAAAAACCCCTTCATCTCAAACATTTTACAAGTACAAGATAACAAGTTGTCCTCATTTTGAACTTGCCATTCTCTTGAGTGATCATTCGAAATTATATAAAGGAAATTTTCTCCATCCACCACACAAGGAGTCAAGTTCAAATCAACAGCTTCTTCGAATTGATATTGGAACTCTTTAAATATCGCCTTTGTGTAAACTTCCCTTACTTGGATCAACATTTTACAAGAAATTTTTAGATTAACCAACCTATAACACGAATCATATTCTGCTTCAAACTTCTTATATCTTTTGTCATTAACTACCCTCTCAAAGTGCATAAAGAATTGTTTCACATTAAGGTCGGATTTTAAATAATCTTTCAAATTAGCATTAAAGCTTTCACTAAGTTGCGTACTCTTCATCCCAGCAGACCAAACATGTCTAACATATGCGTAAATCTATTTCTCTCGTGTGTTAAATATGCTCTTCAACCAAGTATTATTTTGCGCATTATACTTTTCAAGCATTTCATTCAAAGCAATCAAAAATTGGTTTTCCTCCTCGATATCATCTATAAATTTTGATAATATGCTCTTCACTCTACCAGGACCTCTAAACACACCATTGACATGTTTCAAGACATTTTGCATCATATGCCAAGTACAAATCCTATGGTATGTATTAGGCATCACATGTGAAATAGCTTTGGCCATTGTAGCATCTTGGTATGTAAGAATAGTTTTTGGTGTCTTTACAGACATTGCCTACAAAATTGTTTCGAACAACTAAATGAACGAATCAACAATCTCATCATACATTAAAGCTGACCTAAATATAACGGTCTCTCTATGATGATTAAGTCCCACGAACACACCAAATGATCAATTTTCTTTATTAGTTTTTTAATTTGTATCAAAGCTAATAACATCTCCAAAATGACCATAATCCATTACCATTCTAGCATCTGCCCCAAATATATTTGTAATTTGTTCCTCACTGTCTAATTGCACAACATAAAAAAATGAAGGATTCTTCAATGTCTGGTCAGAGAAATATTTTAACAAACACCCAGCTTCTCCATATGCTAATTTCTTTTGCCTTTTTGATCTAAGATAATTCTTTTGATCTTGTTTTGTATACCCAAGTGATTCTCTTCCACCCACTTGCTTACCAAGTAACTCGTATGAAAACTTAAGTGAAATTTCGGATTCTTCAGCTAAATCTACTTCAATTGCTTGAGAAGAAGATAATGTCCGTTGAGATGGTAGCATATGAGCACACTTTGGCATTACAAGAGGATGATTATGCTCATCTACAAAACGATTAACGAAAAAAATATTTTTCTCCCTATCAAACTATATACTCAAATGCGCACCACATCCAATCTTTGTCTCTGCTCTCGGCTTTATAGTAAAATCATCTCACTTATCTCTTACTCGAAAACCCTCTTTACAACACACAAATACCCTTGAAGTGAGTTCACCGGTACGCTTATTCCTACCATATGTTTCTTTTTTAACACTAAATCCCATACTCCGCCCATATGCATTATAGAAATCATAGGCTAATTGTTCACCATCAAACTCCAAACCACATCTAGGCTTAAGCTTTTCATTCAAACACGGTAAACCAATGTCATCGGCAACCATTTCAAAATGGGTTATTATAGCTGAAACAATGACAAAATGAAATAAGATATAAAAAGTATGCTTCAATTTTTTTAAGCAAAATCAAAGGGATTCGTCAGAATGAAAACAAGAATATAAAGTTATAACTTTTATTTGTTTATTAAAATCTATTGTGAGTATATATTTTTTTACGTAATTCATTTTTTATCTATGTGTTTCAAAGAAAATAAAATCTATGATGTACTAAAATAACAAACAATATATATAAAACAAGAATATAAAGCTATTACTTTCATTCATAACCCCAAACTTTGTCTTTTTGCCTTTGTTCATCTTGCATTCATAACCATAAACTTTGTTTTCAAAGAAAATATAGATTATGCTTTCCATGTCAATGAATTATAAACTTCTTTTGTTTTGATTGACCGCAATGAGATGAAAAATGTCCAACATTTTAATTTTCTAGTAGATAAAGAACATCAATAAAAAGATAACCTTTATGAGAGAGTTTTTGCCCTTGATCTTCAATGCTCAAATGCTACAAAAATTCTGTAGTGGAAGAGAAAAATCTGCAGTATTTTGTTCTGTAGTGGAAGATAGAGTATTTTGTTGTGGTTGTTGTGATTAGAGAAGAGAAAAATCAGGTTCACATGGAAGAAAAATGGGAGCTGTGTGTTTTGTCAAGGAAGTGTAATCGTTTGTGAGAGAGTTTGTCTGAGAAAGAGGAACAAAAAAAAGTTAAGAAAACAACATCGTTTTCTCTGCTAGCACAGACAAAAAAATGCAACAAAATCTCAGCCATCAATGTTTTCATTGTCACGTGTCGAAATCTTGAGATAGGTCAGGAAAAAGGTCAACCAAGTAGAGGAGCCAAATCCGTGTGTAATATACAATTACATGAACATAAATATTGTTTATTTAACTCGTTGGTGCATAACAAATCAAGCCAAGCACAATAAAATTCATAACCAATAATAGTAATCAACACTTTTTTTTTTTATTCTTTTTTTTTTTTTGCCTTCTTTAGTTATTCTCGTTGTTTCTAGTAATTAACTTTTAAGGCCAAATTACCTTAATTCTTGAAGTAAGGCATAGTCACAACAAAAAGTAAATTTGATTTTATTACGTGAAATATGAGTGGGCAAAAAACCAATGAACCGAATTGAACCGGTGAATCAAATCGATCTGTTTTTGTTCCGGTTTTCTTATGTTGGTTAGTTCAATTCAGTTCATTTTTAAAAAAAACCGATTGAATCGGTTTTTTTATTTTTTTTATTTTTTGCCGGTTCGCTATCTCGAACTGGAAAATCGAATCGAAATCCAACTTATATAAAAAAAAACCCTAGTTTAATGTTTAACTGTCTATGAAACTATGAAAGTGTGTCACAACAGATTTTTTTTTTTTTTTTTTTTTTTTTGCTGAATATTATTTTAAAATAGTATTTTAAATTTTTTCAAACCCATAATTTAATTTGGTCGAAGGTCCAAAAGGATTAAAATATGAAATTTTGTATAATAATTAAAGCCCATTAATTTGGCCTAATAGGCCCAAAACCGAAAAAACTGAACCGGTCTAATTCGATTGGTTTTTGAACGGTTGACATTTGTAAATTTTATTAGATCGGTTCATTTTTCCGGAAACCAAACTTTATTAGGTTTTTTTGGGTTCTATTGAAAAATGAACTAATCCATTAAATTCCCTCCCCTAATGTGAAATGCTATTGAAAAGAGTTATTACTCTTTTTGTATATACCACACCACATGCATGTATGACGATTCAAATCTGAGATCAAGGGCAAACCCATGAAATATTTACTATCTGGGCTAGCTATATGTATATAAATTGTTTTTTTTTAGTATGTACTAATATTATAAAATCAGAACTTTAGCTATCAATTGTTGGATTTATCTACTTTTGTTTAGTTAATATATTATAATGCTTAATTTGTGATTCACAAACCCTCACACTGAATTTAGAATTTTTTATTTTAATTTTTCTCCAATATAACAAAGTCGGTGCAAGACATGTGTTGTATGTATAAACTCGCCCAACTGACACGTCATCAAAGGAGCTAACAAAAGGTTGCCACGTCATTCATTGACCGGGTAAAAGGAAGAAGTTTGACCAGTCAGGATGAAAAAATAGCTTAGACCAGAGGGAAGTCAAAGGCATGGTCGCCAAAGCCAAAAACCTACTCGCCGAATATAGAAGTGCACTCGCCAGATATGCAGTACCCAGAAAATAAAAGTACTCGCTGGACCAGCACACTGGGCTCGAACCGACTCGGCATAAACACAGAAGCAACAAGGAATCATAAAAAGGAAAGAAGACCCAATCCGCGACAGAAAAGGATCCTAATGCAAATCAACAAGGGGAAACCCTAAATAAACATGTATAAATAGAATCACCTATCCCACGAGGAAGGGGTTCAGAAATATAGAGAGAAATATAGAGAGAAATATAGAGAGAAATAGAGAGAGAGAAAAGAGAGCAATTGTGAGAGATTAGAGAGTGTAACGAAGCAACGAAAACCTAGTATTATTCTTCTGCCCTCAGGGGCGCCGTGGTTTTTTCCCATTCAAGGGTTTTCCACGTAAAACTTGTCTTTTGCATGTGTTCTTAATTTTCTTGCTTTATATTAAATTGATTTAATTGTTGAGTGCGTGGCAATCCAAATTTCACCGTCAACAATTGGCGCTAGAAGGAGGGGGTTTTGAACGAAAAACTTCGAGGGACCCTTGCGAAGTCAGACAGCATGAACAACGACAGCGACAGAGATGGTAACTCCAGTGGAGATTTAGTTGTTGAACTAGCTGCGCCAATGGGAGACAGGGCAGTGACAGTTGGGGAGCAGTCAGCAGCAACGCCAGGAACTAGGGCGGCGGATCCCGGGATTTTGCAGCACTTCCAAGCCGCATTGGTAAACCTAATCAGCGAAGCCAGCAAAATAGGACTTTCGCTTCCCATAGGGTTAGGAGTCTCATCTCCTTACGAGTTAACCACCCCTGGAACCCATCCACCCGGAAGGCTGCGGTCAGAAGTTCATATCACAGTTCCCGACAATCAAGCAAGACAATCCACCGAGGAGACCCCCCAAGACCACATTGAGGATTTCGAGGGGAGAAAACAGAGGAAGGGAAAGGGTGTGATGAATGAAGAGTCCAGGGAGGAACGAGATCAGGTGCGAGCACATAGGGTCAATTCCAGCGACACATACCAGCGAAACCGGCGGAGACACCGGTCCATCTCATCTGAGGACAAGAGTCCTCGTCCGCGAAGGGAGTTGCGATCTAAAAGAACGAAGCGGAGAAGATCCGAGAGCACTGAAGATCGGAGAAGCCCAGATGAGAGAGGCAATCATGGTAGAATGACAATCAAGAGTAGGCTCGACCCAGCAGGAGAACCAACGGGTCAGCGAGATGTCACCTTACAAGAGCTATCAAGAAAGGTTTCAGCAATGGCACGAAGGTATGGACGTAATGTATCCTCGGATGATGAGTCAGATAGCCCATTCGTTGAAGCTATTGCTCGCACCCAATTTCCAGACAGGTTTAGAATGCCAACTATTGAGCAGTACAAGGAGAACAGGGATCCAAAAGAGCATGTTCGCCGATTCCGCAATATCATGGCCCAGTATTCATCCAATGACGGGTTGCTGTGTCTCACCTTCCCGCAAACATTCGGCGACCTCGCCTCTAGATGGTTCGGAAGGCTTCCACCCGGAACCATAAGCAGCTTCTCAAACCTCAGCAAGGCATTCATAAGGCAGTTCATGGGAAGTGTCCAAAGAAGAAAGTCACTCGCCCATCTATCGAACTTGAAACAGGAACATAACTAATCAATCAAGAAGTACCTGGCCAGGTTTGGGAAGGAAGTAGCTCAAATTGAGGATGCCAGTGATGTAGCTGTAATCGCCGCTTTCACTAATGGGTTACAAAGTGGACGATTGTCTTTTGACCTGCGAAGGGATAGACCTAAAACTTACGAAGAGATGATGGAAATAGCTGGCGATTATGCACTGGCAGAGGAGGAAGAAGTAGCACAAGGGGGTAGCTATGTGCATGGGCACAAGCCTAACTTGAAAACAGACCATAAGGACGACAAAAAGATGCAATCACGTGATCGCCAGAAGGATGAGAAGGGCCAAAAAGGATACTCAAGAGAGAGCAGGGGAAACACTCGGGCCAATAAGTTTCGAGGAAGGTACAACCATTACACCCCTTTAAATGGCGACCAGGAGGAGATATTATCTGTGGTAGAAGACAAGGGACTCGCCAAATACCCCCGACAGCAGTCAGCGAATGCAAGGAGAGATACAACCAAGTACTGTCGATTCCATAAAGATCATGGACATGAAACTTCAAAGTGTTTCCAGTTGCGCGATCACATCGAAAGCCTGATCAGAGATGGGCACCTGAAAGACTTTGCCTTGAAAGGGGACAAGCACGGGGGTCGCCAAGATAGCCGCCAAGGAAACGGGCAAGATAGGAAGAGTCCAAGGAGGAACAGTCCTAACGCAGCCATAAACACTATTTTCGGCGGACCTCACACTGGGAGGAGCAATCGAGAAAGGATGTCGGAAGTTCGAGAAGTGATGTATGAAGGCAGAAGCATGGAAGTCAATTCTGTGCAGAGAAACCCCAAGAAGGGGAGAGAAGGACATGATCCCATAACGTTTACAGCAGAAGACTCAGACGGGATTGATGCAAAGCCTAATGATGCAATAGTCGTGGGAGTTCGAATAGCCCATAGGGATGTCCTTCGAGTGATGATTGACAACGGGAGTTCGGCTGATATTTTAAGTGCCAGAGTGTATGATGAGTTACGGCTGGACCGGAAAGATCTTGAACCGTTCCATGTACCGTTAAAAGGATTTGGTGGCGCAGAGGTTAGGTCGTTAGGAACAGTGAAACTACCGGTAAGATTTGGAACAGCACCATGCCGGCGAACAATCCTGTTAGACTTTGTCGTGGTTGACATCCATAATTGGCCGTATAATGCACTACTCGGCCGACCGTTTCTTAACAAAGCTCGAGCTGTAACCTCAACCCATGCACTGAAAATAAAGTTCCCTACAGAATTCGGCGTCGGAGAATTGAAGGGGTCGCAGGAGATGGCTCGCCGCGCCAACTTGTCAATCTTCAAAGATAAAACAGGGATGGAAACTTTGAACATATTCGAAGTAGACACAGAGACGCAGGAGGATAATCCGGAAAACTTCGAACTAGATCCAAGAGACAAAACAAGCAGAGAAAAGGAAGAACCAACTGAGTCGATTATTCTAGATGAAGCGGAACCAGATAAAACAGTAAAAATTGGAGCGAGGTTGACTTATCAAAGCCAGAAACAGCCGAGACATTGTACATGTACTTATCCGTTTCTGAAGCAGCCACAAGTTCCGTGCTAGTACGACAAGAAGATGGAATCCAAAAGCCAGTATACTACACCAGCAAGGCACTGTTACCAGCCGAAACAAGGTACTCGTCGGCAGAAAAAATGGCACTCGCCCTAATAACAGCAGCAAGGAAGCTAAGACCATATTTCCAGGCTCATAGAATCAGGGTATACACCAACTGCCCACTAAAGTTAATCTTGCAGAAACCAGAGGTATCCGGTCGGTTAACAAAGTGGGCGATCGAATTAAGTGAATTCGATGTAGAATACCTCCCAAGGACAGCAATTAAAGCCCAGGCAGTGGCAGACTTCGTAGCAGAGTTCACTGAACCAAGCATAGAGGTGGCAAGAATGATGGTGGAGCAAAATAAGAAAATATTCAAATGGCAACTTCGCGTTGATGGCTCATCAAACACGCACGGCAGCGGGGCAGGTATAGTGCTGACAACACCGGAAGGAGACTCAGTCGAATGTGCCTTGCGTTTTAACTTCAAAGCCACCAACAATCAAGCTGAGTACGAGGCACTTATAGCAGGTTTAAAGATTAGCACAATCTTAGGTGCAGACGAGGTGGAAATTTTCAGCGACTCTCAAGTTGTTGTCAATCAGGTACTAGATGAATACCAGGCGAGAGAAGAAAGCATGATCACTTACCTGGAATTAGCAAGGGAACTGTTAGAAAGATTCAAAGAGTATAGAATTGTTCACGTCCCCAGAGAAGAAAATGAAAAGGCCGACGCCTTAGCCAAACTGGCATCTGCCACGATCAACATTTGGCCCAACAATATCTCTATGATCCGCCTGTTGCAGCCGAGTATAGTTAAAACAAAGGAAGTCGGGGCAGTCTTTGGCGAGAGGGACAGCTGGATCACGCCAATTAAAGAGTATCTCATCAACGATATACTTCCAAGTGACCCACTGGAAGCAAAGCGGCTAAAATACAGAGCAACAAGATACTCGGTACTCAATGGAGAACTATACAAAAGAGGATACTCGAGGGCACTGCAGAGATGTGTCGGGCCTGAAGAAGCAGAAGGTATCCTAAGAAGCATACACAGTGGAAATTGTGGGAACCATGCTGGGGGTGCCAGCCTAGCCCACAAAACATTGAGACAGGGTTTTTACTGGCCAACTCTGTTCGCCGACTCCAAAAGGGTGGCAGCGAGATGTGAAGCATGTCAGAAAATCGCCAATAACATCCGACAACCACCTGAGCTCCTGCAAAGTATTACCTCGCCTTGGCCATTTGCCATGTGGGGAATAGACTTGATCGGCCCAATGCCAACAGCAACTGGAGGAGCAAAGCATGCCATAGTAGCTGTGGATTATTTTACAAAATGGGTAGAAGCCGAGCCATTGGTGCATATAACAGAAGCAAATACCATTAGCTTTGTGAAGAAAAATATCTTGTACAGATTCGGGATACCAAACACCATCATCACAGACAATGGAACCCAATTTGATGGCAGGAAATTCAGGGAACTGTGTGATAAGTATGGCATCAACAACTACTACGCTTCTCCAGCACATCCACAGACGAATGGCCAAACTGAAGCAGTGAACAAAATCATCAAGCACAACCTGAAAGCTAAGTTAGCAACCAAAAAGGGGAGCTGGGCGGATAAGTTACCGCAAGTGCTCTGGGCATATCGCACAACGGAAAGGGGTTCAACAGGCGAAACCCCGTATTCCATGGCTTACGGAGCAGAAGCTGTTATTCCCGTGGAAACATCGTTCTCTTCACCAAGGGTACAACTCTTTCAGCCAGAAATCAACGTTGATATGCTAAAGTGTGGCCTAGATGAGTTAGAAGAAAGAAGAGAGCGAGCACAAATAAGGAATGCAGCGTACCAACAGAGGGTAGCCAGATATTACAACTCGCATGTGCGTGAAAGGAGGTTCACACTTGGTGATTTAGTACTGAAGAGGGTGAAACCGGGAACAAGAGACAAGGCTGCAGGATCACTCGCAGACAAATGGGAAGGGCCTTATAAGATTACGGGGATAGCTGGCCATGGGGCATATCGCATTACTCGAGAAGGATTTGGCGAGTTACCCCGTCCATGCAATGCGCAGTACTTGAAGATATATTATCCTTAAGGGACAAGTTAGATTCTTTTGAATTCCTTCTATTTTTCTATTTAGCTTAGAGAAGTTGTTCGTTTTAGCATTTTTTCTTTATGACTATGCTAATAAAGTTGCAGGAAGTATTCAATAAAGAGTAATTTATTACTAAGAGATTCTCGATTCTGACTCGCCAAACGCAAAAGGCATTCGCCAGCACACATAGCTACATCACACGAAAACGAGCTTTATGCTTGCTGCAGCGATAACTGGCGAGAAATAAAAACTCAGGGCATGGTCGAATAAACCTGCCAAAAAACTGAGTACGCCAAAATACAGCAACGGCAGCTGAATAAAAGATGAAAACATGATAAAAACTCAGGGCATGGTCGAATAAAACCTGCCAAAACACTGAGTACGCCAAAATACAGCAATGGCAGCTGAATATAGCTATAAAACACAATAAAAACTTGGTATATAGTCGGATACGTCCTGGCGAATACTAAGTATGCCGAAAACCCAGCAATGGCAGCTGAATAAAAAAAACAACAGTAAACTAAAACAGCACTTGGTGGAAAACCAAGCCAAAGCCAAAACTCAGCAAAGGCAGCTGAACGAAGAAAAATATATATATTCATAACTTTGTATTATTTACAAATGAATGGACAAAAAATAAATTTATAGTCTTCCAAAACAACAGAAGAATCAACCGGCTGCAGGAGGGCCCTCGCTATCTTCCTCGTCTTCGATCTCCTCATCTGAAGGCCAAATGACTGCCTCATCCTCCGTTGGCATGAAGGGCTCATAATCTCTCCCAGTAACGGGACCCAAATCGGGCTCAGCACCAGAGCCAGAAAAGCTGCCCTTCTGACCCGAGTAGTAAGTGTTGAAAGTACGCTTACTGGGAATCTCCAGATGCATAGGATAAGGCTCAGTCCGGTTATAACGGCAGTGGGCTTTCCATCGTCTCATCTGGTCTTTAATCGAGTCCACGCCGTGGGCCATATGCTGCTGGAGGGACTTGTCAAAACGCTTCAGAGCTTTCTCATTGGAATGATCCTTCATGGCAAAGAATTTCTTCGCCTGCCTCATGCCTTTCTCAAATTCGCGCAACAAAAGCGCATCATAAGCAGGGGATCTCTTGAAGCGATCAACAGACTCAACCTCCAGCACTGCTTTCAGGTTTTCAAAAATGAGATCGCGGGAAGATAGATGGTTACGTAAATCCGCCGCCTCCAGTTCAGCCTTCTCCTTAGCCTCCTCAGCTACCCGCTCAGCCTCCAAACGCGCTGCGAAGGATTCTTGACTCGAGGATAGGAGCTCTTTCAACGAGCGAATTTCCTCCTCAGCAGCAGAAAGTTTTTCTTCAGCGGCTAGCCGAGCAGACAGATGACCGTCTGAGGACTCTCTCAACTGAGCGAATTGTTGGGCGTGGGATTCTTCAGCGGAAAGCTTCTCGGCCGCCAAAACAGAAGCCTGCTCGCGCAAGCGCTTAATTTCACGAGAAGCTTTGATCCCGAATTTATAACTATCGCCCATCTCAGACATCATCTGAGGAAGAAGACAGCCAAAGTTAGAAAAAAGAATAAAAAATAAAAATACATAGAGATTTGCGGCGAAGAACTTACCAAGGAGTGGCAGTTGAAGAAAAACTCCATCTTCTTGTTGCAAGACTTGTTTTTAACATGCCCCCAGCCTTCGCCGATATATACATCATTATTAGCCAAGTGGGAGCATATTTCAGTGGCAGAAAAATCAAAAAGGGACACGCTCCCTTCTTCAGCTTCAACCGGTCCGGTAGGAGGAACTTCACGGGCCGAGCCCGAACCGGAAGCAGAGGTCCCGGCCTGATGTGATGGGCCTGGCCGATCAGTCGACTCAGATGGGCCAGATGGCCTAGGTTGATCTGAGACACCTGGCTCGCCCATAACCACTGCAGGAGAAGCAGGCCGAGGAGAAGCTGGTTGAGAAGGAGCAGCAGGGGGAGTCTGTTCATTAACCCCCTCAGAGGGAGGCGCCGCCACATTCTCCGCTTCAGCAGACCTCTCCGGTTGGGCAGGAGGAGCCTCGGCGACATCCGGCTCCTGAACATCCTCCTCATCAGAAGAGACAACAAACTGCACTACCCGCGAAGCCCGTTTAGGAGGTCGAGCAGAGTGATCAGGAGCGCTTTCAGCAGGGCGTTTATTCCTAGCTCTGGGAGCCAAGTCACTCGCGGGATCGAGGGGGGTCTCAGGAACATCCGCGTCAAAAATAGGGATGTCGCTAGCCACGCCTGAAACCCCCACCTTCTCCTTTCCCTTACGATTGAGGACTGTGGCAGCAGGAACAGTCGCAGCAGTACTCACAGCAGGAGTAGAAGCCGCAGCGGGAATACTCGCGACAACCTTCGGGCAAACAGGCGATGGCCCTGATTCAACACGCCTCTTGTCAACACTGCCGACCCCCCTTGAAGCACCTGCTTTCTCTTTGCCTTTACGGCTGGGGGTAACAGCTGCAGTTGCAGCGGGAGTATTCACAGCACCCCCCCTAGAAGCATCACCAGCCTCTTCGCCGCCGTCTGAGTGATCATCACCGTCAGGACTAGCAATTCCATCCTTAGCCAAACCAGCAGCATGCCTCTTGCTGGCAGCCTCAGAATTCTTCACCGCCCGTGCTTGCAAATCGCAAACGGTGTCAAAATCACACACTGCAGGGAAAATAAAACCAAGTGTCAAACTAAGAGAATAAAATCAGGCGAGAAAGTAAAGGAAGAACAGAGTGAAACTTACAGCGAGGGAGCCTTGCGTGAAGCCGAGTAAAGATTTCAGAAGAAATCATCTTCTCCTCATCCAAGAGGAAGGACCTACCCCTCGAGTCCAAAGGAAGAACAGCCGCCGCGGCCAGATGAGAAACCTCCCTATCCGTCAAAACAGGGGCCGCCTTCGACCAGGCTTCAGGAGATGTAAAATGCCTGGGAACTTTCCTCGCCAAAAGATTGTGGCGATTGTGGGCAGGTACATTTCGACCCCACTCGCCGCTGGCGAAAAACCAACTGTTTTTCCACCTCTTATTTGAGGTAGGGAAGCCCCAGATGAAACCCTTCTTCTTCTCGTCACTGGAGACCTCGACTTGACCAGGGTTCGCCACACCCTCGGGAATCCAGTTCTCCACCGGCGAGGAAAGGAGAAAGTATGTGCCACCATTGCCCGCCTGTCTCAAAGTATAAAAATGGCGGATCTCACGAGGCGTAGGAGGCCCGTAACCCTTCAGCTTCCACATGAGACACAGGCACATCAGTATCCTGTAACTATTTGGGGCGAGCTGAGCCGGTGCGATTTGAGCCTCCGCCAAAAACCTGGCAATAAAAGGCTGAAGGGGGAGAGTCACCCCACAACTGAGCATAGCTCCATAAATGGCGACCGCATTTTCAGGAGGATTCCACACAGCCCGGTCGCTAGGTAACACAAGAGTCACCGAGTCTGGAATATCGAAACGACTCTTGTATTTACGAAGTTCGCCCTCGCCGACCACATTTACTTCCGTATCGAAAGAACAAGGGCGAGCAGACGAGAAAAGCAACCTATCCCTCTGATGATCTTCAACATCAGAGTCAACGACCGTCTGCACATCCAGTAGAGATTCGCGAGGAGCCCTAGTGGAGCGTCGTTTACTACTTGCAGTTTTAGGAGATCTCGTCATTTCTGGAGAATCACTGTCAAAAGGTGGAGGAGAGATGTCAGGATTAGAAGCACTCTCAAAAAATGGAATATCAACAGAAATCGGGACCGGAGAATCTGGACGAAAGTTGCGAATCAGAGATTCAATTTTGTCCGCAGTACACTTATCACCAAGCTCCATAGCTTGCATCATCCTATTAAAAAGAAAAGAACGCAAGGAGGGATCCATGAGAACTCACCAGAAAACCCTAGACTCGCAAGATGTGCAGGAAAGATCAGGAGACACGGAGAAACAAGAAGAGGCGAAATCCGGTGAATCGACCGACAATAAAAGGCACAAGAAAAGGACTGTAGTTAGCTCTCGAAGAAATAAAAGAGACGAAAGCAGGAGATCAGCAGTTCTTTCTTTTGCTCTGATAAAAATACGATGAAGCAAGTAAAGAAAAAGAAGAGAGACGATCGGGCCTTAAAAAGAGGGAATTTCAAAATTCAAAAAAGAGCAATCAAGTACAATGATGCGTATTTAATGGGAATGACGGCCACTATTACCAAACCGCGACGGTCACCACCCAATAAGTGACATGTGGCACCTTGGGGAAAACCGAGCCGTCAGAACGTCCCTTCACCTGTCAAGCAAGTGGAGACGCCAGAAGTTATGTGGTTCAGATTGAAAGCGTGCACCGGAAGAATTAATTAATAAATACAGCGCGTGGTTAAAAGGAGAAATTAATAAATACTGCTCGCAGAGGCAAACGAAGTAGGAAGGACAAGTCATTCGCCCAGCTCGAAGTATTTATGGGGGTATTGTTGTATGTATAAACTCGCCCAACTGACACGTCATCAAAGGAGCTAACAAAAGGTTGCCACGTCATTCATTGACCGGGTAAAAGGAAGAAGTTTGACCAGTCAGGATGAAAAAATAGCTTAGACCAGAGGGAAGTCAAAGGCATGGTCGCCAAAGCCAAAAACCTACTCGCCGAATATAGAAGTGCACTCGCCAGATATGCAGTACCCAGAAAATAAAAGTACTCGCTGGACCAGCACACTGGGCTCGAACCGACTCGGCATAAACACAGAAGCAACAAGGAATCATAAAAAGGAAAGAAGACCCAATCCGCGACAGAAAAGGATCCTAATGCAAATCAACAAGGGGAAACCCTAAATAAACATGTATAAATAGAATCACCTATCCCACGAGGAAGGGGTTCAGAAATATAGAGAGAAATATAGAGAGAAATATAGAGAGAAATAGAGAGAGAGAAAAGAGAGCAATTGTGAGAGATTAGAGAGTGTAACGAAGCAACGAAAACCTAGTATTATTCTTCTGCCCTCAGGGGCGCCGTGGTTTTTTCCCATTCAAGGGTTTTCCACGTAAAACTTGTCTTTTGCATGTGTTCTTAATTTTCTTGCTTTATATTAAATTGATTTAATTGTTGAGTGCGTGGCAATCCAAATTTCACCGTCAACAACATGTAATGATGTAAACAATTGATTAAGATTTTTTTTTTATTTTTTATTTTTTATTTTTATTTTTTTAATATGATTCTTGATGAAAGCATTTGTATAATTTTTTAATAATAAGATAACACCAATTCACTAATGGACTTTTTTTATTTTTTTTATTTTTTTTATTTACAGTAATAATAGACTACTTAAGAATATGAAATACATTATAAAATTTATGCATGGATAATTATTTAAATTTACAAATGACTTAATAGTAAATAATACTTTTGTCAAATATGATTGATTGATTATAATTTTTATTGTTATATTTTGAATTTAAGTTAGAATTAGGGGTGGCAATATGAGATATCGTGTCGCGTTTGTATAAACTCAAACACGACCCATTAACTTTTTTTTTAAAACCCGAACACGCCCCGTTAACTTTATCGGGTCATAGGTCGAAACTCAAACACGACCCATTAAATTAATGGGTTATCCGGTAAGACCCATTTAACCCATTAATTTATAGGTTATGAATCTTAGGATAAATTATAAATCCATTAATTTATTTCCTACCTAATTAAAATAATGGAGGATACATTTTCTTTGGACACTTTGATAAGTAATTCTAAGTAGGCGGTAAAAGAGAGAATGAAGAATTTAAAGTATTTTATAGTTGATTTGTTAAAGCAATATTTAGGGTTTCTCAATATATTTGTAAATTACATATTTATCTTTAGTATTTAGGGCTTGTTTGGTTTGGCTTTTGAAAAACGTCTATTCGTAAAAGATCTACTTGCAGTAGATCTAATTGAAATAGAGCTTTTGAAAAAAAAAATTATATATATATATATAGTTGTTTGGTTGGTAATTAAAAAAGCACTTTTATAGCAGTAGACCGTTTGGTTATAAAATCTCAAAAAGTCTACTGCGATAATAAATTACTGAAAAGGACATTATTTATTCACTCTAAAAAAAATTGAACTTAAAAGTTTTTCTACATGTTAACTACATTTTCTATTGCATAATAATAATAAAATTCAAAACTTTCACCATATAAACTTAAAAGATTAAAATAATAACCATAAAATATTAAATTTTCAACAAAGTTGAAGCATTTTCAAATATTAAACAAAAGGAAAATGATCGATATATATCTTATACAAAGGTAAAAAGTTAAATGGAAAAAAAATTCAAAATTAAATAAGTTATCATCGAAGTATGAGAAAAGTCACAATACTATCACGTTCTTTGTCTATTTCAAGATTAGGATGTCATTCCTCGTAAATATCTTGAGTATCATTCTCTTCTTCATCATCACTTTGTAGTTTATCCTCATTGTCATTATATAATATTTGTGAAAAGCCAAAACCAACCAAAAAAAAATGAATTTAAGAAATATATATATATATATATGATTTTACGGAACAAAAATAATATTTTTTTTGGAGTCAATTGTGGGCTCCCTTCGCTTTGTGAGTTGTCACTGGCTTCACTGTTTACAATACAAGAAATAAGATCTCAAATTATTATATCATGTATTGAGATAGTAATTATTTGACTCTCTTCCTCGAAAATTATTTTGGTGAAACCCTGTGATATTAGAAACATTTTCTAAGTATAAGCTTGCAATCTCAGACTCTCAGAGATGTCATCAGTTGTTTCGGACGATTCAAAGCTGTTATTAATTCTCTTTTGTTGATTAACAATAAATCATTGAAGTCTGCAGGTTTCATTTCAAGAATTAATGCGTGTAAAAGACTAGTTATTTAATGCCAAAATTTACATTAGTCATTTGAAATATGACACCATACAGAAGAAAACACTAGTCTCAAATACTCAAGCTACTATGCGATAAACACTAACAAAATAATCCAGAAAAAAAAAATGAAAAGGAAATTCAAAGCTCAAAACTTCATGGGACAATAATCAAACAACTTGGTAATGAATATACAAAAACATGGACAGTATTTCAAAACTTTTGACAAGAAATATAGTAATCAAAAGCATTAAAAAGAAATTAAAAAAAATTGAATCAAAGCTAGTAGAACAAACATTTTTTTTTTTTTTTAATTGCGGCAATGTATATGACCATTATTTACTATGTATCATTTGTGTGATCTACACATTGCCAATACGCTGAGAAACTGATCATTCGTTTCATCATCTGACAATGTACACAAACAAAAACCATTGATCAAATACAAAAGCAAAATGGTCCGGAAGCACTTCTATTCTAGAGCAACCAAATACAACAAAAACTACACCAACTAAAAAATAAAACAATACACATAGGAAAAAAATGCCTAAAGTAATTGATGTCAAATGCAAAACGAAAATCCGGAAGAACTGCACATGCAATATCTTTTGTTTGATAAGAAAGGAAGTATATTCATCAGATGCTAGCATTTAAGCAGAGCAGTAACTAGATTGCTTAACAGCAGAAACATCATCTGTGCTTCCAACATTAATCGTTTGTCCCTTGGGCAAAGCTGCAGGATCATTCCCAATGTCGAGCACCTTCCGGCTGACGACATGATAAATTTGGGTTAGAACAAACATAAAAATAAACAAATAAGCAATAAAAATAATAACGAATAAATATTATACATACCAATCTTTCAGTACGTGTAGAGCAAAGAAAATAACCTATATGTAGAGAGTAAAGAATAAAGAATATAAAAAGATTCCAGGGTTTTATTTTAATAAGGGTATTCCATATCAATAAATTTTTTTTAGGGATATATAAGTCAAATACTTCTTTTTTTAAAAGGTCTATTTGGAAAAGCTCATAGGGAGGTGTTTTTGCCTAGTAGAGGTTTAAACTTTACTGACCTCTACTGAATTTAAAATAGACAATTTCAAAAGCCCAAACAAACAACTCTAAAAAACTCAAGTAGATGTTTGTAGACCTTTTGAGCCAGTAGAAAACCCAACCAAACAAACATTTAATCATGTTAAATTGGTTAGCGGGTTAGGAGGGATTCAACCCAAACAAGACCTGTTTATTTAACGGGTTTAGCGTGTTGACCCATTAGTGACCCAAACCCATAAATATCGTGTCGTGTCACCGGGTCGTGACCCATATTGTCACCCCTAGTTAGAATAGGCAAATAAAATAAATTATTCTATCTCTTAAAAAAAAAAAAAAAAAAAAATCTATCTAAAACCATTTTCAAATTTTTATAGAGTAATTATCTATAATTTTTCAAATAAATATATATATATATATATAAATTACATATATAAATATAATATATTTTTTTCAAGATGGCAGCCTTCTTACAGGTTCGCCCCTGTTTGAGACATTGTTAGCTGAATTAACTCTCTTTATCACTGAGTCACATTGGATGTTGGTTAAAGGCTAGAATGTCACGGACAATAAAACTAGAAGAATAAAATAAAATAAAATAAAATAAAAATTGTTTCATATGTTTTGTTAGTTATGTTATTTTTTAATTCCAAAATAAAAAGTTATGTTATTTTTTATTCTTTAAAGAAAAAGTTATGTTATTTCAAAAAAAAAAAAAGGGAGAGAAAAATTAAGTTTTTTATTCTTTTAATTGAACCCGGCCCATCAGGCTCCATGGACTAAATAGTCAAAGTCCAGTTCATACAATCGTATCCAGGCTTGAATGCTAGTGATCAGTATGTAAACTTTACATCCCTAAAAAAAGATTAACAATTTTATCAAAAATTCAATATTGCACTTAAATAAGACTATTAAAAGAATTATTAAACATATTTAATATTTTTTATTTATCAAAATATTAATTATTTTTTAAAGAAAATAATATTAACTATTTATAAATTAAATTAAATTTTAAAAAGCAAGGAACATGCTGGAGCTGGAGCCTTCTCCCATGCTTTTCATTTTATTTTTATTAAAAAAAAACATAAATTACAATATTTTAAATACGATTTTAATAAGGTAACATATGCACATACGATCGTTACTGTTTAGTTATATATTTTCAAACATTTGAATATTAATACAAGAATTATATAATTTATATTGTTAAAACAAAAACATTTTCGTAAGATTATTATGAATTAGTGGGCCATAATAATGTATCAGGCTTAAACGAAAAAGAAAAAAGCAAAAGCAAAATACACATAACTACATAAGGCGCGCCTGGTGTCTATCAGTCTGGCAAATTTTCTGGTTTTGTTTGTATTTTTTGACAAATTATTATGTGTCGACAGCACAAAAAACTCATCTGATTATTCTGATCGCGATCGCACTATCGTATCGTTGTTATTTGAAAACAGTTTCTGTTGGAAGAAGATAATGAATTGTGAGCGGGACTGGAGGGAGCTTGATTTGGAGATTTGATCGTAATCAATCATGTGGCTTTCCTTTTGGAGATCCAGAGATCGATTCTCCTTGGAAGAACTCAGGTTTTTCTTCTTACGCCTTTCTCCGCTTTTTAGGGTTTGTATTCTAAAGGTTAATAGAAAATGTTATGTAGGAATTTTAATTATTGTAATGCAAAATTTGATTAATCATTTTCGTCAGGTATATATTCATTTATTTATTCAGTTGAATGGTTGGTGGGTTTAGGAATTTAATGACAAAGCTTTTGACTTCAGTTAAAGATGATTTTTTTTTTTTTTTTTTTTTTTTTTTAAAGGTGAAAAAGGGTTTTGATTGAAGTAGAATTCACATTTTATCAAGTAATGCCATGCTGGAAATTAGATTTACAGTTTACGGTTGCGGTTTTTTATTTTTATATTTAATCATTCAATTTTTGCATGATAAATAAAATTAATTCATAAAGCTAAAACTGTTTTTAAGTTCCTATATTGATTTTAATTCTATAAGTTATGTTAGATAAAGGTTCTGACTTAAATTTGCGACTTCAACTTTTTTCAATCTAGAATCCTTGGATTCAGAGGAAATAGATGAATAGATGAGAGTAAAAATCGCAAATTTAAGTCAAAATTTTAAGTTGATATAACCTAAACCGTAGGAATTTACTTGTGTAGCAAACCAGCTTAGGCCTTTGTGCTCAATGAACACCGCTAAATATTCCTCTCTCTAAGTTTTGAAGTTTATTACTGTATTTCTGGGTGCAGATATTTAACTGAACAACTGCAGAAAGCTCAAATTGTTAATGAGTTTAATAAGGTGATTGATATTTCATTACTCCAAATTTAGTTGTTTGCTGTTATTGCCTTTGTGTTTTTTATTCCAATGTTCTCAAGTTAACTTCCTTTATGAAGGATTTTGTTATTGAGGCGCTGAGATCAATTGCCGAATTGTTAACATATGGCGACCAGCATGACTCAGCCTTTTTCGAGTGAGACTCATAATGCTTACTGTTCATTTGATGTTTATCTTTTCGTTTCAGCAATTTTATGTCATTATCATTTTTTTTTTCTAGATTTTTTATGGAGAAGCAAGTCATGGGAGATTTTGTACGTATACTAAAAGTTAGCAGAACTGTCGCTGTTTCGCTTCAGTTGTTGCAGACAATGAGCATTATGATCCAGAACCTAAAAAATGAACGTGCTATATGTAAGTTGCTTCTTCAAGGAAGAATCCAAGTATGCAGGTCCTTTAGTTTCTCTGGTTACTTGTGAGTTGTGACAGCGTTAATGGATCTAACTATCTTTCCTCTGGAAAATTTTGCAGACTACATGTTCAGTAATGAACATATTAATTATTTGATAACTTATTCATTTGACTTTCGCAACGAAGAGCTATTGTCTTACTATATATCCTTCTTAAGGTCTGTTTCTTGTTTTCTAAAGTTCTAAGTTATGGTTGACGATTTATTTGTGTCCATTTTGTTTGTCTTTGGCCATTGAATTTTTAATGTTGTTAATTTGACTGGTGTTTTAATGGCTTGTCTGCTGTTTTGTGAAGAGCAATAAGTGGAAAGCTAAACAAAAATACAATTTCTCTGCTTCTGAAGACTCAAAATGTATGTTCTTCCCCCTTTTGTATATTTAATTGATTTTACTAAACAATTTGAATTATTTTCCCTCTTTTTGTTAAAACCACGACCTGTAATTAATGAGAATTAGTACTTGCAAATTCTCATTTAAGGGAATATTTGGCAGACACTTGCCTTGGTCATGGCTGCAGCCCAATTCCTAGACTGATAGAAATCTAGTGAAGTTTTAAAGAAAAATTACTGATTGTATATCTAACAAATTGAACACCTTGTCTCATACCAATGCAGATGAGAAAATAGAAAAAAAGAATAAGAGGCAGAAGTACAAAACAAAACAAGGATACCAGCTGATGGAATTCATTTGATCCTGGACATAGTTGTTTTATTTATTACTATTATTTTTTTATTGTTGAATGACAGTTATTTCAACGTTTGTGTAGGAGTGATAGGTTGTCCAACTTAGCTATAATGATATAAATAACTTTGAAGAGCTTTGGTTACAATGAATGAACTCGTTATATCAGTATAATTTTGTGCAGTTCCCTTTGCTATTTCCTAGGATTTCCCTGGGCATGGACATCTTGTTCACCTTTTATACATTTCTTGTATCCTTTCTATTATAACACAATTTTCTTTTCTGATATAAGAACAAAAAAAATCCTATTTTTGTGCATCTAGGAGGAAATAGTTTCTTTTCCACTGTATTCTGAGGCAATACGGTTTGCTTTCCATGAAGAGAACATGGTTCGCATTGCAGTACGTGCTTTAACACTTAACGTATATCATGGTGAGTTGTTTTAGTTTTTGACATTGCTTTCCTCTTATTTATTACTCTTTAAATGCAATTATATTGCAGTCCATAAAAATTATTTTCTCTAATGCCGTTACTCTGTTTTCAGTTGGAGATGATAGTGTGAATAGATTTATCACCAGCGACCCTTATGCAGAATATTTTTCAAATTTCGTTAAATTTTTCTGCAAGCAGTGCATCGATTTAGATAGATTAGTCTCACACATTAATAAGTAAGAGTTAGAATTTTTAGTCTTGTTATGACGGTGAACTCAATGTGTTTTTTTTTTTTTTTTTTTCTCTAAAGTATCTTTTGGTTACTGGGACAGAAACCCAAGTCCAGACTCAACCTCTACAATTCTTGCTGCTGTGGATGAAATTGAGGACAATCTCTATTATTTTAGCGATATTGTTTCTGCTGGGATCCCAGATGTTGGGAGGTTAATAACAGATCACATTTTGCAACTTTTGATTTTTCCGTTGCTTCTCCCATCTCTACGGATAGATACCATGAATGTATGGAACTTGTCCTTTTTTGGTTCTTTTGTTCCTTTTAATTTTTTCTTTGCTTATGGAGTGCTTTAAACAGCTACCAAGTGTACCTATACAAGCTACTCGTTCCTATTTTAACTTTTCTAGCTTGTAAAAACAGGAAAGAAAAATTGGTGCTGTTACTTGCCTGTATCTACTTTGTTGCATCTTGCGCATTGTGAAAATCAAAGATTTGGCGAACACCATTGCCGCTGCTCTTTTCTGTCCACCAGAGGCCTACGTTTCAAATTTTCAAGCTAAACTGAATGGCTATATGCCTGATCATGTTTTTACATATGATTACAAACAGTCAGATGATAATGTTAGTGGGATGGAAGATGGACATTTGAGAGTGACAGTGTCAGACATGGCTACTTCTTCACAAGTATTTCCTGAAGATGTGATCACACAAAATGATTGTAGTATCTCTCATTTCGCGTTGAGGTGATCATTCTTCTACTACTATTGAATTATTAGCTTAATATGATTCATATTTTTCCCGGTGCTAGAATTGAATACCCTTAAATCACAGTGCTTTAACATGTTAACCAGACAGATTTTAGTATCAGTATTTACTATTTACCACATTTCTGTTATTTTATATATTAGCTGTGTGAATAGCATGCTTGCTTAGTCAGACTTGGCTTTACTGTTTGCAATCTGATACATTGATTTAAAGAATTCTAAGCTTTGTTTCACTACTGAAGTAAATGAGTTTGAACTTTGTCCCCTTCCCTTTGATTTGCAACTATATGATTTTACTCATTCATTGATGTTTATTTCAACACAATACACATGTCCCTTATTTGCATGCTTAAACTTCTAAGTTGAGTGGTTACTAATATGGTTAGAGCTAATTATATAAGAGAAATTCTGGGTTCAAGTCCCTCACATGATTATATTTGTGTTTGTTATCAATCTTTGTTTTGAATTTGAATCTATGTTGGTTTGGTCTACATGACAAGCTCATAGTCTAAGGGATGTGTTAGAGTGCTTAAATATCATTTTCTCGACCCTTACTTTTAATCTTAAGTTTTTAGGTTGAGTGGCCACTAACTTGTTACACAGTTATCTTACTCTAAGATTGGATTTTTAAAGTTAAAATTATGCTTAAAAGCAATTTTTTAAGAGGGTGGAACTTTAATTTGAATGATAGAGAAATTGATGATTTGTCCAATTTCCTTTTAATGTTAGATAAATGTTCTTTCAACTTCAAGGAAAAGAAAAGATTGTGGGATAGAGACTCTTCGGAAATGTTTTCAAGTAAATCGTTTTTTTTAATTGGTTGGTGAAGGGTGAACCTTGCCTTCCTTTTTTATATGGTTGGTAGCTTATGGAAAGATCAACGCTTGTGACATTATTTAAAGGAAATATCCGAATATGTGTCTATTTCCTTGTTGGCATCCTTTGTGTAGAAACATGAAAAACGCTTGGATTGTATATTTCTACATTGTCAATTTGCATCAAAACTGTGGAACAAGTTGTTTTTGGTGGCTAATGTGTGGACGGCTCTGGAATCTTGTCCATTGTCTTTTTAAAAAATTGAAGCTTTTGGGGGTGAGAAGAAAGTGAAGGTGTTGTGGCGTGTTTGCTATATATATGTATATTGTAATTTGGCAAGGGAGGAATAGAACAACAACTTTCTTTAAATAAAATATCAAGTAACATATTAGGGAGGACAACAACTTGCTTTAAGATAATTATCTAGCATCTTTGAGGGCTTCTTTTTCATTGGAGTTCAGGTATACTACTTGATATTTTATTTAGTTTATTTGGAAGGCTCGTCACTTAATTTGTGTTTCTCTTGTTTTTGCTTATGTACTCTTGCTTGTTTCTCTTTTGGTTGATCACTTGTCCACTTTTTGCACTTGCTTCTACTTCCATGGATAAAATTTTTCTGTTTATTAAAAAAAAATAAAGCAGCTTAAAGCAGTATCAATCTCTGCTGCTTCTGGTAATCCTAGTGTTGGTGTTGGAGTGCGTAGTTGATTAGCTAGCTTATGTTTTATTTATTTTAATTTCTAAATTTTTTATGGCAATACTTTATCTATTGCTTAAAACTTCTCTGGACTGTTTTTCTAATGCAAATAGATTTTTGGCATATTATTTACTAAGTTTTAAAGTTTCTCTTCATTAGTGGTTTGTACACTATGGATCCAACATTCCCCATTCATATGGAGATTATTTTACAAAAATGCTAATAGCTTATATAGTTAGTAAACTCACAGTTTGTAAGGGGCCGTTTGGTAACGTTTTCGTTTTTAAGTTTTTGTTTTCTTGTAATCTGAAGTTTTTGAAAAACTAATTTTTAGATTTTTTGAATTCGAAAACGCGTTTGGTAGCAATGGTTGAAAACGATATTCGGAGAATCAAAACATAAAAAACGTGTTTAGTATAATATTTTTAAAATCATTTTTAAAAGATTAATATTATAAATAATGAAAAAGTGATATTAAAATAATTAAACATTAAAACTAAAAAAAATTAAATTTAATAATAAATAAATTTAATTTTCATCATCAAACCTATCGAAATCATCATCATCTTTTTGATATAGATCCATGAAGATCCAAAATATGGATTTGGTCTGAGTAAATTTTATTGCTAAAAAAAAGTTTTTAAGAATACTGAAAACAACAAATTATTGTTCTCAGAGTTCTCAATTTTTTGTTCATTAAAACTGAAAACTGTTATCAATGTTTTATAAAACAGTTTTTTGAAATCATTCTACCAAACGAGTTTTTCCTGTTTTTGTGACTCAGAAAACAAAAAACAGTTTCTGAAAACGTTAACAAACGCGCCCTAAGTGTTCTGTTGTCACCATTTTGCTTTTGCAAGTGAAATGTCTAAATTATGATGTCAATGGTAAATACCCAATCTATCAAAAAATTATTCTTCTTTGTTTCTATTGGTTGTTAGGCATTTACTGTGATGAAGAAGGATAGTGTCCTTTATTTAGCTTTTTCCCTTCCTATTTACCTTGTATATGTGCTCAGTTATGAGCTGGTACATTGTCAATAATGAAAACATTTTTCCATTTGATATCTTGTATCATTTTATCATTGACATTTTTCCATGTGTTGTGTAGAGAGTCTTTGCTTTCTTATGTAACAAGTGGGGATGATGTGCAAGCGTCGGGTTCTCTAAGTGTGCTGGCTACATTGTTGCAAACAAAAGGTTACATAATTGAAATAACTCTGTTTAATTTGTTGTTCCAAGTTTCAGTTTTCTGATCAGATATATGCATCTCTGATCTCTAGAATTGGATGAATCAATGCTAGATGCTCTTGGCATTCTTCCTCAGCGTAAACAACATAAAAAGCTCTTGCTGGTAAGTTGTACTGAAGGGTTAATTTACTTATTTCTTAAACAGTGTGTATGGAGTTAATTGATACAGGATTATTTGCTGCATTTGTGTGTGTGTGTGTATAGTGCTTCTCTTGGTGAGATCTTGCTTGGATATTTAACCAGGGAAAGCAAATTTGAATGTGACAAAAAAAGATTAAGAAAAATTGTAGGACCCCATATTACACACACGTACACACACGTACCCATACATACACATAGTGCCTGACAAAATTTCACCGAGTATATTTCATTTTTTTTATTATCCATAAAACAAATCTCATCAAATCTCTTCCTAATTGTCTATTTGAGTCTTTGAAACGGAAACTATGCGTCTAAGCTGCCAAATTCTCAGTAGGCAAAGTGTCTTGAATATCAATTGTTTGCCATGAAGTGTAATATTTCGGATGTTCAGATGTCCAAACTAATTGAATGATATTTGTTTTCCTTTGCTTTACAAACTTTTTAAAAATGTGTATATAACTGGATATTATTTTTTTTGGGGGTGTTGTTCATGTTCCTGCAGCAAGCTTTGGTTGGTGAGGGCTCTGGTGAAGAGCAACTTTTTTCATCAGAAAGTACTACTGGAAGGGACAGTATTGAGCTTGATGGCTATCTACAAAAGCTGAAGGTACCGATGCCACTTGCTTTTATTTGCTCTCTCCCTCTCTCTCCCACTCCCCCTCTCCTTCCCTCCTTCCCTCTTGTCCAACCACCTTGCCACCACACGGTTTTCTTTTTTATCTTTCATTATTGATATTGTTTCAGATATTTTAAGCCTTTTCTTGGGAGGTGAGGTCTCACTTTCTCTCCTCATGTATGATACCGTTGTAGTTTTAAATTTTGTGATCTGAGTTTAGCTCATTCCAAATGAGTCTTTGGAATCTTTTTTCATTCCTCTACCTCCAAAATTTGTTAGTAGTTTTCCTTGTCTGACTTTCAAATTTGAATAGACACTCAACTGTACTCCTGTGAGAAGCCTATGGCATAAGCAATCACCCTATATTGGAAGGATGTTTTACTCATTAAATGAATCACTTAGTTTAAATTCATATTAAGTATTGTGCACCTTTACTTGTAATAATTAAGTTGATCTTTGTAACTTTGATTAGTGAAGTTCAAATCTCCAATTGAGACTGAAGTTTTGGAATTTATAATAGTTAGAACATGTCTTGGGGTTGGAATTTAGTTATTTCGGTGTGTTCTGTTCATCTTGTGCACATTTTAGCTTGCTCTGGTGTTTCTTTCAGATATGCTTTAAAAATGAAATGTCTGTCTTGTAGTATTAATTTTTTTGCCTGATATGGTTTAAATTCTACATATTCTACTATCAATTAACAGGAAAAGTATGGAGTATTGTGTTCTTTTCCGGAGGCGGTGATGAGTTCTCGTTTACATAGAAACCAGGTATGTTTTATGCATTTGATGCGAGTGCTAAAACAAGGGATAGTTTATTTTGTCCATTTTGATGGGAACAGATTTGCCCAAAAGGACTTTTTTTTTTTTCCAATAAGAAACAGAAAACTTTATTCAAAGACAGCAAACTGAACAAAAATCAAAGATACAAGAACAATGATTAAATTTTCTTCAAAATTCTTGCATATGACAAACCAAGAGGGGAGAAGACAAGAAATAAACAAATAAACCAAAAAGGAGAAAGAAGGCTTCCTTGCTTAAAGATCCTTAGATACATTAAAATTTCCCCTATGTCTCCTGTTTATCATAATGGAAAAGTTCGTAGATTTTAAGCTCCCAATAATCCATCTCCTCCATTTTAACCCAAACCCATTTGCTTCCAAAACAAAATCTAAAAAATCCCAATCAACATATGATCATAAGCTTTTCCAAAATAAATTTGATACACAACACCCTCTCTTTTCTCTTTTCAACATTCCTCTACCTCTTCATTTGCCACCAAGACAACTTCTAGAATTTGTCTACCGTTAATAATAGCAGACTAACAGTCAGATATTACAGTCCAGCACCTCCTTTAACCTAATGGATAAAACCTTGGCAATTACTTTGTACAAGTTAGTTACCGAACTTATGAGTCAAAAATTGCTAATTGTTAACAAATTAGACTTTCGGAATGAGACATATATAAGTAGCATTAGTGATCTTATATATAATCCCATTCTCAAAGAACTCCAAAAACTCTTCCATCAAATTAACTTTGATAATCACGGGATGAGGTTGGTCTGGTGGTAAACCCTCACGCCTGCACCACGAGGTCCCCCCCCCCCCCCCCCCCCCCCACAAAAAAAAAAAAAAATAAAAAAAATAATATCCCAACATTTATAAAAGAATTCAATATTAAAACGATATGAACTTGGGCCTTTATCTTTACTTCATTCGAACACTGCTTTGTTAACTTCCTCTACTTTGAAAGGTCTACCCATCTTTTGTTTGGTATATAAATTTTGGAAGAACTGCATAATTTCCTGTTCAATAGCATCACCCTCTTCTACAAATGTTCCATTCCTTAATTCCAACTTATTAAGACACTTCCTGTTCATTCTTCCATTAACAACTTTATGGAAGAATTTTGAATAGTATCCCCTTCTTTGGCCCATCTAAGTTTTTTGCTTTTTGTCTCCACAAAATTTCCTCAGACACCACATTCTGTAGTTTCAGCTTCAACTAATTTCTCTCCATCCTCAAGGGTTCACATAACTCACCTTGTCCTTCTACTCTATCCAAATCAAGTCAAAAAGGACAATTAAGAAAAATAAAGATGCATTTCATTCTAGGTAAAGTAAAATGTTTCAAATTTCTTTTAGTTTGGAATCTGCTGTTTATTATTGTCATGAAATATGTTTCCAGGTGCTTGATGCATTGGTTAGTCTTTTTTGCCGGTCAAATATATCTGCAGAAACATTGTGGGATGGTGGTTGGCTGTTGCGCCAGTTGCTTCCTTACAGTGAGACAGAATTCAACAGTCATCATCTTAAGTTGCTGAAGGTAAGTTAAGCTTGTGATCATACAGTAGATGCTTGGACTCACCTGGCATTGTTTGAGGCCATATACTGAACTATAATTTGTTGCTTACCAAGCTATGGTTTGTTGGATGTGCAAATTATTTGAGAGACTGGGGTTTCAGTCTTGATTATTTGATGCATTTTGTTTAAACATATGCTAATTGATTCTCATCTATTATATTTTATTGTTTTTCTCCTTTGAGGAATGTTTTTAATGTTTGGGCACTTTCTAATCTTAATATTCTTACTTTTAATAAGGTACATTTGGTCTAAAAGTTCTTATTTTAATTAAGTACTTAATAGGTCCTAATGTTAAGACTCTCTAATATGTTTGTGTTTTTAGAGATCCCTCAACTTAAATATGAAGTGGTTTGACTTTTACTATTTTACCCCTTATCTTAGCTATTTATTTTCATTTGATAATAATATTTTTTTTAAAAAAATAAAATAATAATTTAATATTTTATTCAAATAAAATTCTAAAAACAAAAACAAAAATTGACGGGAAGCCTCCTACTTCGCCGGTTTGTCAAGAGAAGGCCGCTTGGTCTCCTCTAACTGTGATGATACCGCTGTTGCTGAGATTGGAGTAGGCCACGGTCTCCTCCCATCAGCAGTCAAGAAGAGGCCAGCCAGCTTCTCTCGTCATATGCAGGGAGGATGCTAACCGCCCACCTCTGGTCATAACCCAGGGAGGTGGCAATGGCAGCGGTGCGTCCTCCTATAGTCCTATGGTAGGTTCAGTTATCTCCAATCAATAGTCTCCATATCATCAAGCTCGCTCAGCTGAAATCAATATACAACAAAGACGACAATTCACATCAGCATAACATAAAGAATCATCAATCACAAGAGACAAACAACTTTTGCAGTGGAAAATCCTCTCAAGGGAAAATCCACTATTTTTTATTTTATTTCCAGAAACAGGTAATTTCTCATTGAAGAAATAGACAGATGCAAATGATATTAAATCAAGAGCTTGGCATGACTGAAGGACTGAAGTGTTACCTTTCAAGAGCTTTTTTGTTTATTGATTGCATGTTTGTATAAATTGTAGATGTGTTTCATGGTAATGAGTAGCCTAGTAGTTGGAAGTTCTGCCTCTAACTTAATAATTTACTAAGTTTCCTGTTGTTCTTCCCTAAAGAACTATCATATGTAGGGTTTCTTCGGCAACTAAATGATCATGGGTGGCTAAGGAAACTTTAAACCATCCTCATCTGGTCAATAAAATATGTTACACAGATTATGCTTAATTTTGTTCTTGAAATTTGATTGTTGATATTTTGCAATCTTTGACATTAACATGTTTATTTACATCACTTCCCCCCGCCCCCAATAATTTATGTAGTTATGTTTATAAGGATATTAAGATAGCTAGGAAGTAATATGTTTTGTTAATCAGATGGTAGACTTCTTGTGCACAGGATTCATACAAGAATTGCACAAGTGCTATTCTAGAGGAAATTAGAGGTATCTGGCCTGATCTAATTATAACAGTGCTCTGTGATGAATGGAAAAAGTGCAAAAGAGGTATATAATGAAACTCTGAATGCTGTGAATGATTAATGTTGTCTCCAGTGTTTTACTGATTTTTCTAATGAAACTTGTAGTTATTGAGGCTTCATCCCCGCGGAGAGATCCCAAGTGCTTACTTTTGCCATTACAGAATTCCTCTTCTGATGGTACAATAAACTATATTTAATTGGATGGTTTGTTATTGAAGATTTAAGAAATAGACTAATGTATCTATGTGCTTGCACATACAGACATCCTTCCTGGTGAATCATCTTTTATTGCTGGTGAAAGGATGTGCGAGTTGGTGAAGGTTTGTGTCTCAGTTTTGTTTAAATAAAGCTTATGACATAGTATGTCTACTCTATAGCATGCAGAATCTGAAGGTTATAGTTTATAACCACACCTCTCTCTCTCTCTCTCTCCACCCACCCATTGTCTGATCATTGATTTGTGGACATAATCCCTTTGCCTCTGTTAGCACAATCTTGTGTTTCCATATGCATGGTTCTGTTTGCTAATGTTTCTCACCTTTTTTTTATTTTATTATTTTAGGTGTTCATACTTCTTCTTCAACTTCAAATTTTCTCCCTTGGTAGGGTTTTGCCTGATCGGCCCCCTATTTGTCCTCCATCTGATGTCCCTGAAAATTCTCATGCAAAAATTGCTGGTATGGATATTTCAGGTCCAAAGCCAGGCACGGAATTAAAATATGGTTAGTTTTCTATTTTCTATAATTATAAATATATATATATTTATAATTCTCTGATATTATTTTATTTTTATATTAAGATTTAAGAGTCATGCAGTCGATTTTTTCATGATCAAATCACTCTGGTCACTGCCATCTGCAGTTGATGCTGTGCCTTGTAGGATTGCATTTGAAAGGGGTAAAGAACGTTACTTTCGCTTTCTAGCAATCTCTGTGGGCACATCTGGATGGCTTGTCCTTGCAGAAGAATTACCTTTGAAACAGCAGTGTGGGATTATCCGAGTTGTTGCACCTTTGGCCGGCTCCAATGTATGTACTTCTTTTTCTTTAATGTTAGACATGGTACAACACACACAAACATACTTCCTTTATTTTAGACTAGTTATGACAATTTCTGAGTAATTATATCAATAGTACATACTTCCTTTATTTTAGATTAGTTATGACAATTTGAGTAATTATATCAAGAGTAACTTTCTAATGAGGGATCCCACATGAAAAATTTGTAGGATCCCAAACTTGATAATTTTCTATTATATCAATACAGTTCGAGTACCTGAGATTATGTTGGACGTGTTTTTTCCCAATATGCATTTAGTTTGAAATGTTCATATGCGATTTTCAAATTCAAATTGCATTGATATCATTATCTTAAAAGATGACATAATTAGTTTATAATGCTTTCAACCATCATGCCAGCATAATTTTGTATTGGAACCTATTATGTGCAGAGTCGTAGTACCGTAGAGATGAGTATCCTTTTGTTGAAGACTCCTAATTATCATGGTTAGTACTTTAACATGCTGAATAGGGTAGTTGTTCTTGTTGGACTTGGGAAGCGATTGGGTCGTTCAAGGTACTCAACTAAAGAATTTAAAGAAAAGAAATACATGACTTGGTAGCTGAACTCATAAAAGGTTTTGATCTTTCCTAAGTTGGGGAATAAATGTTCAAGTCGACAAAAATTACTAGTTTAGATATTCTTACAAATGAAACATTGGATGTCAACTCGTGGTTGTGCTTTTCTGGAAGCAAAGTTAAAAAGAGGTTGCTGGTTGGGGTCCTTGGGGATAGCTTATTGGGTGTGCTGACTTACAAGCCAATGCCCAGTAGACAAGGAGACTCCAATTGTTAATGTTTTCATAAAGAAATTTTGTTAAGTTTTACACATCTATAAAAATTAGTATGTTTAATCACTTTAACTGCTCTAATGAAAATTGTGGCTCCTCCCTTGCTCACCTTCTTGGTGTGTGTGTACTTTGTGTCCCCTTGGATTATAATATTCTTTCAAATATCCTGGACTTAAAAAGTTTTTTGTTTTTTTTGTTTTTTTGTGTTCTGCCTTCAGCCTAGAATTGATGAAAAACATTCAAGATGGCTACACTTACGGATCCGTCCATCCACTTTACCGTTCACAGATTCTGCTAAAGCCACTGCCTACAGTAAACTAAAGGCAAAGGCTTTAGTTGATGGGAGATGGACACTAGCATTCAGGGATGAAGAATCTTGCAAATCTGCTTTGTCTATGATTCTTGAGGAGATGAACCTACAAAGTGTTGAAGTGGAGAGAAGGTTAAGACCGTTGTTAGACCTTGAAAGAGCTTTAGATTCTCCACATCCTCCCGAGGCTTCCTCACCTCGTACAACATCTTCTAATTCGTCGTAGGTCACTAACTGGTTTGAGTTTTCTAAAAGATAGTTTGGGGTGGGAATATATTACCTCTTCACCCTTTTGTATATGTTTACAAAGCATCTTTAGATAGATTAACACCCTCCATTGGGCATCATTCTTTGTATACTAGCATTCCTTGCCCTGATCTGTATGTTTATTGGCTTTTTTTGTTCATTCTTTAGCATATCTAACCTAGCTAGGCTGTTCCTTTTCAAAAATTTTGTAAGCTTGTAACAACATTGTATATGTGAGGCAATCTATAGTAAAAGCTTTTGTGTATGTATACATTGCTGAATACATATCTTTCTTCTTTGGGATGTGAATCTTTTTTAGCATAAATTTAAATTCTTGATGATAGAAAATAATTGAACTGGCAAGTGAATCGGGAAAATTAGAATATACTCGTTGTATTAATTGAAAGTTTGGCTATTATTATGAGTAATAATGGAAGATGTAAGTGGAATAATTGAATAACTCTTCGATATTTGGAAGTCAGGTTAGATGGGATAAAAATGGTTCTTCCACAGTTATACTTTAAAGTGAAATCCACAATACCTGCCTGTTGGGTTTCACCAAATCCCACTGACTGGATTGAAATATTATATTAAAATAAGGGTTTTTAGCCAAAATGCGCTATTATAGGGGGACATTTGCAAATCTACCATAAAATCAAAATCAATTGCAAAACTACCCCGAAACGACCTTATTACCCTTAAGGCCTTAAGTAAAAATAAAATAAAAAATCCAATGCCCTAACCTCCCAAAGTTTCCTGCCTACCCATCCCCAAACCCAACCGTTTCTAGCCATTTTCGCAAAGCAACACGACTTCACCACTAAAAAGCTTCGTCGGCAAGTTGCCAACCCATTCGTCGCTATTCATCTTCTTCTGGCAGCCTCCTCGTTCCAATGCAGCCATAGTATTTGTTTGAAGGTATTTTGAGTTTTGAACACTAATATTTAGTTTTATGGTTTTGGTCTGAAATGGATTAATGGGTTTTCGATTGTTGAGTTAGGTTGCGTTTGATTTTTTATCTGAAGACTAAAGAGTACTGAATTGTACTGAAAACTGAAAAACATATTTGTTTTTTTTTCACTGAAAATTGAATATAAATGATAAGTTGTTTGTTTTTTTTTAAGTTACAAATATCTGAAAATCAATACTTTTACATATATGTTCTTTCAACTATTATTTGTTATAAATTTACATTTTAATATATAAATATTGACTAATTTCTTTTATTTATTTATTTATTTTCGTTTGTTCTTTAATCTATTAATATTCTTGATTTTTTATTTTATTATTTTTTTAATTTTTAATTTTTTTTTTTAATCTGGTTTTTCATATTGAATCTTGAGAGACTATGGTATTAAACTAATAATAAATGTAGAAGAAGGTGCGGGCAATTGCAAAGATATGTTGGCGTTGTGATGTTGTCTTTGCTTCAATTAACAAAGTGCCTTCCTCTACCATTGTTTTTTTGGTGTATTATCACTAATGTCCCTACTTTTTCATGAATTGTCACCTTTTTAAACGTCTTTACCATATTAGTCACTTTAGTCCCTTGTTTTTTCAAAATATTCAACCAAGGTTAAAAGCCACAAGCTTTAACCAACTAAGCTACTCTAGCTCATTGTTGAAGGTTTGTTGATTTAAATGTATATATAGTTATATAATTTGTTTAAACTAATTTAAATCTGTTTATATAATTTAAAATAAACTCATATTTAATAATAACATATAAAAACATATTTATGAAAATGAAAAAGAAAATAACAAAAAAAAAATGAAACCCAGAAAATCTAGAAAATCAAAGCCCGTAATTTTTTTTTCTTTCTTTTTTTGGATTTTTTTCCTTTTCAAAAAATATATTATTTCAATTTGATAAAAAAAAAAAAAAAAACCCAAAAAATCAAATCCCATAAATTGAAAAGGGAAAAAAAATCAACAAAAAAAAAAACTCATATTTATATAATTTAAAATAAACTCATATATAATAATAATATATAAAAACATATTTATGAAAATGAAAAATAAAATAACAAAACAAAAGGAAAAAAAAGAGGAAATTTTCAATTTATGGGATTTGATTTTTTAGGTTTATTTATTATTTTATTTTTAATCAAATTGAAATAATATATTATTTGAAAAAAAAAAAATCCAAAAAAAGAAAGAAAGAAAATAATTTATGGGCTTTGATTTTCTGGATTTTTTGGGTTTCATTTTGTTTTGTTATTTTCTTTTTCATTTTCATAAATAAGTTTTTGTATATTATTATTAAATATGAGTTTATTTTAAATTATATAAACAGATTTAAATTAGTTTAAACAAATTATATAACTATATATACATTTAAATCAACAAACCTTCAATAATGATCTAGGATAGCTCAGCTGGTTAAAGCTTGTGGTTTTTAACCTTAAGGTTCAGTGTTCAATTCCTGTTGGAGGCCTTTTAATTTTTTTCAAGGGTTAACCAACTATTATTGAAACTAGAGGGACTAAAAGAAAAAAATAACAATAAGGGTAAAATTGTATTTTTACATATTCTGTTATAGTTGACCGTTAGTTTTTTGGTCAAATGGACTAAAGTGATATATTTTGAAAAACAAGGGACCGAAGTGACTAATATGGCAAAGACATTTAAAAATGTGACAAATCATGAAAAAGTAGGGACTTCAGTGATAATACCCCTTGTTTTTCTCTTTTACTAGAGAAAAACTAAAGATAACTAAAAGATAACATAAGTTTAGTTTATGTTGGCAAATGAATTTATATTATTTGGGTATAAAAGTAATTTTGTTATAGGTTATTTAAGCAATATATATATATTTTTTTTAAAAGAAAAAATGGGTGTGGGGAGACATTTCATGGGTGGCAATAGTCACACAAAAAATTAATATGGTTAGGGTTGTGGGAGAAGACAGAACTAGAAAGTTAATAGATTTGTGAGGATAGTTTTGGAAGTATAAAATTAGAGTAATGCTAGGCTTCTTAATTAAAAAAAAAAAAAAAAAAAAAAAAAAAAAAAAAAAAAAAAAAACCGTGAGAAATTCAATTATAGACAAAAAAAAAAAAAAAAAAAAAAGGATATTTTTATTGCATTTAAAATTTAATTTTTCAAAACCTACAATCATCTGCTTTGATGCATCATATTCTCTTTCAATCTCTCATAATCTATAGATGTTATAAGGTAGTGCTTTTTAGGATTATATGAACAAAAGATAGACATCGGGTCACCCTATTCCGAGGCTTTTTGAGGTTCATTTTTCATGGTGATTCAATCTCCATTGGCATTAAAAGAAATTTCAAGGATATATGTGAATTCCATCAAAATAAGGATTATGAGGTATAAACAATAAATTTAAAATTTAATACTTACCTTCAAACTACCATATATAATCTTCTCCAATTTTTTTTTTTAAATTTAAAATTGAAAAAGAAATGTGTGGGGAACAAGGTGTTGTAGAGTAAGAAAAGGGTTTCATTTGTTTGAAAAGTTGGTTGGTAAATGATTGGTAAAAATAACAAATAAAGTTAATAAATATGGTACAGTGATGAGTAAGGGTATTTTGGAAAAAATAAGATAGTTTTGCAATTGATTTTGATTTTAGGGCAAATTTGCAAGTGGCCCACTAAAATAGGGCATTTTTGCTAAAAACCCTTAAAATAATTATATTATAATTATTAGAGTTAATTGCACTAACTTACCCTTAGTTTATTAAATCCAGTATGATTTCAAAAAGATGCCTTAAATTAACACAAACATCCCTTGCCATTAAGTCAATTAATTAACTTTAATGGTTGATTAACCTTGACCATTGGAAAGCTAAATATACTCCTTGCCACAGCATCCCAAATATAAAATATTTTTAATTAAAATTAAAAAAAAAGAAAAAAAAAAGAAGAAGATAATTTCTCGGCAGTGGAGCTCCACTGTCGACAAAAACAAGAGATTTTTGACGATCTCCTCCTACTGGAAGAGACCTTCGGTTATCTTCTCAAACTGGTGGAGATCGATCTCTTGCAGTTCATAGAAGAGGCTTATCCGCGAACTGATGATGTTTCTACTGTTGGTCGGTAGAATATATATATATATTTTTAATTTTAATTAAAAAATATTTTATGTTTGGGATGATATGGCGGGGGTATATTTAGGTCAAGGTTAGTTAACCATTAAGTTAACGGATTGACCTAACGGCAAGAGTTGTTTGTGTTAATTTAGGACATCTTTTTAAAATCTTACTAGATTTAAGAAGTCAATGCAATTAACCCTAATTATTATTAAATAAATGACACTCTTGCATTCTTTAAGATAATTTATATTTAAATTTATTTTCATCCCTCATTGAATTTCATTTTATTTAATGATAATATAAAGTATATATATATATATATATATATATATACAGTCTTTCTATTCTCAGTTTGTTCTAACAATAAATATATCAGGACGAAAAATATGGACCATAGATTATAGAGAAGTTTTGACAAGTGCATACACTTTGAGTCAAAGTATGTAAATCTAGTGGTCAATATTCTTTGTCTTGATATATTTATTGTCAGGACGAACTGATAATAGAAAATTTGTATATATATATATACATGTCTTGGTTAAATTCTTAATAAATGATTTTATTTTATCATAAAATGATTAATAATAATTTTAATTTATTATATATAATTCAAAATATATATAATTAATTTAAAAGTAATTGAAAATATTCTATTTTGTTGAAAGAAAATTACGATATAATCCAATTAAATATAATTCAATTCAATCTAATTCAATATAATTAAATTATTCCATGATCCCATCCAATATAATAATATGACATTACCAAACGAGTAGAGCCAGTTTGTATCTTCGTTGGTTATATTCAATTCGAGTGATTGATCATATCTTCTTAACTAAAGAGTATTTAAAACGTGGGCCTATGTTCTCTTGGACCCATTTTTGAAAACAATTTTATGAGATTATCTGTTTTGACCTTTTCTATTAAATTCAACTTTGCTTGAAATGGGCTTGTTTTTTTGCTTCCAAAATAAAAAGGAAAAAAAAAGAAAGAAAAAGGAAACGGGCTTGTTTTATATAGTTATTGAAAAGTTAAAATTAGTCTGATTAGATATTTTAAGTCTAGCTTAGCTCACATCAGCCCTCACATTTAATATTGGCATTCATTTTCTAAGGTTGGCTCAGTGGTATGACCTTCAGACTTATGCCTTTGAGGTCGTGAGTTTGAGTTCTCCCCCTCTTCGAACACCAAATTAATTGTAATTGTTAAAAAAAAAAAAAGAGATTCCTAGTAAGGGTCATACCTAGTTAAATCTTCTTTTACTTTTTCTTTATATATATATATTTCCTCTGATGCCACAAAAACTGCCTATTGCAACCATTCATAAACAGGAACATAAATTAAAATAAATTCCAACCCCAAAGTTGGCACGAGGAAGAATATATATATATATTTTCTGTTTTTGACTTATTATAATTAATTCAGGATTCAGGGAATAAAGATATGACTCGAATTCAGATTTATGGTGTAGGTGTTAGAGACATACCATTGGGTCAATTTCATCTCGTCGATACTAGAAATATTTGGTCCATTGAACAATTGCACACAAGTGTATGAATTATACACAGTTAAACTATTTTCTAGGAACATTAGTGGTCGTGATTTTTATTTTATTTTATTTTATAGAGAAATTAGACGTACAAATTTAATGATAGTTGTTTTATTCTTTCCAATTGAAAGATAATTGATGGCTCACTAATTGAACAAAAAGTGAGTTGGGGCCCAACTGAGAAGCAGATAATTAAAACTAAGAAAATAGAGTGAGTGTGATAATGATGAAGAAATACTTATCCAGCATTTGCACAGTTTTTCATACGGTGGAATGTTAGAAAATATTAAGTATGATTCCCCTATGATAGACCACACCTTTTTGTTTTGTTATTTATTAGAGACATTTGAGAGCTTTTCTAAAGTGGTGTAACAAATTGAAATTATGATATCTTAATTAATAATACTCCATTACATAACAAATATATATAAAAAATGAAATTATTGTATTTTTAATCATAAGAAGACATGCCCCACTTTCGCCGTTTATTGTAATCATTTCATATATCTTTGATTAAGGTCAAAATAATGATGCACAAAACTTTGAAATTTCAAGTAGAAAACAAGTATTATTTGTTGGCTTGTAGTGGATTAATGGAAACTAATTAAGCCCAATCAAGCATGCACATAAGAATATGAATATGATATTATCATCCCTCTTTTCTTTGTTATATATAATATGATGATTGCAGTCAAAAGAGAAATAAAGACTAATAATAGAGATACCATCATTATTTACAAAAGAGATTCTTAGTAAACCATTGTAATTGTGGTGTGTTCCACGTCCTCCCTTTAAATAAATTAAGAAAAAAAAAAAAAAAAAACTATGTTAAGGTGTTATTTTAATTATATTTTTAGGGAGATAGTCTTATCGAAACACTTCCTTTTCGATGTTAAATATATATAAACTGTGTACCAAAAACCCCTTTAGTAGGGTAAGATAAAAAAAAAAGGTTAACTTTAAGGAAATATTCAAATTCTTTTCTGCATTTTTATCAAATTGAAGCGACTGATGTCTATAAAAATTTCCTTATAAAATATGCAATCATATCTCTAAATAAAATCTTCCACCTTATGCCTTTTAACCATGCTTAGCTTTGTAACTTCTATTCTTCTTATCTAACTTCTTAGATTATCAAATACACCACCGCTAAATGTGTTTTGGTTGTAAAAAGCGCCCATTCAATCTATCAATGTTCCAGGCTTGAGTCTCTATATCCGAATGTGGTATATATATATATATATAAAACTTAGATTATCAAATACTTTATATAGTTGATTAGGTCTTAATGTACCAATATCCTCGTCAAATTATTACAATAAACTAATTTTCATGAGGATTATATTATTGAGTAGAATATGGTGCAATGATCTTAAGGTGTTTGAAGCTGGGAGATCAAAGGCTCAAATAAAGTGGTATTTCATAATGCATAGTTACAGTATTTCCTAAACATGATTTATTGTTTTTCCAATATCATCATGGTATATACACTGGGGATTGGGGGACACAATATTAGGGATGTCAAAATTACTTATTGGTTTGGGGACCCGCCTTGTTAGGGGCGGTTTTAACCGTACCATTTAAGTTGTGGTATGAGACCGGTATTTTTTTCAATCCCCAATTTAATTTTGGTACTGTTACGGGATTTTAAGTCCCCTCCCCACCTTGCCCCCGTACCCACTATCAATATATATATAAACATGATTTTCCCTCATATTTTCCCCTCCCACTAACATAATTTTCCCTCATTTTTCCCCCCCTTTTTTTCCCTCCATTGAAACACTACTCCATTCCAGATCATTATAAATAATATACCCTTCACACTATTATTTTCATATTATTCAATAATATTTATATGATCTTTATCAATAAATCATAAAAAAAAAAAAAAACACATTAATTGGATGGGGCAAAAAACTGATCCACTAATGGGGAATCCCCGTACCTGCATCGATTATTTTAAGGTTGGTATTCATCGGGGATGATATTTCTCATACAAATTAGTATTGGAGATGGTAATGGAAAACCCGTCCTCGACCCGTACCTTTGACATCCCTACACAATACTATTTGACACGATTTTGTAATCATTGGATCGATAAGATTTGGATAACTTAGATTTAATCAATTTTTCCCTTCATTTTTCTCTTTTATCTATAGTTAATTTATTTTATTTTCTATATCATCCCTCGTAATTAATATTTCTTCTCTGATCGACCACATATAACTTTATTTTCAACCACCGCTACAATAACACTACAACAACCCATTAAATTGAGGTGAAAGAGTTTTGTATACAAACATTAAAAAAACTTTTAGCCGATCATGTTATATTTCGACATTAATTACTATGTGACGAATCTCTATGCATTATTAGTGATGTAGAACAGATTTCACTCTCGTATTTAGGTCGCTTGGAGTACCAAAAACGGGTCTAACTTCGCAGGGGCATAACTTTTGTATATGGGCTTGGAATTATTTTTATAATATGTTTTCGGAAAGCCCAAGACGAGTTCTACAATTTATCACAGAAACTTTGTTTTCCCCATGATTAGGCCTGGAAGAGGCCTAAAAAAGGTCGTTTAGTTTGTTGTGTGGGCACTTTAAGTTTCTTGCTCAACAATTAGGTGTTTTTTTTTTTCCCTTTTTCAAATTGGATTAGATTTAGGATTTGTTTTTTAGTTTTATTCGGGATTCTTTTCCCGACTTAATTGAGTTGCTTTAAGAGTCTATGAGTTTATTTCGTTCCCTATATAGTAGAATGTATTAGGGTTTGAAATGCAGATTAGTGGAATAAAAATTTAAATTTGAGATTTTGCTCTGAAGTTCTTCTTTTTCCTGGCATTATTTTGAATCAACAGGGACGAGAAAGTTTGTTGCTCACTTGTATGTGAATTTCCTAAGTAAAATCCCTTCTACATACATCAGTTTTGGTATCAAAGCCAGGTTACATTCCCGTCGTCATGCCACCAAGAAGACGTTAGAATGTCCCCATCGCTCACAAAAACCCATTGGAGGAGGTTTATGAACGTGAGGAGATTGCGCAGTTGCGACAGCATGTGGAGGCGCTAACACAACAACAACGTCAAGAGGCTCCGAATCCACCAAATGCGGGGGAGGAATCTAGTGACGAAAGAATCAGTTTGCTCACCTTTAACCACAACAGATGAGGGCCAAATTTGATGAGTCAAGGCGTTGGGAGTCAGGCCTCAAGATTGATATTTTGGAGTTCTATGAAGGGTTACAACCAGAGGAGTTTTTAGATTGGATCAATGTGGTAGAAGAGGTTCTAGAATTCAAACAAGTTTCGGAGGACAAGCGTTTGTCGCTTGTCGCTATGAGACTTATGGGACAAGCAGGGGCTTGGTGGCAACAGTCGAAACAAACCAGAATAACTCAAGGTAAATCCAAGATCGTGTCGTGGGAAAAGATGAAGAAACACATTTGCGTAGCCTTTTTGCCATATAATTACTCGCGACTGATGTTTCAACGATTACAGAACTTAAGACAAGGGTGTCGCTCGATTGATGATTACACTTCGGAGTTTTACTAGTTGTTGTCACGAAACGCGATTGTAGAATCGGAGGAGTAGAGGGTCTCACGGTACATCGGAGGTATGCGAACCCAATTCCAGGATGTGCTTAACGTGTTTAACCTATTGAATGTGTCTACAGCTTACCAGCGAGCCACACAACTAGAGAAACAACAAGTGCGATGGAGTACATACGAGATTAGTTTCAAAAATTCTGGAACAGGTGGCAGCAGTGGTGGCCGTGTAGCAGCTCCATAACCCAGCACTGTAAGACTAGTTGTACCATCACTAGCAGTGGTTCCAACTTCTGGACCTCATTGCATCAATTGTAGAGAGTTAGGACATCGGTTTACAGATTGTAAAAAGGGTTCACGGAAGGGCTTGTTTACCGATTCAAACGAGATTACACATGAGCAACTCCATGGCTGTGATAGTGAACCATTTTATGATAAGGAAGAGGTAGTCGAGGAGGAGCATTTAAAGGGAGTTGACGGTCAGTTGTTGATGATCAGGCATAGATGTCTCGATTTTATGACTGAATCACACCTTGAAGGAAGAACCCGGTCAGTTATTGGTGGTTCGACATAGCTACCTAGCACTCTGCGAAGTAGATGGTGACTGGCTGCGTACCAACATATTTTAGTCCACATGCACGATCAGAGGAAAGGTTTATTGGTTTATCATTGATTCGGGAAGTTGTGAGAATGTGGTGTCTGAAGAAATGGTTCGAAAATTGCAATTGTAGACAGTAGCACATCCTCGATCGTATAAGCTCACGTGGTTAGATAAAAAGAATGATGTGACAGTGAATCGACGAAGTCAAGATTCGTTCTCAATAGGTGTGACCTATAAAGATCAAGAATGGTGTGATGTAGTCGCCATGGATGCCTGTCACCTGTTGTTAGGAAGACCACAGCTGTATAACTGGAGGGTGATATATGATGGGTTCACGAACACTTGTACTTTTACATTCAACTGTACCAAGATAGTGCTATTACCAAAGAGAGAGACAACGGGAACCAGTCTATCTGGAGAGAATTCAAATTTATTGTCGCTAGCCAAGTTTAATGCTGAGATTGTGGAGTCTAGCATCGTGTATGTGTTAATCAGGAAAGTCGGGGCAGATTCTGGTAACATCCCAATTGCTGCAAAGCTTTTACTGAATGAGTTTAATGATGTGTTCCCATATGAGCTACATGATGATCTACCCCTGTTGCAGGATATCCAACACCAGATTGACCTTATACCAGGTGCTACCCTACCGAATAGACCCCATTACAGAATGAGAATTGAGGCTGCAAACGAAAGGGTTGCTAGCCAAGGGACATATCTGAGAGAGTATCAGTCCGTGTGTAGTACCAACCCTTATGACTCCAAAGAAAGATAGGTCCTGGAGGATGTGAGTTGATAGCTGGGCCATCAACAAGATCACAGTCCGGTATCGATTTCCAATCCCAAGATTGGATGACCTGTTGGACCAACTAGACGGTGCTACGGTTTTTTACAAAATTGGATTTGAAGAGTGGATACCACCAGATTTGTATCCGTCTGGTGGGCAAGTGGAAGACAACCTTCAAGATACGTGAGGGTCTTTTCGAGTGGCCAGTTATGCCGTTCGGACTATCAAACGCACCAAGTACTTTTATGCGTGTGATGAACCAAGCTTTGCGGACTTATATTGGTAAGTTCATGGTGGTGTATTTTGATGACATCCTAATTTACAGTGTTAATCATGAGTCGCACCTTCAACACCTACGAGAGATTCTGAATATTCTACGTCGGGAGAAGTTTTTCAGCACAACCAAAAAATGTGACTTTCTTATCGATCGTGTTCTATTTTTGGGTTATATTGTGTTACCGGAGAGGTTATCGGTAGACGACTTAAAGATTGATGTGATTAAGTAATAGCCGCAACGACGGAAAATGACAAATGTAAGGAGCTTTCATGGTCTGGCCTCGTTTTACTGACGATTCATTCACCATTTCAGTAGTGTCATGGCACCTATGACAGATTTTATGAGATTAGACAATAAATTCGTGGGAACTACTGAGGTCGAATGGGCATTTCAGGAGTTCAAGAGACGACTAACATCAACTCCTGTTTTGGTCCTACCAGACTTTTCAAACCCATTTGAGTTACACTGTGATGCTTCGAAGTTGGGTATTGGGGTTGTCTTGAATCAGAATGAGAGACTTGTGGCTTACTTCAGTGAAAAATTGTCGGGGGCCAAGCCGTGGTATATCACATACGATGTTGAGTTCTAAATATATATATATACAATTTTTCTATTATCAGTTCGAACTGACAAAAGATATATTAGTTCATTTCATGTGAGCCATTGGATTTAAATACTTTGACTTGGCTGCATGCATTTGTCTAAGCATCTTTTAAATCCAATGACCTACATGCAAGGAACTGATAATAGAAAGACTGTATATATATATAAACGTGTGTCTAAACAACCTAGAGAGAGGGTGGGAGGGGGGGGGGGGGGGGGGGGTGAATGAGTTGTTAATTCGATAATTACCAATTTTTCGGATTAGTCAATATTATAAAAAAATAACCCAATACAATCAAATACAATCAACGTAATTAAAGTGCTGAAAATAATAAATAACACGTTGATTGATTTACGCGAGAAACCCACAATTGGGGAAAACTCATGAACTATTTTGCTAGCCACACACGGTCCTCAAATCCACTATATGTAATGATGTTTACAACATAGGTTGACCTCTAGTCACACCATTCTCGGTCACTAACTCACCACTACTACCCGCATGCCTTTTGAAACTAATACTCAGTGTGTAATATATTATCTAGAGGAAGATGGGGGGGGGGGGGGGGGGGGGGGGGGGGGGGGGGGGGGGGGGGGTGTGGTGGTGAATAGATTTTAATTAAATTTACCCAATTTCCGTGTAAGGTCAAGATTACGAAAAATCCCCAAGTAGTCAATAAAATATAGCAAGTGTAATATGGTGCGGAAATTAAACAATACTTGATATTTACGTGGAAACCCTCACGGGAAAAACCACGGGCTAGTAAGTAAGCCACACTCGAACCTCGAATCTACTAAATGTGTAAACCGATTACAACCTAATCCCGGAAGTAATCACATACCTACCTAATCCCGGTATAAGCGAACCTAGTCCAATTGCTTGCGATCTAAGCAACCTAATCCCGAAAGCTACACACAAGACTTGCTTCTCAATGAAGAGATTAACACCCTAAGTGAATATATGAATATCTAAAACGCAACATAGAGCAAGGGAACCCTATATGTTTATCTAAGATGATGATTTTGCAATAAAAGCAATCTTAGATATTAAGAACTAAATGACATGTCAATTATCTTAGCAAATCATAGATTATGCAAACGTAAAGTGCTATCACAATACAACTCTCAAACATTCAACATACTAATCTCAAACTTGTATTTAAAATATAAATCAATGACATACAAGTGATAAAAGAGATAGCTTGGAAAGAAAGACACAAAATATGTAAGATACAAGTGAAAACCTTACCAAGCAAAGTATGTTGATGAAACCATGGAAAAAGATATCTAGATGCTCAAGAAAGATGGTAGATGGAGTTTGATGCTCATGGAATGATATTTGAGTGAATAAAGGTGAGTTCTTGGTGAGTTCAAAGATGGCTTTTGAACTCCTTAAAAAACGATCTATGAAGAAGACCACATATATATATATGAGATCTAATTGAAGTGATGTCGTTTTATCAAAAACGTTTCAGCTTCTCGCTGATGTACTGCCGTGGTTGAGGCACCGCGGCAGAGACAAAAAAATCTCTGTGGCCAGACCGCCGCGGTTACTCAACCGCGGCACTATAACAGCGACACAGCAAAGTTATTGTTGTCGCATGACTGCCGCGGTTGCGATACCGCGGCAGATGCACCGCGGTAGAGACAAAAGAATCTCTGTTGCTTGCATGCCGCGGTACGCCAAAACTAGGCAACCGCGGCATAGAAGGACAAGGCCTTCTTTAGCCACGTCTCACACAAGAACCATGCAATAAGTGCACGTGTGTGAGTGAAAACAATGCATACTAATGGCTAACATGTTATGGCAATTAACAAGCTAGATGCAATAAATAAAAACATGCAAGAAGAGAGATTAAATAATCAATGATGCACACAAAATACAAACACAACATACAAGTAAGAATTATGCAAGAGTTGTGTGTGTGTGCAACTACATCTCTTCAAAGCAAAGCAAGCACAAGAAATATACCTTTGGTGTTTCTCCTCTTGAGGTCTTGAGAGCTTAATCTACCCTTACAAAAACCCCAATTGTGGTTTGTCTACGAAATAAGCCAATCAAAGAAAAGGAAACCTTACAATCTCCCTCTTTGGCTATTTCGTGACAAAACCACACCTCACAGAAATCCTCACAACAAAAATTAGAAACCAACGGGATTTTTCTACAATACAAAGAGATAGCAAAAATAAAAAGCAACTTCAAGTCTTCAATCTCTTATAGAACAATCAATCCTGCAAAACAAGGTTTCTATACTTTCCAAAGCAAGTGAAGTGAGATTTTTCATGTGAGAAAAAAAACAAGCATTTGCATAAAAGAATCTAAGCATAACATCATGCAATGAATGTATATGCAATGCTCTCCCTCAATGGGTTACTCCCCCTCAATATGTATTCTCCCCAACATGCACAATTGCCACTACAATTTGCAACTCCCCTTACCACATCTACTCCTCCTTTTTATATAGACAAAGGAGTAGTCTCCAACCGGGTCACTCTAAGCAAAGAGAGATAGTAGCATACAAGATATTTGCATAATCAATATAAGTCACTTTATGCATCTCAATTAAATGGAGAGAAACAAGGAGATTTATTTAGAGAAAATGTGTGAATCAAACATGCTTTGCATACAAGACATGTAGCATTCAAATCCAAAATACAATGGTATTTGGCAAAGCAAATGACAAAGGTTTCAAATAGGAATTCAAACCAATTTCACCAATGTCATGATAAAAGCAAGGATATAGAGATTTCATTGATTCCAATTTAAGAGCAACTATATCCAACTTTATAAGCGAAACATGGCATGAGCGACTTTGCACCCTATTTGATTTTTCCGGATAAGATATCCGTATGATAGTAGCCATGTTCAACAAATAAAGAAAGAGAGATATTTGAATTGTAAAATCCTTTGAACGGATACAAGATCATTTATTCATTTTGAGTCTCATAAGCTTTTTCACACAAGTTTTGCATTTTAAGAGCATGCAATCATCAAATCATGCTTTTACATTTGTCATTAGCATGTTATAAAAGAATCATCATGTTATGGAGATAACTATGGGTCATTCAAATCATACTTCCTATGTACATCTCCTAGTCCAAAAATGCATGTTTGAACATAAATATGACATGGATTGTAAACAAGCAAGGTTCACACTTATTGAATGAAAACATATGAAAATGTACAACCAAGCTTACTCAAGCAATTAAAAGAAGAGGCATAAGATATTTCAAATTTTTGCAAGTAACAAGAATGCAAAATAGCTCTCTTTGCTTGAGTTCCCCATATGGGGTCAATCACAAAACACATCACTCCACAAGATATATTCCAATAGATCTACTAAGTGTTTTAAATCGAGTAGCATCTAAGGGTTTAGTAAATAAGTCCGCAAGTTGATCATTAGTACCTACATGTTCAAGTACTATGCATTTATTTTCAACAAGCTCTCTAATGAAATGATAGCGGATGTCAATATGCTTAGTCCTAGAGTGTTGTACCGGATTCTTGGAAATATTAATAGCACTCATGTTATCACAAAAGAGGGTTAGAGTACCTTGGTTGAATCCATAGTCGACTAGCATTTGCTTCATCCATAGGAGTTGTGTGCATCCACTCCCCGCGGCTATGTACTCGGCCTCGGCCGTGGACAAGGAAATCGAGTTTTGCTTCTTGCAAAACCAAGACACCAAGTTGTTGCCTAGGAAAAAGCAACCGCCCGATGTGCTTTTCCTATTATCACAATTTCCTGCCAAATCCGCATCACTAAAGCCTACAAGAGTAGCATTAGTGTCAAAAGAGTACCAAATCCCATAGTTGGAAGTCCCATTCACATAGCGAATGATTCTCTTAACGGAAGAGAGATGAGACTCCTTGGGATCCGCTTGGTACCTAGCACACACACCCACACTAAAAGATATATCGGGCCTACTTGCGGTCAAGTAAAGCAAGCTACCTATCATGCCACGATATAGAGTTTGATCCACACTTTTACCACTAGCATCCTTGCTTAGCTTCAAAGTGGTACTTATGGGTGTATCACAATGTTTGGAATTTTCTAGACCAAACTTCTTCACTAGGTTCTTAGCATATTTGGCTTGGGTTATGAAAATCCCATCATTCATTTGCCTAATTTGCAAACCTAGGAAGTAACTAAGCTCACCAACAAGACTCATCTCAAATTCAAGAGACATTACATTAACAAATTGTTGGACCTTGATGTTGTTGGTGGAGCCAAATACTATATCATCAACATAGATTTGAGCTATAAAGAGCTCATCATGTTCTTTCTTGATGAATAGAGTCTTGTCAACACTACCCCTTGTGTAGTTATTGTCAACAAGAAATTGAGTGAGGCGCTCATACTAAGCCCTTGGTTTGTTGTGCGGGTACTTTAAGTTTCTTACGCAACAATTATGTGTTTTTTTATTTTTTTCCATTTTCGAATTGGATTAGGTTTAGTATTTGTTTTTTAGTTTTATCTGGAATTCTTTTCTCGACTTAATTGAGTTGCTTTAGGAGTCTAGGAGTTTATTTTGTTCCCTATATAGTAGAATGTATTAGGGTTTGAAATGCAAATTAGTGGAAAAAAACATTAAACTTGAGATTTTGCTATGAAGTTCTTCTTTTTCCTAGCATTCTTTTGAATCAACAGGGACGAGAAAGCTTGTTGCTTGCTTGTGTGTGAATTTCCTGAGTCAAATCCCTTCCGCCTACATCAATAAGTGTTTGATTTTTTATGCATAGTAGGTAAACTTTAAAAAAACAGAGAAGAAAGAATTGACGTACAAAATTCAAGAATTGAAAGTAATGCATTACTTAAGAATTGAAAGTGAAAAAAAAAAAACCTAAGAGAGAGGAAAAAATATTTGTTACGTGAGTATTTAGAGAGAATAAGAGAAAAGATTGTTGTAGCCTTGTAGTGTAATCGTAGAGAGGAGAGGAAAATAAAAAACGAGGAAAACCTTAAGAGAGAGAGCAAGAGAAAATAATATTTAAATTTAATTAGGAAAGTGAATCTACAAGAGATGAGAGAAGAAAGAAAAAAGTAATGATAGATAAAGTAGAAGAAAAAAAAAAAAGAAATAAATTTATTAAATTTAAGCCATCCAAATCTCATAAATCTAATGGCTACAAAACCGTATCAAATATTATGTTAAAAATTGTGTCCTCCATTCCCCTCACCCTATGTATATATATAAAAGAAAACTTTGTAAGATTAAAATTTAGTATATTATTTTACTAATTATTTGTGAAACTAATGATAGACAAATATAAAAAAGAAGAAAAGATTATAAATGCGAGAATAAACATTTGCTTAACACTAATAACTACTTTATAGCTTTATCTTAAACAAGCCTTATTTAATTTGGGTAATTAGAGAGACCAAATAGATCTCAAGGAAGTAAGAAAGCCCATCATTCTGGGCTAGAGTCCATAAAATAAATATAAATTATCGTGAGCATATCCACTATTAAAGTGATGTGATATTAAAAACTCACATGTCATATCATTTAAGTATGATTTTTTTTTTTTTTTTTTTTTTTGTTTGTACAACTTAACATTGTTCGTAAAATTTTGATGGAAGTGAGTTTTGATTTCAAATCCTTTTATAGATAAACGAAGTAGCTAGTGCCTAGTAGCCACACTACATTTAGATCTATTATGGATTTATTGCTGATTGTTATGCTAACAACTTAAAACCACATTTGAATGAAGAAAACTTGAGAGAGTAGAAATTAAACACCATAGAAAAGCTTATGAGAGTTGAACATATTAAGTAAACCCAAAACACCCATGCTATTGTGAATTAAAGTAAGCAGTTACACATCAAAAGATGGATTTTACAGAAAGATCCCCCCCCCCCCACCTAGTCCATGCTAGAAAATGTGATATTCTTTGGAAGACGTGAATCCTTGAATCCCCCCTCAGTTACATTTCCAATTATACCCCCAAAAGATAGCCTAATAACACGTATACCCCCCTCCTTCCCGCCAAGTTTAACAGTATTCAAGCTTGTCTGGAAAACCTCTTTAAGCCACTTATCAAACAAGCTGTTAAGAAAAGAACAAGACCCAATAAAAACCTCCTCTAAAACTCTATCTTCAACATTAAAACTTACTCTCTCTTCTCCCCCGAAAACCTCTTCAAAACACTCTTGGAATCTTGCCAAGTATACCCCTTTAATCTCTCTATCCTTGGTTGAATTTCGGTTGAAAACAAAGCGACTTCGGATCAAATCTAGGAACCCATTTGAGTTAGCAGGATTGATCGAGGTCTCACGAGTTAAATCGCTTGAGATGGGGCTTAGTTCTCCCATTTTCTCTTCTATTTCATCGTCCTCATCATCCGCTTTCATGTTCAAATCAAGGGTGTTGAAGCTTGACTGCCTTGAGAAGTCTTTCTTGCTACTCACATTGTCAATAGCAATTGAAGATGCAATATCTTCTTTCTCTTCGACTCTCGGACTCTTGATCTTGTTTGAACAATCCCACTCTGCTTTTCTCTTTTGATCAGAAGTTGGAATTCTTTCGTTTATCTTCAACGTCATGGGGATCACAGAATCTTCATAATTGGAGGAGGAATCACCACCTCTAGCTAAAACGAAGATTATTTGGCCACTTTTTTCTTCTCTTGACTCTCCAAATTTCCCAGTTTCAAATCTATCAGCAAGTAATTTCATGAACTTGGAATCAGCCAAATGAACATCCTCCACCAAAACAACCAGTTTCTCATGGTTCTTCAAGTTTTGAATGAGCAATTCAGAAAATTGATTGACATCATCATTTCTTTTGCTCATATTTATGCAAAAAAGCAGATCAGCTGACCCCAAAACTAATTCTGCAATGGCAAGTGCCAATCTTTTTTTACCAATAGTGTCATTCCCCTGAATAAGTAACCAAGTTTCTTTCTTGATTGATTTGGATTCAATCAAGGAATCTACTATTGAAGGAATAGTCTCACATTGCCAAGGCACAGTCTCTTGCAACGCCTTAGACAAATCTTTTCGTTGTATTGCTCTTCCATTTTCTACTTTCTCCGAATCTGAGAACACAGAGCTACCAAGAGCAAGAGTGATCTTTACTTCCTTACCTTCACTAGTCTTGAGAGAATCCAAGCTTGGTTGATCACCTCCTTGAAGCTTGTGAGTACTATTACCAAAATCGAACTCAATAGTACTACAGGACTGCTGTCGTCTGAATTTAGGCACGGAATGGGGACTATTATTGTGCTTCAAGGCAGATTCTGCAAAGGAAATTGAATTCGAGTCGGGGAAAATGGTGCTCTGAGTAGGCCACCAAGGGTATGATGAGGCATAGGAATAGCTCTTTCCAATCAAGCTTTGAGTGTGTCTAATTCCTTGGTGTTGGCTGTGGCATAATCTGTTCCACTTTCTTTTCAACTCAACCAATTCATCCTGAATATTTGAATAAAAACAGTTGAGATAAATTAATTTTCAAGAAATGAAAAGATGATTGTTGAGGAAAGACAAAGAAAAAGAAATTGAATTGAAGTTTAAGACCTTTTGATTGGCATTTGCTGCAGTATGTGATTGTAGCCATGGAGGCAAGAGTTTTTGCTGGCCTGACTTGAATAATTGAGCTTCATTTTCATAATTGGAAGTGCATTCTGCACAGCAGTTGAGCTTGTTGTCTTCTTCCTCCTTGCAAGTGAATAGCTTTGTTTCCCTTACTGGTGATGAGTTCTGGGAAAAGCTTAACCTTGAATCATGGACACTGCGAACCATGTGTCCAAACATCAATAAATTAAAACTTTTATTTTATTATTATTATTATTTATATGAAGGGCATTTTTGTCAAAATAAGGAAACATTTTACAGCTTAAGCCTTAAAGCCTTAAAAAGTTTGTAGTAGACAAGATAAAAATGCATGTTCAAGTGAAAATAATTGTGTCTTTGTTTTCTTTTGTTTCTGCAAATAGAAATCTATAATTTTCAGAGGATAGCTATGTCATGACAAAACAAAGCAAAAAACATTAGGACAGTGATTCCTATCTGTCTCACCAAACTATACTTTTCACAGTTGTTTTGGCCTCATTCAGGCATGAAACAGAAAGCTTAAAGCTTAAAGCTAACAAGACAAAGCTTCACTATATGACCATCAATGGAGGATAATATAATATAATTTTTTATTAACAAATAAATAAATAAATAAATGATTATAATTACCTGGAAGCATGGAGGCTCAAACCAAGTCCACCAGAGGGAACAGAAACAGCTTGAAGTCCCCACTGAATCTCCAATGGAGGTTCTTTCATTTGACACCTCCTATATGTCTGAAAACTTGCTGTTGCCACTAACCACACCTTTGAGTTTGAAGTGTTAAAGTCGGAGACTAACCTTGCCATTTCTGCAACTAGATGATTAACTGGACTATAATAAGAGATTTGATCTCCGCCACTACTAAAGTTTTCTTGATGATCAACTGTCCACTTTAGATCTCCAGTGTAGATAATAGCACCACCTCCTGCTGATGTAAGAGCATCAACTTTCCTTTTAAGTTCATTGAGATTCATTTCAACATCTTCCTTTTCATGAACCTCAAAGTCACTGGTGCAAACTGAAACTTGATGAAATGTGTTTGTTTCAACTCATCAGGAACATCATCTCTCTCCACTCTCCCCATAAGCTCTGAAACAAGCCCTTCAGTTACAGAGAAACAATCACCAACTATGACTGTATTCTTCCTCTTGTTCTTCCTCAACAAGACCTCAAACACCAACTTGATATCTTCCAAGTGGGTCGAGACTTTCTTTTGAGGTGAAAACAGAAGTGGGTTCTGCTCAGAAGGATAAGTCAAGAAATGGGTTTGCCAAAAAGTGTTAGGATTGATGATCGGATGTTGATTATGAAGATTTTGAGTATGATCAGATTGAGAAGGAGAACAAGGTGAGGAAAAAACACCACCAGAATTAGTAGTGTAACACTGAAAAACAGAAGAAGCTGAAGAGTCTTCTATGTGATTCTTAACAGAAGTACTAGAGAAACCAGCTTCTCTCATAACCCTACTAACACTAGGATCATCTAAGATAGATATTATAAGCTGTTCTAACTCAACTTTAATAGTCAAAAGAGGCTGTTGTTGTTGTTGTTCTATGCAACCTCTTCTCTGATGAGCTTGTGCTCTTTTGAGTGCAGCTATAAGAGCATTAGAAAGAGAAGGTTGACCATGAAGAAGAGGACCAGGAGTTGTTGGAAGTCTGTTGAGAGCAACATTAAAACAAAGCTCAAGAGCTCTGCATTGAAGAGGATGTGAAGGTGAAGATTGATGAGGTTGAGATTTGAGACAAGCCCTTCTCAAAAGACTGGTTCTTGAGCTGAGCAAAGTAGCGGCCACGTGGAGAGGAGTGACCTGAGCATGGCCTCTCCTCCGAGCCAAGCTTAGAGAATGCTTCAACACTGAAGCAGCCTCTGTTGTGAGGGTCTGCTGAACTGCACAACCTCCTGAGCGCATAACTTGACCAAACACCACCCCCCCACACCACCCCCACAAAAAAAAAACACAATCTTTCAATAAGATTCAAGAACCAAACTTTTCTTCTTCTAATTTCTATATCACCACCCCAATAACTCTCTCTCTCTCTTGTACTGCAATTACAATTCTTCAAGAGAAATACAAAGAGAGCTAGCTTAATAGAGTTTTAGAAACACTAGCTAGACTAGACCAAACCACCTTCTTTATACTTGATCTCTTAATTGTTTTTTTGTTTTTTTTTTTTTTTCCTTTTTCTTTTTCTTTTTCTCCTTAATAGTATGCAGCTTTTCTTTTTTCTGCTTTATAATAATATTCATTTACAGTTGCACTGAACTATCTTTTTTATCACCCAATGTCACACTAAAGGGTAGTCTCTATTTAGGATATAAAAAGGGTTGCTTTTGATAATTATATTCATTTTGTTGGGACTAGCAAGTATCAATACAAATAGAATTTTTTTTTTTTTTAATGGCATGGTGTATTATCAGATAATTTTACTTCAATTCCCAGATTATGAAAAGCTGCAAAAAGGAAGTTTTCAATCTATTCCCTTCACCCTTCTCTTTTTTAATGGAAATTAATAATGTACTTAATTTAATATTCTTGTTCAAGCAGAGATTGTATATTATATTACAAAACTCAAAACAAAACATGTTTTATTAGTAATGGTGATTTACTTTGGGTTATTTTTATGCAAATTAATGGTGATTTCATTAAAAAGGAAAAAAAAAAAAAAAAAGGGGTCCACAATTCAAAATTTTACTTAGACTGAGAGAGCTACTTCCCTCCTTTTTTTTTTTTTTTTTTTTTTTTTCCCACATCATCCTTTGATCTTTGAATGGACAGACAAAGCCAGCAGAAATTCAAAAAAAGTACTAAAGAGAAAAAGGTGGTAAAGAAGACAGAGTGTGTGTGATGAGAGATAAAAAGGAAAGTTGAATTCTTTTCTTTTTCTTTATTTATTTTTTTTCACTTTAAATTCTTACATTTATTATTTGTTGTTTGTAAATAAATACCAATTCTTATCGATCATTTGGGTATTATCAAAAAATTAAATTTGTTCTAACGGTAAATTGTTTATATACACTCGATCATGCGTTGAAGATGTATCAATAAATCCGTATTACATTTAAAAAAGTATAAAAAAAAAAATTAAAAAAAAAGGAAAAGAGTTAGTTCTCTCTCTTCACGCCAATCCTAGTAGAGAGACAGCATTTTATTCCCCAAGTACCCAAAAAGCAACCCTCTGTCTGCTATGCCTACTTAGCATTATTGGTTCTTTTTTTTTTCTCTCTATCTGCAAACTGCAATGGCCTTTTGTCTTAATCCAAATTTCATTTCCAATAACTCACTTTAAAAGGCTATTTTTTGGCTAACCAAACAAAGCAAAGTTAAAAAACTGAAAATCTACTGTGAATAATGTTCACATTATATATATATGCTTATGTAATTGTGTTGGTTTTGTTATAGACCAAAAAACATGAGTCTGAAAGAATTTGATAATGGACTTTCGGTACATAACTTTTTTGACTACTTTCATCTCTTCTTTTTTATATTTATTTATTTGTTTTTGCTCTAACAACTATCCAGTTGCTTTTCATTGTTCTCTTTTGTTTCTTACTGCCTTTATTTACTATTAATCTACAGGAGGTTGAAATTTGAGCCAAATATGGCAACATTGCATTGCCTTTAATTTTCTGCTATTTATAATCATATCTCCTTATATAGCTATAACTTTTACTAGACCACTCATCTAGAGAGAATAATCTGTGAACTTTATTAGAGCTTATGGAAAAAAAAATGTATTCAATTCAAAATATTAACTAGGCCCAATCATCTTACATGCAAGATCAACGGGTTTATTGCGTGGTTTGAATCCAAATACAAACACAATAAACTTATATAGCGGATAACAAATTTAAATATAATCATATGAGAGACACGAAATCGGCTTTCTTTACATGTGTACAATACACCAATACCATGTTAGTAATCAACAAAGTGACAAACCCAATAAATTAAATCAACAGAAAATGTTGAACAATAGTATTTCTAAGGGTAAATCCTTGGGCGTTGAAATACCAGTCTAGCCCAAGACTCCTTTTAACCAACCAACGTCGGACTCTAAAACTTGATAATTCCCCCAAGAATTGAACTTGGTAATACCAACCTCTCATCCAAACACTTGATCAACCTCTCATCCATATGCTCATGGTGTTTTCTGGGTAAGAAGTTGAATATTTAATCCAAAAGACAAGTTTATTTCGTAGACTGACTTATCTTATTAATTTGTAAGCAAAAGACCTGCTTGTAACCACTAACCCGATTATCACATGATTTTATTCCTGATTTTCACCGAAAGAGACTCTTATAATAACAAATCATTAATCATATATAGCTAGACTCATTTAATTTACAGTGAAGTGAGCAGCAGTAGATTGCATGCATGCATGCATGGCAAACCATTTTACATTAGATTTGTTTATCAGTTTGAAGTGAGTTTCTCCATTCGTGACCACCCTCGCCAGGCTCCATCTAAATAATTATATTTTCTTAAACCATTAATTAGATGCAGTCAATTGATATATAATATATCCTATTCTTATCTTCATTTATGACCTTTATTAGTAAGTTTTTTATTTATTATTATTAGTATTATTTACAAATATTGTTAAAACACACAGTACGATAATTTGCCTCATTTTTTTTTTTTTTAAAAAACACGCAGTACGATAATTACGAATTATAATATACCAGCGTCAACATTTTCCTAAATTGAATTACAAAAGTTGGAATAGTCTTGAATGAACCTTTTCTTTCAACATAGAGAAAAGAGAAAGAGCTGGTCAACATACAATAGTTATTCACATAATATTGCTAAATTCAATGAATAGATATTCACAGCTACTATTGATAACTTTACAGAGTTTGCAAAAAGGATTGCCGTATATTCTCACACACTACTATTATGTACAAAAAATAGTATACATACGAAACCCTAGAAAGAGAAAAGGACAAACTACCCTTACATAAAACCAGGGGTGAATCCATAAAATATTTATCGGCTGGTCTAAATTATATATATAAATAGTTTTTTTTTTTTTTTTTTCTCGGTACACACTAACATCATAAAGTTAGTTTTGGTTATCAATAATTGGATTTATCTACTTTTGTTTAGTCAATATATTATAATGCTTAATTAATGACTCACAAATTCTCACACTAAATTTATTAAATTCGGTGTATACCGTGGAGAAAACTCTTGTAATTTTCTTCATCACTGCATACTAATATAATAAAATCAGTGCAAGACATGCGAGCCATTGATTAAAAATAAAATATCTTTTATATAATTCTTGATGCAAGTATTTGTTTATTTTTTTTAATAATAAGATGACAACTCAATATTGGACTAATCAAGAATATGAAATACATTGTAAAATTTATACATAAACAATTATTTAAACTTATAGTTCAACTTTTTTTTAGTTAAACTTGCAAATGACTTAATTCTATAACGTTAGAAGCCATAATATAATGTACATTTTTACAATTTACTTTGAACAACAAAATATCTATTTTCACTAAGTTTAAACAAAAAATTATATTTATGTATTATTATCAAACCTTAAGGGTCGTTTGTGTAATTAACCCTTTGTATAATGAATTTTTTTTTTCTAGAGGGCTACCCGAGCTACAGCCCAGGGTAGCTCTCTCATACATCCGCTAATGCATAAAACATATATAAAAAATAGACGAAGAAGGACCCAAACGAAAAGACTACTATAAATCGACGAAAGATGTAGTAATCTCATAATCACGAAGCTCTTCTAAATTATATAATCCTCTTTCTCTACGGTTTTCCCCAATAAGCTTCTTTGAATGAGAATCCTGTACGTAACATTAAGTAAAAGAAAAGCGAACAACATAGCCGAAATCACATAGTTGGCTAATAGGAATCAAATTTTAAAAAAGTTGAGGGATGCAATAAACATTGGTCAAACACAAATTTAAAGACATAACATAACTAACACATGTTGATGACATAGTAGTACCATTATCGGTCAGTATAATGGGATGGGGATGACAATGATGAAAAAAGATAAATATCAATATTGGACATGTGTGTGTACATAGCACCAGAGTTAAATACCCAAATGGATCCAAATATACCTGAAGGAGCTAAAGGGGATGAAAGGGCTGAGGACAAACCAAGGAAAAAGGAATTTTAGTCAAGGCACGAGGCTGATGTATTATATTCCTAGATGGAGCAAATGTTGTATGAGATTATGTGGGAGTACAAGATGATGTCTCATTTTCCTAGATGGAACGAATGTTGTTGTATGAGATTATCTAGATGCTGAAAACTTGAGTTGTTGCTTCTTTTTCAAGAACATAGACACTGTGCCTTCCAATTGCATTATACCTACAAAAATTGCATCCATCAAGAGCATGTCTGTGTCGTTGGCTTTATGAGTCTATGATGAGCTAGAAAGAACTTTAGACGAAGTCCAATACCACCAACATGAGACTTCAATCGAACTTCTTTAGCTAGAATTTTATTAACCACAGAATCAATAAAAGAAAGATGATTCTGATAAAAAATAGAACCCCACAAAGCTTCAAAGTCTGATCATGGAGCCATTAAAAATTGAACACGTTATTGCTAATCATTATGGGATTCATCTCGTCGATCTTCTTGAGCTTCACACATGGGTTTTCTAATATATACATATCTCTAACTAAAACTACCATAATATGTGTCTAAACAACCTAGATGAGGGTGAATGGCAACTTTTACGTGGTAGGGTCATGGTTAAAGGGGTGCTGGACCGTTTTGGCTGCAATACTCAAGCTGGTTTGGACTGTCCCATGTGTAACTTAGAGGTTGAAAATATTGATCATTTGTTTCTACGTTGTCCTTGGGCTTGGAAGTTGTGGAATAGATGCCTTTCTTGGTGGGGGGGTGGTTGGATGTGTTAATTATTCTCTCCAGGACTGGTTCATGGGTTGGGACGAGATGTGTATTTCGGTTAACCACAAAAGAGCTTGGAGATTGGGATTCATTGCTACGGTTTGGACCATATGGGAACAGAGGAATCATGTGGTCTTCAAGGATGAGGCTACTGATTTGGAGGCTTCAACTGATTTGATTAAATTCAGGATAGCTTGGTGGTTTAAGCACCATGGGAGAGGCTCTTCGGATCCAGTCACGGCTCTAATGCTAAATTTAAGGGACTGCTGCAAGGACTCAAAGCGTGTGACTCTGCACAAGAAGGAGGTCTGGTTTCCTCCTGACGTAGATTCCCTTAAATTCAATGTAGATGGTGCTGCGAGGGGCTCGCCTGGTCCGGCTGGTATTGGAGGAGTTTTGAGGAATTTTCAAGGGAAAGTGTTATGCTCCTTCTTTTCTTATGTGGATCTTCAGGCTGCTGAGACTGCTGAAATTTTGGCAATCCTAAGAGCTTGTCAATTGTGTGCTGCACAAACTACTCTCAATGCTAAGAACATTGTCATTATTTCGGATTCTAGCTCGGTGGTGTCTTGGGTGAATGACAATGGTGCGGGTAATCTCGGTCATCTAAACTACATTTTGGAGATTAGACAGTGTTTGAGGTCCTTAGATAACTTGTCGGTCATTTTCAATCCAAGAGCTACGAACTCCTTGGCGGATAGTTTGGCAAAAAGGGCTGTCGACTTACAGACGGATTCGCTTGTTTGGAGCTTAGGTTGACTTTGGTTTGGTTTTTCTGCTTGTTTTCTGTTGTCGGGTTTCCCCTCCCCTATTTTTTATGGCAGGCTGTTCTGCGCTTGCCTTTTGTTTGGGGCTGTTTTGTGCCTGTTTGGGTTGCTCTGTTCTTGTTGTTGGTGCTGTTGTTTTCTTGGTGTTTTCCTGGCCTTTGTGGCTCAGATGAATATATTATCTTTTCAAAAAAAAATTTGATTAATTACCAAAATTTTCGATTAGTCAAGGTTAATCACAAAAACCAATTCAAAATAACAGCAAAAATCAAATGTAAGTGCTAAATTAAATGACACTTGATTTTAATGTGGGAAACTCTCTAACCGGGAAAAACCCACGGGGTTAGCCTAGTTAGCCATTTAGTCACAAAAACTCCACTAACTGAATATTTGTTTACATCCTAAGTTGACATCTTAGTCACTCTTCTCAAGGTTCATAACACAAATTATTCTACTCGTAGGCCTTTAAAAGTGGGTCTTGACAATGCTTGTGCAACTACGTACCACATGTAGCCACAAGACTTAAACTCTAATGAAGAGAATTAAGTTTAAGTGAACATGTAACAATGTCTTAAATTCAATAAAGTGCAAGACAATACACAATATGCTTAACTACAAAGATAAAAATGCATTCTAACAATCCTAGTTATTAAAGATGCCTAAATGTACATACAAGAAGGCTTAACTAGATGAAGAAATTAAATTCTAACGACCTAGTTATAAGTTAACCCCAATCAACATACATGACTTCAAGAAATATGCATTAAAAGAAGTCTTTGCATACAACAATGCAATAAATGAAGTATCTTGAGTAAGGAGAAACAATAAATGAGGGATATGAACGTTCTTACTTACCAAGTCATGCAACAATGAAGACCCAAGCCTAAATGATGCTAGATGATGCTTAGATGGTCAATGTTTGGGGATTTGAGAGTTAAAAAGGCAATCTTGGTACTTTCTATCTCTAGGAACTCTATTCTCTCACTAGGAAGTTTGAAGCCCAGAGTTCTTAACAAAAAAGATACAAGAGAGGAGTATTTAAAGAGTCCAAATGAAGCTAAGTCGTTTTTGACAAAGATGATATTTTTGCTGTCATGTTTGCTATCCATTAGGGTGAAATGTGACAGCAAACTTGAGAATATGAAACGGGTGTGCCAAAATTCACTGTCAACAAGGGCGAAAGAAGGACATCGAGAATATGTAGAAAAGAGTTTTCTGTCATGAATTCATTGTGGTCCATAACGAAACCTAAAAGAAAATCGCGGTTCACCATGGTGAAAAAAATACACCAAGCAACACATAAGAGAAGTAACATGGACTTCTCAAGTGGCCTACCACACTTATTCTAAATGCATGAAGTGCTAGTGTGAAAGGTGTGATGCACACTAATAAAATGATTAAACACAAATGAATGAATAATTGTGTGTGTACCTAATTCTCTTCAAGAGTTCAAGACGAGTGTTACACGTTTGAAGCTCTTCACTATTGAAGCTTTAGGGATGCCGGAGGATGCTTTGATTACGATCAAGTCCAAACACTTAAATCTACCCTTACAACATTAACCTAATTAATGGTTTTTCACAAAAATAAGCCAATCTCAAATATGTGGAACTTAGATTAACAACTATTAATTACTTTAATGGTGTGAAACATATGTTATCCACGCAAATTACAATAAAAGCATGTATATATATAGGCACATATACATTATCTAATCAATTAGCCTTATCATATAATCGATGAGCTATATATGTAGCCATTTTCAGCAAGCTACCAGGTTAGCATCATATTACTAATCGTATTTTTTTTTTTTTTTTGGAAGTATTACACTAATCATTTGCTCATCTAATAAACTTATCAAAACTTGAAAAAATTTATGATGCTCGGTCATTATTATTAATATATCTCACATCACCTCTTAGTAGAGATGGTAGTGCACCTCCCTTCCACACCTGGTGGTCAGAGGTTCGAGTCCCATAATGCACATTTTACAAGTATGTATGGAGAGTGTGAGTAGGGATGGCAATGGATCGGATTGGATATAGATACCCCAATATCCATCCCTATATCCATTTGAAATATCTTCATCCCCGCATCTATCCCCATTTCTAAGTGAGCGGGGAGGATTCAGATAATCCGCTAATTAAGATAGAGATATCCATCCCCGCTCCATTTATATCCATATCCAATAAAAATACTTTAAATTTTTATACTTTACAAGAGAAAAATGTAACTAACATATGTAACGGTACATTTTATCCTATTTAAAGAGAAACAAATACATCCAATAAAATTCAAATATAAAAATTAATAATAACTTATATAATTAGAATTAATAATTACATAATAAAGTTTATATATTTTTAAAATATTAAAATCTATAATGGATCCGGATAGGGATGGATATCCATAGACGATATCTATCCCCATCTCCGAAAATAAAATGGATATTAGGATGACATCCATCCCCGCTTCGTCCCCGAGATAATAGTATCCATCCCCATTTTAAATGAAGTGGATTCTTATGGATATCCATATCCGTGGATAATTTTGCCATCCCTAAGTGTGAGTAGTTATCAGGGCTGCACATGTATTGTTTGGTAGGTCCCGACAGTAGTAATAGCTATAAATGTAATACTTCAAAAAAAAAAAAAATTATTAATATATCAAGATTTTCTTTATTAATTGCCATCCGATTTTTTTTTTTTTTTTTATAATTTTATTGATTAAAACTATTTCATGTGCATGTGTGTGTGTATATATATATATCAAAAAAATTATCTATACACCCATTTTTTATGGGTAAATTATACAAATTAACTTATCCTGATTATATGAATAATTACATTAAAACTGGTAAAAAATTAATAATGACACTAAAGTCCCCTTGACTCGTTGACTAACGGTTGACCACCCTTAGTCAATCATGGAAAGGGATCGATGTCCGTTTTGCCCTTGTTCTAGTTTTTCAAAATATTATATTAAATAAATTATTGAATTAAAAGTCAGAAAAAATATGTATATAAAAAAATCAAATAATTATAAAAAAAGAAATCATTTTTTTTTTTGAAAAAAGAGATATAAAATTCAAATAATTAAAATAAATAAAAATATATTATAAAATTAGAAAACATATATAAAACTAAAAATAAAAAAAATAAAAAAAATAAGAAATAAATAAAATGATCTCTCTAGATCTCCATGGAGATCAAATGGAGGAGAGCTCAATCTCCATTAGAGGAAAACTAAAATCTCCATTAATAGAGATGACATATCTCCATTAATGGAGATTTTGGTTCCAAATCTTCTCAAAAAATGGAGGAGATCATGATTCTCCATTAATGAAGATTTTTGTTCTAGATCTCCTATAAAAATGGAGGAGATCTTTTTGCAGGAGATCTAGAACCACATATCCTTTATGGAGAATCTTTATTATACATTTATTTCTCTAAATTTTTTAAATAATTTTTTATTGTTGATGTTTTTTTGATGAGATTGTGATGGTAAAGAAGATGAAGGGTGGAGAAGAAGAAGATGAAGGATGGAGAAGAAATAAGTAGAATTATTTAGAGTTGTGATTTGCTCTGTATTGGACTGTGATTTGGTTTGTTTAGGGTTGCAATTTAGTCTCTAAAAATTGAAGAAGAGGATGAGGTAGATTTTTTTTATTAATATTATATTTAATTAATAAATTGTTATGGTTGATGTGGCGATATGTTATTGGACATTTTTTTTCATTTTTTTTTTCATTTATTTAATAATACTAAAAATAAAAATACCAAATTACCCTTCACTAGTTAGTGACTATTTGTTGTCAATGGTTAGTCAACCGTAGCTAACTGGTCAAGGGTAAATTAGTGTTATTGTAATTTTTTACCAGTTTAGTGTGATTATGCATATAACCAAGGTACGTTTGTGTAATTTGTCCATAATAAAATGGGTATATAAATAATTTCTTTGGATGGCAATAAATATATATAAAGTAATATCCAAAATAGATTCATTTCAAAAGAAAAGAAAGAGTGAGGGAAGAAAACAAAAAAGAGCAGTAACGACTTGATATATATTGTAAAAACCAAGCGTGCTTTCCAAGAATAGCATAAAACAGACTCGAAAAGTTTGATTCAAAGGGTAAGTTTTATACCACTAAAAGCAGCCAAAATAAATTTGCCAGGAACTGTAGTGCTCCGCTGAAATCATCTTTGTCAAGTTAACTTAAAATTTTGATCTATTCATTTTCTTTACTATCCAAAGTTCTCCAAAACTGATACAAACCCATATCGTGTATCAACACTAAAAGTCAAAACACACTAACAGATTTGCTTTGCGAATCATTTAATTTTCTCAAAATATAATTAAATAAAAATAGAAGATATCTTTTTTGGTCAAAAAGGGGTGGGGGTAAAATAACAAAGAGAAAGAGGGCAGTCCAACAAGTTCAACTTTTATTCTTTGTTAAAAAAAAACAAGGAAGAACACTTTTACAGTGAAAGTCATAGATATCGTCTACGTTAATTTGTCATGCTCATGCTATAACAAACAATAACCCTTTTAAATACTCTTGTCGTTTACATCTTCTCATCATTGCAATCTTCATCATTTAATCAAAATTGCTTACCATGAAAAAATATATATAAAAAAAAAAAGTTCAAAAGCTGAAATAAAATAAGACTATACTTCTATACGGTGGGGCATGATCGGCATCTCATATTCCCATATATATTAAAATTCTTTCCTAAGTGCGAATGTTGATATATTTTTTCTTAAAATAAGTATTTCCAATATGTAAAGAGAATTTGAGAAAAAGAAGAAATAACTACTTGTCCCACATCCCATTCGATTTTTTGAATTATCACGATCAATCTGGATTTTAGGAAAATATGATATGATGACTTAAACCCACAAGACCATAACTTCAATGAAATAAGTGTGGGGAGTCTCTACCACGTAGTGAACCTCATCTTATCAAACATCCTATTTTTACGAGAGAAAGTGGGATGTGCGGGCACTCGAAATGCTTTATACAATAATGTGTTATGCAATGATGATAAGGTTTATATTTTAGTTAAAGGGAATTTGGGTGCTCAAATCATTGGGAAATAATATTTCAAAGTTTAAAGGGGAAGAAAGGAAATGAATTGGATTTCTCTACTTAGAAGAAAAGTATCACTTTATGGATTAATTGAGAATTCCTTTGTGAAATGAATGCGACATGATGCATCTTTCTTTCTTTCTTTGAGTCCATCAATGATTTTGCTTGCATTTTCGCATACAAATTTTCAATAAAGTAGAAATAAAGGATAAATTACAAGTTACATTAAATGGGACATTTAGGCCCACTACTCACAAGATAAAACGACACTAATTATTTATTTATTTATTTATTTATTTATTTTTGAAATATTACAATAATTCGGAAGAGGGTAGAGGATAAACTCGAACTCACAATCTTATGGTATAGGTGTGAGGGGTAAACCACTTGATCAATCTCATCTTGTAGACACTACCGCTTCTTTTACTTCGATTGTTTCTTCAAATTAACCTCTACTTCATATTTGTAATTAGATTGAATAAGCCGATCGATTCATTTTTTGTTTGGATTTAGAAATATTTATGTAATTTTTTAAATTATAGGTTTTGTTTAATTTTTTAATTTTAGTTCCAAGTTTACAAATATGAATTGAACTTGGGATTTGACAATGGACAAAAGGCTTACAGCTGTTAAAATTCAAAAATCTTAGTTGCTTTTAATTATGAAGATTGTATCCAAATCATTATTTCAAACAAAAATCTACCCCAATTCTATTCAAGTTAATGAAAGTATTTAACGATATTTTTTCATTTATCCTATTTCTAAAACAACAAATAATAGTTTTAAATTCACTCAAATATTTTTAGGAGATATTAAAATTTATCCATGAAAATTTGGGAGTCCAACATTTCTTGTGAAATTTACACCAACCCCCCCCCCCCCCCCCCCCCCCCCCCCCCCCCCCCCTCCCAACTATCTCTACTATTTTCTTTCATCTTCGTTTTCTTTCCTCCTCCTCCTCATTCTCTTCCATTTTCCATTCATTTACTAAATGACTACATCTTCAGAGATGGAGCGTCAGTGGGGATGGAGCATAAGTGATTATATATATTTGTTGAATAATTGATGAGGTTGGTTGATGTTTGATGATTGTGGTGTGTGGGGGTTGTGTTGGATTTTGTCGTGGATGGAAAGAGATGGAGAAATGGAAAATTAATTTGTGGAAATGATGAATATATTTGGTTTGGTGATGTTGGATGATTTTTGAGTAAGGAAGATGAAAAATTTAATTATTAATTATTTATTAAAGAAATGAAAATTAAGGGTACTATAGTCATTTTCACCTTTAACCATTAAAGGTTAGAGAAACATTTCTCAAAATTATCCGACACGCTTAATGATGTGTCCTTTGACTTTTTCACAAATTTGATTGGAGAATTCGGCGGGATACGACCAGAATACGTTTGGGGCAATATCACAATTATTTTAGTAAAAAACGGGGTCAAATTATAATTTTAAAAGTTTAGGGGTCAAAATGATTTCAATATGTTATGAATTATCCATATCCTAGTGTTTGGAGATTCTTCCTATCCTCGTATCGTATCCTCGTACCTATGTTTGTATTCGTGCTACATAGTTGTAGGCTTAACTTGGTGACAACCTGTTGTAGAAAATTGCCATACAATCACACAAATTACAACCACACACAGATAATAAAGAATGCAATAAAGAAGAGAGAAGACATGAGAAATTTTATGTGGTTCAGCGTAAGCCTATATCCATGGAGCGCACCTGCACTCAATCCACTATCCGTGTTTGATTACAATCTCTCAGTTTTTCTCCTACAATCTCTCAGTTTTTCTCCTTCAATCTCTCACAAAGTTGCTCTCTACCTTTCTTGCTATTTTCTACACACCCAATAACATAAGGTAACATTAGTATTTATATCAGAGCATTAGGGTAGTCCAAAACCCTCAAAGAGTAGGTTTCTTTCCGTGCAAGTATTCCTTCTCGCACATGAATTTACGCATCATAGCTATCTGGGCCGCGGTCTACAACCCGGGCCCTAAACCGCAGTAAACCTCTATGATAGACCACTCGAAATACTGCTGTGCATTTCCTCTTCCTCCAGCCGCGGTCTACACCATGTGATTCCTTTGAGATCTTCCACGGTTGACACTACGGTTGGTGAACTACACTCCAAGCCGCGGTTGCTTCTCTTGGGCCGATTTCAAGCTTCATAATCCTAACACAACCACTCAACTAATATTGATATTTCAATTTCATATCCTTTTCCAAATTAAATAAAAATCAACTATAATAATAATAGTCAATTTAATAAAAATAACAAAAATTTGACCTAACTAGCACCATTTGGATCTTGGTTTTTGTTTTTGTTTGAGTTTTTTTTTTTTTTTTCTCACTCTCTCTCTCTCTCTCCAAAACTCAAGTTTTTTTTTTTCTAAATTTCAACAAAACACTTGATTCACTTCTTAGGTAGTCAAAGAATCTCATTGTTGAAGACTTTGAGAAACATTCATATTGAGAGATTGGGGGACACACTCATTCTTGAAGACTTTAAATTTAGGGGTCGGTACCATTCTTGTTTTCAGTTTTTTTTCTAAGCAAAATTATAAAATGAAAAATAAGATATTCAATTTGATGTTTTCTAGATTAAAAAAATGCGCAAGGTAGTGTTTATTGTTTTCTAAAAATAAAAATAATAAAAAAACTAAAAATTCGATTTGATTGACAACATATTAAGTAGTGAAATTTTTATTAAACTATTTAAAATATATATATATTTTCCTTTTTTTATGAATAAAATGTTTTTTTTATTAAACTATTAAAAATTATATGTATAAGAAAATATATGCATCTCGTCCTAAGAGCCTCCTCCTTTTCTTTCTTCCTTCATCCAATATCATAATTTCCTTTTCTTTCCTACAAAAGTCTCATCTCTAATGTTAACTCATAGATCTGGAAAAAAAAAAAAAAAAAATCAAGCATATAAAAGAGTTCCTGTTCTCTTCTCATTAATATGGTAATCCCAACTTTCTAATTTATGTATTATGCATGTACATGTTTGAATGGTTGGTTTGTTGTCAAATAAAACAGATTGAGAAGACAAAGAGTGCGAAATACCTCTCATTGGTTGTGAAAAAATCACAGGAGACTTGCATATATAGCCAAGAGAAGAGAGAGATCAGATGGGATGCAAGGTTTTGTAGATATTTGGGAAGAAATCGATGAAAATGTCATTTACATGTTTTTCACAATGAGAAGATAGTGTTTTTGTTTTCCAAGCAACAAAACGCAAAAACTCTTGCCGGACACATTTTTCGTCAATTTTAGAGTTACAAAAATGAAAAATCACGAGTGGAAAATGATGTCGGACATGCCCTTACACTATGTTTGGATTGAGGGAAGCTGAAAAAGAAAAAAAGAAAAGAAATAATAAGTTAAGGATGAAAGGAAATAAGAGTGTTTTTAATGATTGTTGTTTAAATGATTATGAATAGAAAAGAAAGAAAGATAAAAGAAACAAATGCAATATTAATAGGGTTAGTTTTGAGATATTGAAAAAAAAAAAAATCATTAACTTTTTGATTAATTTCCCACATTTTCCATCCAATTTTGGTAAGAAACCAAATTGGATGAAAGAAGACTATTCCCTCTCTTTGCCTTGTCATTTTCTTTCCTTTTTCATTTAACAATCCAATTAACCCCAAGGGGTTGGCCTAACAGTAAGGGTGAGCTTGTCATGATGTGTGGTTAGGCACACGGTCATAGGTTCGATTCCCCCTAGTGTCAAATTCTTGGGGCTAGCCCCTAAGGCGTTAGCTCAGCTGGTGGAAGGACGGACATGGAAATTGAGTGGCTCCCAAGTTAGTGGTTCGAATCCTACCTAGGCGAAGATGAGTTCTGATTTACCTGTTTGCATCCTTATGGGGTTGGAGTTGGGGGGGGGGGGGGGGGGGGTGGGATTCTTATCTGTCCTACTCCGCGAATCTAACATATAGGTCACGGCGAGTCACGCAGTTGTGGATGACAGACGGATAGGCTCCCAAGTTAGTGGTTCGAATCCTACCTAGGCGAAGATGAGTTCTGATTTACCTGTTTGCATCCTTATGGGGTTGGAGTTGGGGGGGGGGGGGGGGTGGGATTCTTATCTGTCCTACTCCGCGAATCTAACATATAGGTCACGGCGAGTCACGTAGTTGTGGATGACAGACGGATAGGTGTCTGAACGAAGTCTGAGATCCTCGTTATATATATATAAATCCAAACAAGAAATAAGAAATCCACCCGTATCTTTTCCTTTCCTTTCTCTCATATTCTATCAAACCAAACATAGTGTAAATTATATATATATATATATATATATATATATATATATATAGTCTTTATATTATCAGTTTGTTATGATATAAAATATATTAGGACGAAGAATATGGACCATGGATTATGGAGAAGTTTTGACAAGTGCATACACTTTAAGTCAAAATATATAAATCTAATGGTCTATATTCTTCGTCTTGATATAAAACTGACAATAGAAAAATTGTATGTATATATATATATATATATATATATATATATATATATAAACAAAACAAAATCAAAAATAACAAACCCTTTAATATTAAGGGGTCATTTGTTTGTTTGTTTGAAGAATGAATAACTTGAATTTTAGTGAAGACTGACACCTGAATGACATGTTTGTTTTTTTACTTTTCTCACCTCTGAATATAAAATTGTTTGAAAATAGTTAATTTGACATTTATACCATATATATTTTTTTGTTGACAGTATCTATCTGTCTAGATATGCAGATCGGGTATTTTTTTTTGAAGCTTTTGTCATTGGTAAGATTCAAACCCCTGACTTGGGAGTCATTTGCCCAAAACCTAAGCTCGTCCATCTATCAGCTAAGCTATGTCCAGGGGCGAAGCCAGGATTTTTGCTTTAGGGGGGCTGAAACAATAAGAAATTCAAGTTTGTGCAAGACAAATATATAAATATTTTTAAAAACTAAATTATTAAAATAAAAAAAAAAAACAAAAACAAATATAATACCGTTTAGTCCCATAAATTAATAAATAAAATAAACATAAGTTTTATGAATCAAAATGACGCTCTTTAGACAAGATGAGGTTGGCCGCCTCTCACACCCACACCATGAGGTTGTGGGTTCGAATCTCTTCTCCCTTCCCCATAAAACCCCAATTATTGTAATATTTCAAAAATAAAATAAAAAATGACACTCTTTAAAATCTAAAAATCATTTATAATTGAATCTATATATACTCATATTTAATTCTTGTAATTGAGAATCAATTGCAACATAAAATATATGCATACCCAATAATACTGTTTAATTATAAATTTATCTTGTTGATAATGAGTTCAACCTCGTATTGCAATGTAATGAGCATTAATATCTGGAACATCTATATTGCATGTTTCACAAAATGAACTTACTACTTTAGTAAATAATCTATCACATCCGGTATTTCTTATTGATCATGGTTAATAATTTCCATGATATCTATTCATTAAATACATTATTAAATAGGAACATACGAATAATTTCTTCTTAAAATGGTTTTGGTCATTTATCCATAGCTGCTGATGCTGCCTCACATCAAACTTTCTTAGTTATATTGGTTGGACCGGACTTTAAAGGGTAATAATTATGTTTATAATTAAGAAAATATCGTGATGGGTCAGAGATATTCTTACCTATATAACACATTATGACAATTTTATACAAGAAAAATTTGTTGAAAATATTTTGGTTGGGGGGGCCATAGCCCTTGTTGGCCCCGCCTATCTCCTCCCCTGGCTACGTCCCTAGAGGCGACATTTATACCATATTTACAATCAATTGTTGTGGCTGTGTTGTTGGGTTTCTTTCTTGTGCTTTGTTGTTAGGTTGTTTTGGCTGCCTAGTGTGTCATCCAGGTTTTTAAGGTTTGTACCTTTGCTTTTTTGTTGCCCTTTTGTGGCTTTTAATAAAATTGATTGTTCAAAAAACTAAATAAGTGATTTGGTATTAAGTGAAAAGTCATGATTTTTTACTTTTTATTTTCAATTGTTTTTGAGTAATTATAAAGTTGTTTGACCACTTAAAAAAACAACTTAACAGTTCAAATTCAGACGTATTAAGTGTTAAGTCTAAAAAAACAAATGATATTGACTCTTAACCAAAACTGATACTTATTTTTGGATTTTTTTTTTCTTTTAAACCTATTTTCTCACTTATTTTATTTATTTGATATTATCAAAATATCTCCTCTAGTTTAACATATTCTCATTTTCCCTCTCCGATTTCATTAATGGCCAATATCCTCCTCTAGTTTAACCTATTCCTCATTAACCCCCTTTCCGTTGAAAAAGTGAATGCTAATACGTTCAAAGTATTAAAAGACATCCTTACCATTGAGGTTATTAAGAAAATACATTTATGTGCTCGGAATCATACTATTCGGCCACAATCTAATAATAATAATAATAATAATAAAAGAATCTCTTTTTATTTAATTAAAAAATAAAAAACAAAATCGAAAAAAACAAAAAAAAAAAATCCATCCACAAACAGATTCATTTGCCAAAAAATCATCATCACATTCATTCACCAAAAAAGAAGATATCCATATGGTGTTGAATCATCATCAGATTCAACACCAAAATCATATTCCATCCATCATCATCTACCACATTCAACACCTCAAAAACAAACCAAATACCCCTACAACCCAACCATCCCCACTATCAACCTGATGTGTATTTTTCCAATTAAGGAAACATACATGAAGAATTTAGAAGGAACAGAGAGAAGAATTGAGCAGAGAGAAAAATGGGAGATAATTTGCTTAACAATATATTCCATAAAATTACTGAATTCAAAAGGGAGCCTTATATAGGCTTATAAAAGCAACTGACTAAAACAAGGAACAACTACCCACTGATCATTAAACTAAACATCTACTAACTAAGAATAGGGAGCACTAACAAAAAGGCCCCAAAAGAAAGGAAACATGCAAAATGAAGATAAATGACATGAGGAAATAATGCAATTGACTTGGCCTCGTTAGGTACATATCATTCCACCCCTCTCAAATTATCTTTGTTCGTTAGGATAAAATTTGGATAGGTCAGTAGGAAGTTTCAAATCCAACCCGATAGACTTGCCTCAACTGAGAGGGTCTCTGAATTTGGCTAACCATCTGTGTCATTGGAGAACAATTCCCTATAAATGGAAGGATGTCAATTGGACATGTTGAGGAGGAGTAAAATTTTTGAAGTAAGAAAATGGTTCCACATTGTAGATCCATCCAGTGGGATCGTCCCCACCAAGTTTGGGAAATGATAGCTTGTGTTGGGTGTAGTTTCAGTTGAATTTGGGGTTGGGAATGGTGGTTCCGGTTCGAGAGGTATGGGTGGTGGTGTGAGTGATATGGTGGCTGTGAGCATGGGTGGTGGTGTTTTTATGAAATGAACTCTCTTTGTGGAAGACACGTAGAGATTAAAGTTCATTCAAAATGGTTTGAAGGGTATTATGGATTTGGTTGAGATTAGACTCATGTCGGGCTAGAGTTTTGTAAACATCGTTAAGGAACTTAGCATCCATGGATCGAATGATCTGATACCAAATGATGTGTATTTTTCCAATTAGGGAAACATACATGAAGAATTTAGAAGGAAAAGAGAGAAGAATTGAGTAGATAGAAAACATGGGAGATAATTTGCTTAACAATATATTCCATAAAATTACTGAATTCAAAAGGGAGCCTTATATAGGCTTACAAAAGTAACTGACTAAAACAGGGAAACAACTACCCACTGATCATTAAACTAAACATCCACTAACTAAGAATAGGGAGCACTAACAATAAGGCCTTAAAAGAAAGGAAACATGCAAAATGAAGATAAATGACATGAGGAAATAATGCAATTGACTTGGCCTCATTAGGTACATATCATCCACCTCTCAGCGGAGGATATCGGCACTCTAATTCTTCAGCGTCCAAATCAAACCCAAACCAAACATTATCATTATCAACTGGTCCTAGTAGAAACCCCAACACCGGCGCCGATCTCTTCTCAATAGAGGAGTTTGGCGCTCAAACTTGCCAAATCAAACTAAAACCTAATAACATCCTCATCGTCAACTAGCCCCACCAAAAAACCCTTCGACGAGTACCAATCTCCTCTCAATGGAGGAGATCAACGCTCGATCTTGCCGCACGACTAAATCAAAACTCAAACTAGCAAGATCAAAACCCAAACTAAAGAGATTAAAATAGAAGAGAGAGGAATATGGGAGAGAATGGATTTAGAGAGATTTTTTTTTAAATTCTTTTTTACTAATTATTTTTTATTATTATTTTAATATTAATATGGTGTTATTAAAGTGAGGCCATTCATTTCTTTCTTGTTTAATTTATATTATTAAATGCATCATTTGTTATTTTATTCTTTTGCCTTTCACAATTAATGTCCTTTATATATCATTTTATGTTTTACCCTTCAAGATTAATTGTGTGTTTGGTATGGCTTTTGTAAAGGCCAAAAACACTTTTTTAATGCTAGAAGCTATTTTAAAGTTTTTTTGTTGTTGTTGGTAAAAATCAAAATAGCTTTTTTAATATATGAATTGTCTTAACTATCTTTTATAAAAGCTATTTTATATCTAATAGGAGAAGCCCAAAATTTAGGCTTTCCCAAAAAGCTTTTTTTTTTTTTTTTTTTTATATAGTTTTTTTTTTAAAAACATATGAATTGTCTCAACTACTCTTTATAAATTTTAGATATTCAACCATACAACTCTTTCATTAAAAATACATCGTCAACATCTTTTTTATAATTTATACAATTAAAAATCTTTTTTTTTTTTTTTTTTTTTGAAACTACGAAATATATAAAAAGGAGCCAAGAGGCAACAAACACACACACAGCAGAAGCGAGCAAACAGGCCACAACCAGCCAGCCCACGCAAAACAAAACACAAAGAAAAACCAAGACAAACAAACAGAAACAGATGCACCAGCACCCAGAACAGCCGACAAAACAGGGGCACAACAAAACCCACCGACAGCAACCCTATGAAATCTAACCTGATTTCTGTATAACAAGGACCATTGAAATCAACCTAGATATCACTCAGCTGACCAAACACTCCCACCCCCAAAGAAACAAAAACCCACAGCCAAACAAACAGACAACAACTAGAACACACTCCACACAACATCTTCATTATCAGTCAAAGAGCCTCTTTTAGCCAAACCATCCGCCAAACCATTCCAAGCTCTGGAAACATAATGAATCGACAAATTATCGAAAGCACTAAGTTTCGCCCGAACCTCATAAATCACATCCACCAAAGCCAAATTGCCGAATTCCCCACTCAAAATCCATGACACCGCCACCTTGGAGTCACTTTCAATAATTATCTCTCTACCCCCGAGCATGTTTTTAGAAACACAAAGATTACACGCTTTTTGAATAGCCAAAACCTCAGCTACTGCTGCATCACCAACTTTGACAAGAGCTGAAAACTCACACCACACCTCCCTTTTAGAATTCCTTAAAACTCCACCGATCCCCGCCCTCCCCTAGTCTCTAAAAAATGAACCATCAACATTAAATTTTAGCGTTTCACTCGTTGGAGGAATCCAATTTCCTGCACTTCTCTTTCTCTTCTCTTTGTGTTCCACACAACAAACTTCCAAATTCTCCACCATAACCGTGATTGGATCTCCCGACCCCTTACCATGGTACTTAAACCACCACGCAACTCTAAATCTCACCAAATCATGACATGCAATCCAATCCGCGGGACTCCCTTTGAAAACCACCTGATTACGGGCCTCCCAAATCGTCCACACTACCGCGTTGAAAAGGGTCTCCCATACTCTTTTTAAACTAGTCATGGGACATAAACCCAACCAAGCTCCAAACCACTCTTTAATACCCTTACTAACACAGCTAAACACATCCCACCACCTCATACAAGCCTTCCACAGCCTCCAAGACCACATGCACCACAAGAAAAGATGGTCCACCGATTCCTCCATGCTACCACACAACGGACAGCCCTCCACTCCAGCTACATCCTTTTTTTTTTTTTTTTTTTTGTTTAAAGATGTACTCAATAAAAGCTTAGATAGAAGCTCTACTTGAAAAGTCATACTAAACACATCCTAATTCCCATCGGGTACAATTCAAGATGTTCATTTTCTATTTTTGTCCTTCACATGCAATTAATGTCCGGCATGTCCTTCTAATAGCGAAAGTAACGGAAAGGGGATAATTGGGAATGAAAGAGTATAGTTGAGTGTAATGTCTAATGAACTTAGAGGGGGTGATTGGGTGAATAGGTTATACCCAATTTTCATGTAAATATGCAACAGAACACAATTGAAAAGATAGTTACACCCTCAAGTCAATTTACAAATCTCCCACTCTGGCTTACCATAGGTTGGTACACCTTATCATACCACTCCTGGTACAATCTCATGTTTGATTTCCTAATCCCACCACTCTTGAATTATACTGTTTCTAATTGATTTACCTCGCGGGCCTTTTACTAGCAATCCCTAACAATTTACTCACACAATCGAGCACCTTCGAATTTACTAGACTTCAACTCAATATCAGACTATATTAATCAACAACACATGAAATCTAACAACGTAACAAACAAGATACTAAAGAAATCTAGAATATCTAGGCCTAGAGAATCTCTAAAAAAAGATAACTCAAGTCTAAGAGGAATAACTTACCATCAAGTACTCGATGTAACTAAATAAATGTCGGAATCCGCACTTTAGATTAATAATATTAATTTTATTGATTTTGTATGGTCTCAATATTATTAATTTATAGAGATTGTATATACATATAGTAAGTAGTTTTTAAAAACTATTATAATTCAAGGAGTTTAGAAAAAAGACATCAATTCGAATTTGTAATCTTATTAATGTGAAATTGTGAATTATGAGAATCCATAATCTAAATAATATAAATATGAGAGATATACAAGCAGACCGCAGACCCACCTGACCTTATTTTATGAATAGAATGAACAAATTTAAAATAAAGCTTTTTGAGGGTTTGGGAATGTGAGAAAAGGAAAAGAAACGGAGAATGTTGGGATGGGAATTGGGATAATGGAATAATGGGACCTCTCCCCGGCCCAGCTAACGATAAAATAAAAATAAATGGTGGAATGGAAAACTCCAATATTATGTTTTGAGTGGCATATAATATAATATATGGGAGTCATTAGAGAGACGTACTGTAAACAAAAAAGTGAAAAGAAAGCGTGCAACTTTATACAATAAATGTCGATCAGGACACAGTACACATCATTCTTTAACTCTTTTTTGCTTTTTCTTTTTCCAATTCTCTTCCCTTGTCTCTTTTTACGTACTCTCATAACTCATTACATTCTTTCTTTTCTTTTCTTTTCTTTTCTTTTCACTCACCCTTCAAGACACATCTCTCATCTCTCTTTGTTAACACATGCATGCATCCACAACATTTTTATGTTGTTGATTATATATCAATTTATATTGAAAATAAATCCTTTTAGAAGGTGCACAAAGGATCCAAGAAAATACAAGAAATTTATATATATATATATATATATATATATATACCGCATAAATATTTTTAATTTATTAGCATAAATTCATATAACATGATATTATCCGTTTTAAGTTTAACCTAAATGTTTTAGTTACAGATTTTTAATTTGTAATACAACTTGTAATGCGACCCAAAATTGAAATATTACTTAATTATTAATTTGAAAAGAAAGTAGAGGGATATATAGATCTAACTTTGAAGAGGGGAATGAAGTGCGGGGTTGTTGAAAAAAGCTTTTCAGTTATGTTGGTGGATCAAAATGACAGAAGTACATGCAGCTTTGTAATTATGAAGTTGCCATGCAAAAGGATGCCAAGCAAAGCAGCTGAATGTGATTTGTAATCACTCTGCAAATGATACCCTGAATCATTTCATCACAAAGTACTGAATTATGAATCACCTACCTACACTTTTAATTTCCTTTACATCTCCCTATTACCTACTACTCCCTGCTACGCGGTACATACATACATACATATATACAGAAATGTTCAAGTCAATACACACTGATATAACTTCATCATAATCAGTGGTCCACATACATTGGTACTGATGTAATTACAGCAGTACGCACTAATGTGAACATGACCGTATATATATATATATATATATGTGTGTGTGTGTGTGTGTGTATAGTAACTTTCTGGTGTGGGATTTTCCGTACGGAATCCTTGATTGCTACCGGTATTTATTAAATTACTACCGATACCTATTGGATTACCACTGGTAGCAATCGAGGATTCTGTACGGGAAATCCATCACCTAAATTTTTATATATATATAGGTTGTCTTTGCAATCCTTTACTGTATATATTTGTAAGGATCTTAATAAAATATAATCAATTATAATAAATTTTGATGTATTTTTTTTTTGCGGATGATAATTAAGTTAAATCGAATATAGTTATGAAAAAAAAAAAAAAAATTGATCCCTAGACCTATATATATATATTTTTTTCTGATATTCTTAAATATGAAATATTAGGCGAAACATAAAGAAAATAAAAAAAAAAGCTCTAGTGCTAAAAATAAATTCATCTTATATATATATATTTATTTCATTGAATTTATAATTCATAAAATCCACATTAAAATTCATTAAAATTGATTGTATTTCATTAACGTTCGTACAATTGTTAATATAAGAGATCTCTTTGAAGATGTCCATTAAATGTATGTGTGAATTTGAGCACATTTGCCGCCAAATCATCTTACTCTATCTTAATTAAGTATAAATAAAATCCTTAAATCCTTAACGTGAGAGATAAGATGAGTCCAGTAGTATGTCCTTCCCAAGAGGTTGTGGATTCGAGTCTCTCCCCATGACGCAGAACGGAAGTTCTAGGGTTTACCAGCGTAATCCCCAAAGTAACAAAACTGGAATCTACCAGCAAAGAACGAATGTATGTAACTGAAAATTGATAATTTTATTGAATGAATTCTGAAACTGATAACAAAGGGCCTTAAATAGCCTCTCGAAACCCTAAAATAAGTAAAAGACTAAAATATCCTCCAACTAAATAAAAACAACTAAAAACGGAAAAATAAGAAAAAAAAAACACAAAAATCTTCGGTTGCCCGACAGCCTAACTTAAACTGCTCCGATGAGGATGCAAATGACGTCAATCGGCGGAACCCTGGTTGCCACGCTCTAGATCTCTGAAAACCCTTTCCGAAAACATATTATAATAGGAAATCTGACAACCGAGTCAAAAGTTACGCCCGTTTCTTTGGAGCACCTTTTTTGGACAATTTCCTGTCCATCTCTTCTTCAAACTCTAAAGCCAACTGTCCTACATCACCCCATCCTCAAACCTTGAATTATTTCAATATTTCAAAAAATAAAATAAAAATTAAAACCTTAATGTGAGAGAGATTCAAACTACCTTGAATTTACCAGCTAAAGTTCTTGCCAGCAAAACTACCTTGAATTTACGCTTCACGGCCATTTTTGATCGATTCTTCAAGAAACTTTAATATAATTAGCATTTAAAAAGGATATTTAATTATTATTTTATTTCAATTTTCTAAATATTAGCTATTAGATTCAATTACTTTGACTCGGTCAACAATCACTTATGCTTAATCTTCTTTTTTTTTTTTCTTTTTTTTTTTTACAACATCTATCTATCCATTTATCTATACTAGGTATTTTTTTTTTCTTGAAGCTTTTTGTCATTGGTAAGATTCAAGCCGCTGAATTAAGAGTCATTTGTCCAAGTTTCAAGGTCATCCATCTACCAGCTGAGCTAAGCCCCTGGAGACCACTTATGCTTAATCAACAACTCACATGTAACACGCTGATATAAATACACCCATGCATACCGAGGTGAAGACTATTGATTTTATTTTACTTCTTACCTTAAATAATATTCAATTAGCCAATTAGGGAAAGATTTTGGTGCGTTTGTTTTTGGCTAAAGACAGAAATCAATATAATGCTGAATTTAATTGATTACTCAAAATCGAATATTTTTGTTTTCACTGAAACTGAATATAAATGTTAAGATGATTTTTATTTTATTTTATTTTTTTAAGTTAGAAATATCTAAAACAAATGGTTTTATATTTATACCTTTTCAACTATTAATTACATTTAAATATATTAAAAACAATTAAAACAAATGATTTAATAGATTGTAAAATAAAATTATTTAGTTATTTATAAGATTTAAAAATTTTAATTTTATGACTAATCATTTCAACTGAAATATTTTTTGGATTTATAAATATTTTATAAAAATAATCTTTTATACAAAATAGATTAAAAGGTTGTAATATATACATTTTACGAGAGTTTTGGCTGAATGTGCAAATATGCAGAACTTTCTATTAAGTAAAAGGAAAAAAAAAAAAAAAAAAATCTCATATGAATTAAGTGATTTTGAAGGTTGTTTAAAATTTTAATCACTTTAAAAAATAAACAATATCAGTATATCACTTACTAGTTACTAGGTCTCGTTAAAGTCTCACCCCAAATCTGTTTTTTTTTTTTTGTGTGTGTACTTTTAACTAAATTCAAATTTCCATTGTTGCCAATTTGCCATACTATGAAATGACCTCTAAAACTTGTTGTTAATTAAGTTAATTGAGATAATAAATGGAGATGTGATATGGTAGAAGTAGTCGAGAAAAAAGATGAAAAAAAGTTTGTGCCACTGAAATCAAGAAAATGATTAAAGTGGGTCGCCACCAAAAAGCAAAGAAAGGGAAAGAAACAGAAAAAGAAAGGTATAAAAGTATCTATGCATGTTCCTTTCTTGCCCCTCTTTCCTTTCTTTCTACATTGCATACAAAACTATCACGACCTAATTCATCATTACTGCTACTTTCTCTTTTTCTCCAATCCCAATGAACATAAATCTCTCTCTCTCTCTCTCTCTCCTCAAATAATTTTAAAAAGTAAGAAAAAAAGTAACAATCAAAGAGAAAATGATTTGGGTTTTTTTTTTAATAAAAAAAATATTTATAAAATATTTGTGTAAATGTATAATAATGAATATATATCAACAATAAAGATAAATCGCAGTACTTAAAAAAATTCACAGAATATGATTGAGTGATCATATAATAAAATACTTTTGTGAGATTAAAAGTTATAAAACATGTGGCAATTAAGGTATAAATTGGTGAGTGGCGAGTGGATATATGAATAAGTGAGATAAATCATTATTAATATGTATTCATTAACCAATTGAATTGATAACTCAACTGCTTGTTATTGAAAAGTTATGATAGTGGTTGTGATGTCTAGCATTACCCAAATCAAAAATCAAATTTATAGTGGTTCAGCCAATTCCGCTCTTCAAGTTTAATTCTTTACACTATCGAAGGTTTTGAAGACCCAATATTTACAACTTAAAACAATAGTGATACCTCACCGATTTCATCCAAGTGATACCCCACACTTAAAATCTCAACTCTTATGAGTGTTTCGCAACACTCAACGAATGTTTCCTACACTCAAATATAAATATAAAAAATTTAGCACAAAAGAATCTCTCTCAAAGAGGAAATAAAAAGATTTAAGCACCAACGATTCTATAATATGTATATGAATGGCACAAATATACTCAAGAAGGGTGCCGATATTGCCACTCATAATAGTTGTTTGTACACCCAATTAATTAGTACATCCATTACTTAAATTTAAAAATTAGATTTTTACTGAAAGCATCCAACAGAATACCAAAAAAAGGCCCAGATAAATTCATTTATTCAGTTTTTTGCAAGTGAAATAAATGAAACAGTAAATAACGATTTGATTTAAAATCTTATTATCATTTGTAAGTTTGTTAAGTTTACATAAACTAAATTTCAGATTGATTTTGTTGTAAAATGAGATTCATATAAACTAGATTAGAAGTTCATGGGTTTCTTACCGTCGGAAATAAGTTGATTGAAAAAAAAAAAAAAAAAAACCTAAAACAAATGCAATTGCATCAAATTTGTTCGAGATAATATTGAAGATTTTATTGAAGATTTTGAGTTTTGAAAATATTATTGTAATTAGTATATATTATTATATTTCCATTTATTATATATTTAGTTAGGTTGTTTATTATTAATGATTTGATTTGATTAAATCAAATCTAATTTCCTTATTAGATAGGTTTGTAATGTTTTAGGATTATAGTGTTTTAATTTCTATTTGTGATGTTTTAGGATTCTTGTTTATTACCTTCCTAATTCTTTTAGGTTTCATTTATGTTTTTAGTTTTCCTATTTAAAGGCCTTGTACCTTAATAGAGATGAGAAATTTTGATGATTAATAAAACGGAGCCGATATTAACACCCATAAATATGATAAGCACACCCCTATTTTAATAAAAAAATTTAATTACAAAAATATCCCAATAGGAATTTACCAATAAGGACAAATTAGTTTAAGTAAAAATAAACAAAATACTATTTACACTCATTAATTACACTCATATCTTCAATTATATCACTTTATTAAAAAATAAAAATTAAAAATTAAAAATAAAAAAAACCCTAATTCAACTTTAATTCTATTTTTTTTTTTTTTAAAAGAACAAGAAAAACAAAAGCCTAACGGAGCCAAATATAATCTACATCAATTGAAATTATACAACACTACTGAATAATACACCAAGTTACAATTATTAATAAAGTAAAATAGTCCTATGCACATAACATGTACATATCAGTTACAATTTCAGTAGGTCGTAACATGTATTTGCACTACAATTTCCGTATCTATGCATGCATTACAACTTGTATTTGTAGTGTTTTGAACATAAGTGTCATAGTCCATTGTATGACACTATTTACAATAGCTCCCAAGTCCAAAACATGAAAAAAGAATGATGTTAACATTAGTTTTTTTTTACATGGAACCTCCAAATAGTGGAGAAACTTGGGTTTTTGAATAAATAGAGCATATTATTTACCTCACACGTGTAGTAATAATATGAAAGCAGGAAAGGAGCAGTTGCAATGTGTTCCTTTTTTTTTTACCTTTACATTTTGTTCATATTACACTAATTAAAGATTATTGCAAGACAATTACACAGAGAAACCAACCTCAAATAATATATGTCAAATGTATAAACACAGAGAGATTTAGTGCAGAATTTTCACACTTTTTCATTGATAACAGTATGAATATATACAGCAGTATGATGAGTCCTACGAACCTAAGACTCCTAATAATATTGAACCATCTTACGATAACTAGACAATAGAAATTCAAATATACAATGTAAAGATTATTAACAGAGGTTTGTTATAACTAAAACTCAAATACTCTGCCTCCAATATGCCCCCTCAAGATAGGCCACGACAAGAGAGGCCAATCTTGGATTTGAGAGACTGAAAAATAGGACGAGACAGAGGTTTCGTAAGAGCATCTGCTAGTTGATCTTTGGAGGAGACATGAGCGACACGTAGATTGCCCGATTGAACCTGATCTCTAATGAAATGAAAATCAATTGCCACATGCTTCATGCGTGAGTGAAAAATTGGATTGGAACAAAGTTGAGTGGCACCTACATTGTCACAATAAATGACAGAAGCTGTTGACACCTTGAGGTCGAGATCAGTAAGTAAAAAACATACCCAATTAAGCTCAGCAGCTATAGCAGCAACGGACCGATATTCAGCCTCTGTAGAGGAATGAGCAATGGTATTTTGTTTCTTCGAGCTCCAAGAAATAGGATTTTTCCCTAGATAGACAATGTATGCGCTTGTGAAAGAGAAGTCATCCTTGTTACCTGCCCAATCGACATCTGAGAATGCGTGAAGAGAGACTTGAGAGTTGCGATGGATGACAATACCATCATCTAATGTGCCACATAGATATCGCAATAAACGCTTGACGAGATCCCAATGATCCGATGTGGGTTGATGCATATACTAAGACAACTTGTTAACTGCGAATGAGATATCTGGACGCGTGAGAGATAGGTACTGGAGGCTGCCAACGACCATTTGGTAGATGGTGGGATCACTAAGAAGTGTGCTGGAGTATAGGGTGATCGGAGGACTCGTGGGCAATGGGGTCTGGACCGTGGCATTAGACATGTTTGTGCGAGTGAGTAGGTCCAGTATGTAGTGCCCCTACGACAATAGAACACCATGCTTGTGCGGGATTACTTCAACACCAAGGAAATAAGAAAGAGGACCAAGATCCTTTAGGGAGAATCGTTGAGCAAGAGTATCAACAAACCGGTCCACATATGCTGAATTGTTCCCTGTAAGAATGATATCGTCAACGTAAATAAGAAGATAGAGAATGTTACCACCTGTGTTAAGAACAAAAAGGGAAGTATCAGCATATGAGTTCTTGAAACCAGCTGTAAGCAAGAACTGGTGCAACTCATGGTACCAAGCTCGCGGTGCTTGCTTGAGGCCATAAATGGCTTTCTTGAGCTTGCACACATGTGTAGGATGATCTGAATCAATGAATCTCGGAGGCTGCTCCATAAACACCGTTTCTAAGAGCCGACCTTGAAGAAAAGCATTGTTTATATCCAGCTGACGAAGACACCAGTTGTGATTGATAGCAATACTAAGAACAAGCCTCACAGTTGTTGGTTTGATCAACGGGCTAAAAGTCTCAAAGTAGTCAACTCTAGGTCGTTGATTGAATCCTTTTGCAACCAAGCAAGCTTTGAATCTGTCAATTGAGCCATCGGATTTTCGTTTGATCCGAAAAATCCATTTGCAGCCGACAATATTTGAAGATGTTTCCGGTGGAACCAATTCCCAAGTGCCATTATGAACTAGTGCGTTGCATTCTTCAGACATGGCCCGATGCCAATTTGGGTCCTTCAATGTCTGCGCCACAATTGTGGGTTCAAAATCAGATGAAGGCTGTTTTTATGCATGAAGATTTAACCTCTAAAATGGCTTATGGATATTGTTCATGGCACAGGTGGTCATGTGTCGACGAACCGATGGTGGAGAGGCTGTAGCAGACCTAACATCAGTGGAAGAATCAACCAAGTCAGGCACAGCAGTGAGCTGCGGAGGAGTGATATCAGCTGGTCCTAAACTGTCAACAGCAGTAGGTGGAGATGATGAGGGTGGAGTCACGACAGTGGCAATATTAGGTACTGTCAGCTGTTGACTTTCAGTAGGCAATGGTAAGGAGGGAGCCTTATATAGGGGCAGGTCTTGGGAGTGCATAGCCGTGGATGGAGATGAAGCCAGGGGATAGGGGTTTGACACAACTATGACCGACGGAATCCAAGTGTCTATGGTGGAAGAGGTTGGACGCTCTAGAGCAGCACCTAGAGACCTGTAAGGGAACACAGACTCAACAAATTCGACATGACGAGAGACAAAAATTTTGGAGCAAGATGGATCAAAACAGAGATAGGCACTCTGTGACATTGAATACCTAAGAAATACACAGAAGGTGGACCGTTTATCAAATTTGTGAGATGAGTAAGGCCGAAGCCAAGGATAACAGAGACATCTGAAAATTTTCAATTTTGAGTAATTGGGAGGTCCCCTAAAAATCTTTTGATAAAGAGACATAAAATCAAGTGTAGGAGTGGGCATTCTGTTGATCAGATACACTGCAGTTGCAAATGCATGAGACCAAAATTGTAAGGGAAGAGAACCATGAGACAACAACGTAAGACCTGTTTCAACAATGTGACAGTGTCGTCTTTCTAAGTACCCATTATGTTCAGAAGTGTGGGGTGGAGTTGTGAGGTGTGAAATTCCATTTGTTGCAAGATAGTCTCTGAGGACCATGAATTCACCACCATTATCAGAATAAAAAGTGACAATTTTGTGTTTAAAGAAATTCTCTACACTGGCCTTAAAGCGAATGAAATTGTCTTTAACTTCTGATTTTCTTTTTAACGGGTAGAACCATATGTATTTGGTGTAATGATCAATGAAAATAACATAATATTTAAAATTGTCATGTGAAACAACAGAAGACGTCCACACATTAGAGAATATAATTTCCAGTGGATGAGTGGATACAAGAGAAGATGAATGAAAAGTTTGCTTGTGACTTTTATTGCAATGACAAGAATGACAGGAAAAATCTTTTGACATAGGAGATGACAAATCTAAACTAAAACCCGAAACAATACGTTGTAAAATAGGAAAAGCAGGATGACCTAGCCTATGGTGCTAGTTTGTTGACGAGGTCATGATGCATGAGAATGCTAGGACCGGAGAGGATATAGACTTTGCAGTTGGCCATTCATACACGCCATCCCTGGTTGTGCCTCTCAGAAGAGTTGACCCTGTACGAAGATCTTTCACATGAAACGAAGTAGATAAGAACTCAACTGAAACATCATTAGTAGAACAAAATTGTGAAATTGAAATCAAATTCTTTTTTATATTAGGGACACATAGAACATCATTCAATTTAAATGTTTTATTTTGAGTGTAAAGAGATATGGAATCAATATTTGTGATGGGGAGACCGGTGCCATCACCAATCATAACATCATCAGAGCCACTGTACGGTGCATGCAGGGAGATGTTATTTAGATCAGCTGTGACATGATGAGAAGCACCACTGTCAAGCAGCCATGAAGGGTTGTTGGAGGACACATTAATAGCATAGTTAGCTCTCGGTTGCCAAGGCATTGGAGGAGGACCATTTGGTGGGGCTGAACCCGGCTAGATTGGCACTATTTGGAAAGAAGAGCATCACTTGGCCATGTGGCCTTGCACTCCACACACCTGGCAGTGGCCAAGATAGGGGCGTGGAGTCTGATTTCCATGGTTTGAAGAGCCTGAATTGTTGAGAGCTGGTGACCGGTTGCTGTGGTTGAGTGGTGGGAGCCAATTATTGGTGGAGTTTGTGCGCCAATTATTATTACTTTGCTGTGGATTATTGTGGCTGTGCTATGGACGCCAAGATGTGTTGGTCCGATGTATGGGGTTGGCCGTGGCCAGAAAGGCAGCTGACTCCTTCTTGCCATTCTGCAGGGAGGCTTTGAATGACAGTAGCTTTTCATGAAGCTCATCAAACGTGATGGGATTGTCTCGAGCTTGAACCGCACGAGCCAACTCCTTATAATCATCATCAAGTTCATCTAGGATCCTCTAAGTGAGATCCTCATCATCCACTGGAGCACCAAGTAAAGCAAGTTCATTTGCACGGACCTTAACAGAGTGAAGAAAATCAATGATATTTTGTATACCTTTCGTGGAGTTTTTGAGAAGAGCTTTGATTTGTTTGATGCATCCACGAGACGGTTTGGCATATGTGTTAGCCAGTATAGTCCACGCCTCCATAGATGTTTTGGCTCTGGCAACAAATGAGATAATCATTGGAGACAGGGAACCAATTATCGCATTCAGGATGAGCTGGTCTTAGCGAATCCAAATAGGATACGCTGGATTCGAAGTTGTTACATCATTGGTAATGAAGTTGGCTGCCGGGCATGGCTTTGAGCCATCGATATAATCGAGAAGGTCATATCCAATGAAAAGAGTCTGAAATTGAATTTTCCAGGACATGTAATTACTAGCGATGAGTTTGAGAGGAGCCTGAGCAGCGATGTTGATGGTGATGAGATGAAACTCATTGGAGCGAACTGCTGTCGAGGTTGCTGGTGTGATATTGACAATTGTGGGAGTTGATGGAGAGGAACTGGTATCTGGAGTGGAATCTGGGTTCATTGTCGTGGATTCTGGGTTTGTTGTCATTGATCTAAACAAAGAGGAGAGAAGAGAAGAAATTGAGTTTCTAGGAGAGAATAGTATGCTCTGATACCATATAAACACAGAGAGATTTAGTGCAGAATTTTCACACACTTTTTCATTGATAACAGTATGAATATATACAGCAGTATGATGAGTCCTACAAACCTAAGACTCCTAATAATATTGAACCATCTTACGATAACTATACAATAGAAATTCAAATATACAATGTAAAGATTATTAACAAAGGTTTGTTATAACTAAAACACAAATACTCTGCCTCCAATAAAATGCTGACATCAATAGTAACTGATACCAAGAATATATATGCAAATTTGACTAAAACTTAATGTTTCTTAACGTCGAGTATAAGACCATCATTCCCTTATATCAGCAAAAGACAGAGTTTTTTCACATCTGCAGTCTCATCCCAGCAAGCAAACCCCCACCAAACTTGTGATCATTAAAACTAAGCCCTACAGTTCAACATATGCTTCTCCATGAAAGTAAACAATAAGAAAGTGGGGAATGAGTTAAGAGAATATACCTGTAAGAGGATCCAACATTTTCTTTCATAAACGAGGTAACGAGGTAGCCACATGAACAATCCAGCCAATGGTTCTCCAACAAGTCGGAGAGCATGCAGTTTCAAACTACATCTTAGTGAAACGTGTGCAACTGTGTATAAGGAACCGCTGATAGGCTAAGTACTCCCAAGATGTGCATGCGGTAGCTAAAATGTGGACTTGAGAAGTATTTAAGTATCAAACTCAACAAAAATTCACTTCCTCATTGTCAATTCTCACCTAATGATCAATAAATCTGGACAAAAGCTTGATATAATTATGAGGGTTTTTGAGTATAGAGAACTTAAAAATTTATCATTTGTAAAATTGGGTGTGTTAATAACTTATGAGGGTTTATAAATAAATTGTATTAAAATGAAAACATTCATTTAAATAAGGATACTATTGGCATTAAGATGGGTGTTTCTAGTAATGTTTTAATTTTAAATTTTAGACATTGGTATACTTATAAATATGGGTGCGCTTATCATTTTTATGGGTGTCAGTATCCGTACCCTTAATAAAATTGCAAATATTTTTCTCTAGTTTATCCAAATATCGGTATTCTTGCGAGAATCAATGATTTTTTATGCTTGTTAGAAGGTTTTGCTTCCGGTATTCAAGGATCAACGTATTTAGCTTCCGGTATTCAAGAATCAATAGATTTGAATCACTTATCCCTTTATGTTTATTGATTGTTTGTATGTGTTGAATTTTTCCGCGCTGCATCAATTCCACAGCTCGGATCACAAGTCACAATAACCAATCGGAATCTTAAAGAAAGATATTGGAATCAAACCAGATCTAAGTTTTCTAATTTTCTTACAAAATCAATAGTGACCAGCATAATTTATTCTTAAATTGTTGTCCTTCGTAGTAATTTTATTTAAGGATAGGTTTGTAATATAAAAAGTTAATAAATAAATGAGTGTATTAATTAGTTCTTTGTGTGGCAATATCGACACCCACTCAAGAATCATTTGAAAATTCATAACAATGAAAAGACGGTTTTGGGATCGTATAGAACTCATCAAATGAGGTCGAAGACAAGTACTTATAGGCTCAAAAATGAATTATCATTTGACCGTTCTAGGGAATAATTACATTTTAAAATACTATACGAATTACATTCATGTCCATATATTTTCAAAATATATCCATTTGATCCCTTTAAAATTATCGTTAGAACCCCAATAGTAAATTTTAAAAAATAACCATTGGGAATTATAGAAAATTACCATTTGGCTCATATAGTTTGAAAATAGATCACTTTGATCACTATAAAATTACAGTTTATACCTCATAGTTTCACAATAGATCATTTATACCCATAATATACAATAATGCATTCTAGGTTGGTTTTTCATGTTTAAATGAAAAATTTTAGTCTCAACCAAACTAAATGGGGGTGTAAGAACACTTAGGATTAAAATATAAATACTATCATGGATCATAAGATACAATCTAAGTTATTGAGCTGAGCCATTCAAATCACATGCAAACATAAACTATTTTACAAGATACTAAATTAATAATCATAGAACTAGTTTTATTGACTTCATGCTTTAAGAGAAACTTCATTTGATGCCCAAAAGCTTGATTTTTGCTTCTCCATGCATTTTTCAAAGTATTAGAACTTTGCATGACGCCTTTTGATATATTTCCAATATGTTTAAGACTTTATTATAACACATTCAACTCAAACATAATTATTTCTTCATCAATGTTTTTGTTATCGTCAAAATCAAGCATAAGAGCGTTAGGGCTAACAAATGTTTATATAAATATGGTAATAGTTTTCTGATTTAATTAGATAGACTTTATTCTCGAAACAAAACTTTTCAAGAGTAATATAAAAGTGCATGATTGAATCTAAGGCTCTTGACTTTTGATAACGTCTTAATGTGTTCGTGCTTTATCAAGTAGAGATCATGGCGTGCAAGATCAGAGGTTTTTGAAGATTCTCGGATGACGAATCATAATATACGAGGAAAATAAAGAGTACAGAATATTCTACACACAAGTACAATTTGTATTTTTTTTAATAACATATATTAAAATCTAAATATTAGTTTCAAATTTCCGCTAGAACTTATGGTAAATAAATCTATGAAAATAATGAATGCTATTAAAAAATAGTGTTAGACATGAATATAACCCTTAAAAAGGTTCAATTTGTTGCACCCACTCCATAAGGGAATGTAACCCGAAAAACCCTTAAAAAATTTTGAGTTAAGAAGAAAGTTTCTAAGAGCTCCACCACTCTTAAATCATCTAAGAGTGTTGTGTGTGAGCATTCTTTGCATAAAGGGAATGCAAGGAAAAAGCTCATTGAGGATTACCATGTTGATCAAGTAAGAGAAGGCTACCTATGTAAGCCGTTAGGAGAGTTACACATGCATAAAAAACAGAAAACATGCTTTCTAGGTGAAAAACATGCTTATAAAGGAGAAAAATAGAAATGGATGGATATATATGTGTTGATGATGTGGGGAGAAGCAAAACAAGACCAATGTAAAATTTATGTATTGTAAAAATATAAAGTTGATATAGTATAACACCTAGGCTTGGTTGCAATGAGTGATTTTGCAATTATAACATTAGTGATTCTTTTGCATATTTTCTAAAAATCTCCTAACCCTTCATATTTTCTACTTCCTATGCATCAATTGTGGTATCAGAGCTGGTTGAATTATTTTTTGTTCTTGAACTTAAAAATAATTCTACGTTCGCGGATCTTCTAATTCTTATTCTGTTGCCGTCTAATTGAAATGTTTTCATGCAGTTTTTTCTATCAAATTACACACCAATTTAAAGATCTATGAGCCTTGTTTTTATTGCAAAAAGCGGTTTGCAAATCCGAATTTTCTAAAGAAAGTTATTGTCAAAGAGATTTTCTCTCTACAATCCACTTTTATCTTTTCATGCTCCTTTTCTAAAGGGGTAATTTCACTAAAGTCCCTATTTTTTACTTTTTATTTTGTTGTGAAATATCACCTATTTAAACGTGTTCGTCATATTAGTGATTTTAGTCCCTTGTTTTTATTTTTCCAAAATACATCACTTTAGTTCTTCCGTCAATCAAAAAAGTAAGTCAAACTTAAAGGAAATAGGGTTAATTTAGTATGTTTCATAATAACGTATAACAACAAAATAAGATATGATATATTATTAGATAATAATAATTTTTAAAAAAGATAATAATTTTTTATCTTCATCTCTTCGGCTACTCCAACACATCTCTCTCTCTCTCTCTCTCTCTGAAAAACCAGAAACCCAAACCATCTCAGATTTGCTTAGAAATCTTTATTGGATTTTACATTTGAGAGCTGTGTGTTTTAATTAATTAATTTAAGTAATAAAATAAAATAAATAATGATCTCTCTCTCTCTCTCTGTAAAAATCTTGAATTGTTGACCATTGGAGTTTGGTTCTGTTGGCAGGATTCGGAATTCGTTTGCGTTACTGTTGGATGCTAAAATTAATGGAAAAAAAAAAAAAAAAAGGAAACTAGATGAGATCGTTATGAGGAGATCCTTGTTCTAGAGAGAATTTTTCTTGTGAAAAATTGATGGCCATGACGAGAGAGTGGAGATCCAAACGATCTCCATCATTGCCCGATTTCTTTTTTCTTTTTAATTATTTATTTTAACTGTTTTTTTATCTTTGTCTATTATCCATTAAAATTTTTTTTTTTTTTTTTTAAAAGTGTAACTGTTTTTTTTTTTTTTTTTTTTTTTTTGTTAAATATTTTGCTATTATCCATTAATTTTTTTTAATTGTAACTGTTCTTTTAAAATATTTTTCTATTATCTATAAAGTTTTGTTTTTATTAAGATCTTAATAAATTATGTGTATCTTTCAAAAAAAAATTGTGCTAATTTAATTTTATAATCCATTTAAATATCATTTATTTTTTTTTGATAGATAAATATTATTAATTTTTTAAATAATCATTTTAAGGTTAAAATCTTGAAAACTTTTTTTTTTTTTTGAAAGTAAAGGTGTAATAACAAACCTTTCAAGGGTAAAATTGACATTTTAGGCTTGTATTATATATTAACAAGGGAAAATTCATACTTTTACACATATAGTCAAAGTTGACCATTAGTTTTTGGGTCAAAGGACTAAAGTGATGTATTTTGGAAAAACAAAGGACTAAAGTTGCTAGTATGTTAAAGACATTTAAGTAAGTGACATTTTGTTAAAAAGTAGGGACTTTAGTGAAATTACTTCAAAATTTAATGATATTGAAAAAAATTCTTTAGGGTCAAGTAATGTTGTCTAGCCAAATTGTTTTGTAGTGTATTTAGAATTTATTTGTCCTTTTTATTAATTTTAATTAGGATAAAATTGTCATATAATAAAATATTTAAAATGAAGTGCATGTAGAAAGATATTTTAGTGGATTTTCAATAACATCACTCATTGTCAAATCATTGATAGGTTTAATTAAATAAAACATAATATATGAAATTATCAAAATATCCTTGAATAAAAAAAATTAAAAAATAAAATAAATAAATAATAAATAATAATAATAATAATAAAAACAATTATGGATCTCCACTGTTCATCTTTAAAATGGGATGCAGAGATCGATTTAAAACAAAATCGAAATTAAATAAGAAAAAATGGAGGTAGAGATCTAAATTGGATCTCTAAGGGGAGGCAAGCTTCCCCGCCACCAGGATCTCCATCGTCCATCGTTGGACAATGGAGATTTCTCTCTATATTTTTAGTTTTTATTTTATTTTTAATATAATATTTTTTATAAAAAAGGATGAAATGACTAAACTACATTTACTTTCGCTAACGTTAATGGTTAACCATTGATAAATATTGTGAAGGTTTTTGACATGATCACATATTTTAATTTAATTAAAAAAAAGAAAAAAAAGAGTTATCTAGTTTTAGTTTTAAATTTGAATAGGGTAATATTAGATAGAATAAAATTTTATCTAATCACTTATTTGTTGTTATCACATTAGTTGTTATATTTTGAAATTATTGTATTTCTTGTATAAATAAAGATTTGCTATCAATAATTGTATATATAAGTTTATTTCCACCCGTTATGTGTTAGTCTGTATTAACAGTATGTATTTCTCTCGAAATAAACCGGTTCATATTTTTGCTGTCATCAAAATGTGAACAAAATAGTTTGTATTATTTTGAGCCAAAGCTCAATCCGAACTGTTATTAGACCGGAAAACTAGTGCAATTACATCAAATGTCATGTTGGAAAATACGAAAATAATAAAATTTTGTTGTCCAGAACTTGAAGTGAGCAGATAATAATAAATGAAAAAAGAGTTGTCTGACTCTGTCAAATAACTCAGATATCAACTTTTGTGTAGGAATTTTTTTTTTGTTGACAATATCTATTAATTCGGGATATATATTTTTTAGAAAGCTTTTGTCATTAGTAGGATTCAAGCCACTCACCTGGGAGTCATTTGTCCAAGCACGAAGCTCGTCCATCTACCAGCTAAGCTACGCCCCTGTTGGCAGGAATATTGTATTGATAAGCACATAAGACACAACAAAACAAAAGCCTATTACAGTACTACTACCATCTGCAAAGCCTCAGTCAGTTATTAATGAATGTCTGGCTCAAAATAAACCCTTCAAAAGTTCAACTTGTGCGTGCGAGTGAGAGAGCACGAGTTGCTGCATGCCTTTAAGATTGATTACGGTTATTGTCAACTACCAGGTTAGCATAATTATTAGAATTTTGGTTTTGCTTCCATAATGTTAGAGGTTCGAATCCTCTCATGATAAGTACCTACAAGAACAAAGTTCATGGTTTTCTATTTTTTGAAGATTGTAGGATTTGGTATGGTTTCAACTTTCAAGTGTAGGAATAAGGGGTTTTGGCACTCTTTTGATCTGGTGTTGCACGAGCGGCACCACTTCAATAACATAAGTTTTAAAGGTACCAAAGTAAGTGAACTTTCAAAAATTCCCTTATTTTATATATATATATAATTTTTTAATTTTTTTTTACTTTTCAGTTTTTCATTTTTTGAATTTTTTTTTTCCTCTTCTTCATCGGCTTCCATTGGAGGTCTGTTAAATGGAGGTTGAACGGACCTCCAATGGGGGTCGAAATCAACCTCCGATGGAGGTCAAAGTCATTCGACCTCAGTTGGAAGTCTGTTCAACCTTTAATGGAGGTCGAATTGATCTCTATTTGGAGGTCGATAAAGAAGAAGATGAAAAAAAAAATTGGAAAAAATTATTTTTGTCCAATAAGTCTCAGAAATTTTCAAGACTTTTCAGGTATTTCCGAGACTTTTCAGGTATTTTTCAAGACCTTTCAAGTATTTCCGAGACTTTTCATATTTTTCTGAGACTTTTCATGTATTTTCGAGACTTTTCAGGTATTTTCTGAGACTTTTCATGTATTTCCAAGACTTTTAAGGTAATTTTCGAGACTTTTCAGGTATTTTCGAGACTTTTCATATTTTTCTGAGACTTTTCAGGTATTTTTTTTCGAGACTTTTCAGGTAGTTTTCGAGACCTTTTGGTAATTTCTGAGACTTCTAGTAATTTCCTAGACTTTTAGGGCAAAATGAAAATTTTAATTTTTTTTTTTCATCTTCTTCCTTTAAACCTCCATTGGAGGTCGATTCGAGCTCCAACAGTGTTCAAGTAGTTCAACCTCCAATGGAGGTCGATTTCGACTTGCAATGGAGGTCGAGATGACCTCCAATGGAGGTTTTCACCTCCATTAATGGAAGATTTTGAAAAAAACAAAATGGTGAAGAAGTTTACTGTGAGGGGTATTTTTGGAAGGAACCCATTTTAAGTGCCATTTTTGTTGTTGAGAAGAAAGGGGATCGCACACACAAATATAAACATAGCACAGATAATATGAAAGCAATATGAAAGAAAAAGATGACACCAAAGATTTTGCATGGTTCAGCAATTTGCCTTCATCCACGGAGCGCATCGCACTTAACCACTGCTTTCAGAGTTGATTACAATGTCTCTATCTCTCTCTCAAGTCTCTCTACAATTTTCTTTCTATCTCTCTAGCACCCTTTCTTCTCACACCCCTTTGGGTTTACTTAATGGTAGTATTTATATGGGAGAACTAGGGTAAGCCAAAACCCTAAAAGGATTACTTTTCTTTCTGCACCAGTTTTCCTGATTTGCACAAATCTCATCATTACTGCGGTATGTACCGCGTGTCACTCATGGAAAACACTGGCCCTTGGGCTGTAGTACGAGCACCATGTCCGCCAAGCGATCTACATGGCGTGTCACCTCTGGAATCCACCGCTGTGAGTTCCGCGGCTAACACTCTATATTTGCATGGCGGTCTTCACAGCGTGCCTCCTCTGGAAACCACCGCTGTGTGTGCCGCGGTTGGTGCTCTTGGTTCGCACGGCGGTATGTGCCGTGCCTACTGCCAAGAACCGATTCTCAAGGCTGATTTCAGGTTTCACAAACCTAACAATTTAACCCAATTAATTAAAAGAGTGATAGTCTTAAAATGCCACCTCAAAAAGGTGACATTTAATTTTCAAACTCGGTTTCAATTTCGACTTGGGGTTTGCTTAATTAGTGAGTTTGGAAAATTTCTAGGAGACAATAGTATGTAATTGATAATTGTTAAAAGCACCTTTTAGGATCACATATGTACTTGAAATGGTTTTAAAAGGGCAGCCTAGATTCTTTCTCGGGAACCTTACTTAATTTTAATTTGAAATTTTTTAATAAAGTGCTTCGTAAGAAATCACTTGACATACGTTATTTTGGAAAATGCCCGTAAATATTTATATGAAAATACGTTTTACAAGAATTTTTTTTTTCAAGAAAACACTCTCAAAGAGTCACACGCTGTTTGGAAGAGTTGCAGATAGAAAGGTTATAAAATATGAGCATGTTTTTAATTTGTACGTTATAATCCGTACAAGATTTATGACAGAGTTTAAACATTGTTCCTTAATTTAGAGATGGATTCATGGCGTGTTTACTAATCAGGAATCCTACTTAGGAAAGGGAATTAAGTTCCTGATTTCTGAATTTCACTGTTTACTAAATTTTTAGGGAATTACATTCCGTAGACCCCACTCATAAATCAGGAATTAAGTTCCTGATGGAAAGGGAACTTGATTCCTCCCACACACCCTAGGAATCAAGTTCCCTTTCCAAATTGAAAAAGGAATCTATAATTTATTTACTAAAATATCCTCACTTAAAAAAAAAAAAAAAACAACCGTTTTCTTCATGATTATTGACTTTTGTTTTTAATTTACATAAATCATATTAGTTTACTCTTTTTTTTTTTAATCTTAATATTGGTTTACATAATTAATAATTTATATTATTCTAGCCGTGTGATTTATAAAAAATTCATCTTTATATATACATATTACAATATAATTTATGAACTAAAAATAATTACAGCACATGAAAGTCAAATACATTGATGAAAATGTATATTTTATATATAGACATATTGTGTATATATGTACATACTTTGTGTATTATATATATTTATTTTTAGCTATTATGTGTATGAGACTATGTGTATTTAATGATGTCTATAATCAAAGTAGTGAGACGTGTGTAAGATTAATAAGTTCAGTTGATTTTATTTAATGATCAAAACACTCTTTTTGTATCCTAGCTTAGGTGCTTGATGGAATCGACATGAAGACCTTGAAGGGTTTGAGCACATGTTAGAGCATTAATTGAAGATTTCAAGAGGAACTTCAAAGATAGTGTTTTTGGAACCTAATTTATATATTGCTTGAGAGAATTATAGGATGACCACACACACACATGCATAATCATGCATTGCATTTGGAGTGTCGTATGTAGGGATAGCCATTTATCTCCAGGGACCTAAATCCCCACTCCTCCATCCCCATTTGGGAGGAAAATTTTGGAGGGAAATGGGGAAATGGGGAGGGATGTGGATGATTTTTTTCACCAAATTGAAATGGGGATAGGGGAGAGGACTCTCCCTATCCCCATTTCCCCATTTCCCCCACAAATTTATGGAAATGGGGATGGAGATGGGGGTAGGTGCCCCTATCCCCATTTCCCCCAAACCTTATATATAATATATTAATATATATATATATTCTTAATATTTTTATTCTTTCTATTTTACTAAGTATATATATAATTTTTTCTTAATATTTTTATTCTTTATATTTTACTGAGTATGTAATTTTTACTTAAACAGGGAAAATGGGGAAACGAGGAAGACGGGGGAACGGGGAAATAGGGAAAAATGGAGAAAAACGAGGAAAATAAGGAAATGGGGATAGGAATGGGGGGACCTCCCCCCAAAACGGGGAAACAGGGAAAACGGATAGTTTCATTATAACGGAGGAAATAATTCATTCTTGGAAAAGGGACAAAGAGGGTGGACTTTTAGTCAAATTAGACTTCGAAAAAGCCGGGTTTGGTAGGAGGTTGAGAAGTTGGATGAGAGATTGTATCTTCTCCCCAACTCTATTGGTGTTAGTTAATAGAAGTCCCACCTCTCAATTCTAAATTAAAAGAGGACTTAGACAAGGGGATCCGCTATCTTTGTTTCTCTTCAACCTTGTTGTGGAAGGATTGAACATCTTGTGTGTACCAGCTCATGAGATTCAATTGATCAAAGGGGCTACCTTTGGTAATAATGCGGTTCACATATCCCATCTCCAATTTACGGATGATACAATCCTATTCTTAGAACCCAAAATGGAGTTTCTATTGAATTCAAAAAGGATTCTAAGGTGTTTTGAGTTGGTTTCTGGGCTGCGGATTAATTTCCACAAATCATGTGTTGTTAAAGTGGGCAAACAAGCGATGGAGGCGGATGTGTGGGCTAGAGGCTTTAAGTGCAAGAAAGCATCTCTCCCTATAACGTACCTTGGTTGGCCTTTAGGAGGAAGACCGAATAGGTTAATCTCTTAGAGAACCTTGCTAAGCCGAATTAAAGGTCGTTTGGCTCCTTAGAAGAAAATATTTTTGAACAAAGGTGGAAGGTTGGTGTTAATTAAGGCGGTCTTAGTGAGTATACCTATTTACTACATGTCAATTCTAAAGATCACGGTGAATGTAGCTAATAGAATTGAAAAAATTCAAGAAGTTTCTTTTGGGGAGATGGGGTGGAAAAGAGGAAATTTCACTTGGTTGGGTGGGATTCGATTTTTAGAAGCAAGAAGAAGGGAGGCCTTGGGGTTGCTAGGATTTTAAAGACATGAACAAGAGCCTCTTGGAAAAATGGGTGTGGAGGTATGGCAATGATGATAATCTTCTATGGAAAAGAGTGCTGGATGCAAAATATGGTAATTTAAGCAGAGATTTAAAATGGAACTAGTTGGGCGGTTCTTCCCTGTCTAACTTTGTTAAAGCAGTCCGAAGTTTGTTCGAGGTTGGATCCAAAACAAAAAAAATTCTTCAAGATGGCCTGAAAGTGATTGTTGGCAAAGGGAATAAGGCTAGGCTTTGGAGTGATGTTACTTGGGACACTATACCATTACTTAGAGCATTTCCTAGGATTTTTGTGCTTGCTAAGAACAAAAATGGGACTGTTCAGGAGTTTGGCAACTGGGTTGATTCTAAATGGGTGTGGAAGGTGGAGTTGAGAAGGCCCATTTTTTACTGGGAGCTCATTCAATGGCAGTGCTTCATATCGTGCCTGGAGTGCGTCTCCTTCTATAGTGAAGTTTCGGATGTCATAGTTTGGGTGTATAGTCCCAAAGGGGTCTTTTTCGTGAACTCGTTTCGTAGGTATCTTGAGACCGTGGTATCTAAATCGAAGGAGCTAGCGAATCAGATTTGGCAAGGTATATGCCCGCCAAAAATCGAAGTGTTTGTGTGGTAGGTAACCAAGGGAAGAGTAGTCAGGGAGGTGTTACATCGGTTTAATAACGGGAGTGTCACTAGTGATACGTGTCAGTTGTGCAATACGGTAGGAGAGTTTGCTGATCATTTGTTCTTACACTATAGCTGAATGTGGAAGCAATAGCTTGTGGGTTTGAGCTGTTGGTCTGTCACTTGTTGTCTATTCAAGTCAGTTAAAGATTGGATGATAGCTTGGGCTAGTCTATGTCCGAAAGTCAAGTTTACCAGAGCTTGGTGTTCGATGTTTTTTGCAGTTGTGTGGAAGGTTTAGGAAGTAAGAAATGAGGTAGTGTTCAGAGGTAAAGAGGTTGATTCTGCTCTCGTTGTTGATACGATGGAGTTCAGAGTTACGTGGTAGTTTAAGCATTACAGGAAAGGATCGGATGATCCTGTTACTACATTTCTTTTAGACATTAAAAACTGGTGTATCGAATCCAGTAGAGCGAAAAAGAACTCCATGATGCCTTGGTTCTCATCGTCTTTGGGTGTGTTGAAATTTAACGTGGACGGCTCGATAAGAGGATCTTCGAGGTAGGCAGGTATAGGGGAAGTGCTGCGGAACGAGAGTGTGAGAGTGTTATGCCTTTTCTCTAAACATCTGAGAATCTTTGATTCAAATATGGCAGAGCTTAGTGCGATCCTTAGATCTTCCGAAATTTGTGTTTCAAACCATGATCTTGCTGGTAAAAATATTATCATAGTGAGTGATTTAAAGTCGGCGGTCTCTTGGGTTAATGATGGAAGATTTGGAAGCATCGATCATGTCAACATGATCTATAATATTCGTAGCAATGTGAACAAGCTTGGTAATACGGTGGTCATATATAACTCTAGAGCGACAAATTCATTTGTGGATATGCTTGCAAAAAAAAAAAGGATCGAACATGGGTGGGGATATCTTGGTGTAGGGGGATGTTTATTTTTAGAATCTAATTGTGTTTCTCTGTTTTGTTTTTGGTTGTCTCTGTGTTTTTGTCTTAGTTGTTTTGGGTGGTCTTTGTTTTGACTATTAGGCACTGCCTTGGCCTTCTATTTATTGTACGCTGTCGCCTAGCTTCAGGTGCTCATTAATATATATTCCTAGCTGTTCAAAAAAAATGGTACATATTAACCACAAAAATGGCCCAAGAAATTAAAGGAGCACTTTTCCTGGTACGCCATGGGAGGATCGAAACTGAAGTAGAACTCTCCTAAGCCATCGAAAAAGATCCCGGTCTGGAAATAATCGGATCCACCGCGCCTCCTTCTTCACGTGTGGGACCTCTAAAAAAATTTTTGTCTTCGATACAACCGGTACTGCCCCTCGAACTGGGAAAGCGAGTTCTAGAATGACTGCACTCTAGCCTTCACCTTGGCCTCATAAGACCATCAGGACTCACCAGCGCTTCCAAGAGGAGCCATTTACGGGATGCCCCAAACCGCCAAGTTGAACAAGGCGAGAACCACCCGGGTCCCTCAACCTCCCCTCCCAGATGAAGTTACTCTAAACACGTCAAAACCATCTAAAACCACCATTGAAGTCAACAAGTGATCCCGTGAAGGGTTGATGCAAGCACTTGCAAATGAGCCAGCCTAAATAGGGAAGATTCCCAGCAGAGGACAGGGAGTATGTGGGCATTAATTTCCCCTGTTTGACAATCAAAAGGCAAGAGGAAAGATCGAGGACTTCGATCGATCCCCACCAACTAACGTCAACGGCCCGATTGGGGTCCAACTCAACCTTACAAAGGGTTAACTCCAATCATCATCAAAAAGGGAATCTGAGTTCCAACAGGTAGGGAGGATTCAAAAAGCACCTAGACAAAAAGGGAAAATCGTGGGAAGAAATGCCTGACAGTGGTAGCATGACAAATGCTGCCATTATCCCTTAGCAATCTCAACATGTGAAAGCGACTCGTTTGTCCAGCTCAGACATTCCTGGCCAACCAAAACCTGAGAAAACACCATATAACCACCTACGAAGCGCCTACCTGGACACTAGGGCATAGAGGGCACCATCTCGACTGTCCATGATGTGTGTACTACCCATGCCGAATAAGAACCAATAGTGGAGATCCTCTAACGGTTATCCCGTCTAAAAGAGGGTCTCCCACCTACCCACCAGACCACCACGTTAGCCCTACGGTCTAGCTGGAGAAATCCCGACCCTCCAAGAAGCATGTCGTGGTAGGCCTAGAACAAAAAAACGGTGAGGATCATGCCAAGGGCTCCCTTAAAGGAAGATCATCCTCACCTACCACATCCTAGACCATCTATAAATATCCCCACTTGAGATAAGAAAAGGGGTTGGACATAAAAGAGAGTTTAGGAGATATAAGAGAGAGTATTTTTCTACTATAGAACGACTAGTCTCCACTTAGAGACCAAGAAGAGTTTTTGTTATCCTTTTTTCTACTATAGAACAACTAGTCTCCGCTTGGAGACTGAATCAAAGAGGAAAATTGTGATATATTGTACCTCCATTTTGAAAGTTGTAGTCACACCACACATAAATGAAAAAATATCACCAATCGCCCTTCTGTACAAGAGCCCGCTTATAATTCCTCTAATATTTTGTGAATATTGTTCAACCCCGATTGAGATTGGTACCACTACCCCTAGGAACCGGTCCCGGCTAGCTTCTAGAATAGCCAAGTCCACCTAAGGACAAACTTCTTATTACTATCATTCAATCGCTTCTATCCCAGTACCCTTTACCATGGTAGAAACGAGACCCGGCCATCCCATACCACGCCTGGTCTAAGTATTGTCCGGAGAACGACACATGATTTCTTGGATAACAGTACATTACACGAAAATATTGAACATAATTTGGATGAGCTTCAAAGAATTCGAAGTGAACTATGAAACAAGGGTCTATTTAGCGGCTCCTCACCGCTGGCAGCGGTGGCACCTGTATGCCTCGTGTAAAAAATTATTTTCACCTTATCTCAGTCGTTTTACGTGCTTTTGACCTCCTGCTTGTTTATAACTTTCTAAAAGAAATTCATATTATTTCAAAGTGTTTTCAACTTGAAAAAACTTGTTTGAGTTAGTTTTAATCTTTGATTTTTTGAAAAGTCTTTTTTTTTTTTTTTTTAATGTTTTATTCAATTTAGGATATATCTCTCGTTCTTAAATTTGTGAAGATCATTACATTCTGTGCACTTGTGCTCACATTGTTATCAAAATCTATTCTTTGTGAAAATTATAGAGAGTTTAAGGCTAGTTATTTTTATTTATACATGAGCACTTAGATAATTCTCTAGAGTGAATAGAGATTGAATTCTTGAGGTGTTCAAGAATCAAGAATAAGAAGACTTACGAAGACCGTACTCTCGTGAGCAAAGGAAGAAGACTTGCAGAGACTGTACTTCTATGGACAACAAGCTAAAAACTAGTAATTAAAAAGACTTGTAGGTGGATATGTTTGGGTTATAATCCTAGGTGTGGATGTAAACAACCTATCAACGAGTGAATTCAGTGACCAAAGAATTGGTTCGTGATTTTTCCCTAGTTTGGGTTTCCACGTAAAAATATTGTGTCTCTTTCTTCTTTTCTTTTTGGGTGTTTATTTATATTTGGCGGGGTTGAACTTTGTAATATTCTGCAAAAGAATAAAACCTATTCACCTCTTTAATCGGTCATTTATTGTATATGTTTTTAAACCCCATTCCTCCAATCAATTGCTTATTTCTCGGGATATTTAGGTGTTTAATGTGTGTGTTGAGCTTGTGTAGGTCATATTCTTGTGAAGAAGTCTTGGATGATATTTTGAAGGAAAAAAAGCTTAAACAAACAAAAAGGGTAAAATCATCATTTTCTGCAGTCTAGACCGCTGCCCAAGCATAGCTTTAGGCACGGCCTATCCAACAGTGATAAGCACTAGGCCTCTGTTCCTTTCCACGGTCCATACCGCCCTCTGAGCATTAACCTCAGACGCGGCCCATGCTATGTAGTTGCACAGTGTTGCAACCATTGCTCATAACACCTCCTAGACACCCATCTTAGACGCGGCCCATGCTACACAATCCTTCAAAGTGCCATCACCTCAAGAACCACGGCACAAGCAAGTTGTTTGTGCCGTGGTATAGAGAGCGGACTTGCGATTTCCGAGTTTCCAAAGAAAATATTGGAACCCTAATTATGGTGAACTTATAAATACTTCAAATTATTTTTGTGGAGCTGTCTCATTCACTCTCGGACCAGATACTGTTTGAGACCACCTTTCACACAACACATATTACAACTCTCTCATCTTTACACATAGAAGATCGGAAGACGAAGAAGATTTTCAGCATCGAAGACTTGAAGAATTCGTTGAAGGCCTCAATGGGTTTTATCTTTTCTATCTCCTGTCTTTTTATTTTCATGATGTGTAACTAATCCCATAACCAGGGAATCAATGTGAACCTTTTGTGAAGTGCTTGTGTATAGATTAATTATTCTTTCATCAATTAAAATCTCGATTTATTCATTGCGCTTAACCATTTGATTCCTCATTATTTTCAATCTTCATTCACACCATAGACCAAAGGGTGAATGATGATTTGGCATGAATTTAGAGTAAAGATTATCTGAGAATTAGGGTTAGAGAATAGACCAAATCCTAATCTTGATTAATGCTCACTTGAATAAATAAAATTTATCTTTAGCATAGACCAAAGCAAAGTTTAGATTTCGGTTCTTTATTCTTGTACTTAATGGGTATTCGATTATTGTTCACATCATAAACCAAAGGGTGAATAATGGTTGGGAACACGTGACTCATCCCGCGATTGTACGGTAATAGTAGTATTAAAGATAAAGAATGAACCCTTGAATTGATTGAATTTATTACAAGTTAATTCCATATATTGAGTACTCATAATTGGGGATCATTGATGACCTAGTTCTCTCACCTCTTGATCACATTCACATATTATTGTTAACTACTTTCTTAGTTTAATTTAGTATTAATTCAAAATCATCAACACAAAATCTCTTGGTTACTTTTTCTTGCTTAATGATAATTAGAACAAGTTATAATTGATAATTCACTTTTCCTCGTGGGAACGATCTCTACTTTCCGCTGTACTTATCTCACGATTTGTGCACTTGCGAGTTAGTATTTTATAAGATGATTTTACACATCACTCCCCTACGTTTACCATAGTACTAATTGATACTATTTTCAATGTGTTATGATCTATTGATTATTTAATTTTGAACGATGCTCGAATCCTCGACGACTTTTCGATTCTATTCCTTAAATTATTTTCTCATATTTTCGGTTTATATTTATTTCAAAACTAATATGTGTGTAACTTATGGAAATTCATATGCTAGCACGTTGATAAATTAAATGTCTCTATAAAGTTATTAATAGATCAACTTCTACATCTAAATATATTGTGACCAAACTGAAAGTGATAAATTGAATCTATAATCTATGCGAGTTGACATTATAAGAGCAAGAGGCTTTTGAGACTCCAACAAACACCATGATTGAACCTCGACAAGGTACTTTTGCTCGACATAGGAGGAATATGTAGGCTTATCAAAATAGGAAATAACATTGCTTGCATTATATATGTTGTTGAGCAGCTTGGATGATCACCTCATTCCTCACACTACAAAAAAAAAAAATGTCTATCACTGACGAACTATTTCCGATGGTGTTAATTGCCGTCGGTAACGGTACCTTTTCTGATGGCCATATTAGTGCTATCGGATATGAGTAAATATTAATACCACATTTCTAACGGCCCAATGACCGTCGGCAATAGTCGAATAAGCCGTCAATGTTGTTCCCATTTCCTACGGCACAAAAAGTTCTGTTGGAAATGGGTAAAAATGTAATACTAAATTTCTGACAGCCCAATAACTGTCGGAAATAATCATTGTACCATTGGAAATGAGGAAAAAATAATACAACATTTTTAACGGCCTAATGGCATTTCTAACGAAAATAATGAAAAATAGTACCGCATTTCCGACGGCTTTTAGGCCGTCAGAAATAGTTGAATAAGCTGTCAATATTAACCTCTGACGGCATAAAAAGTGTTGTTAGAAATGCCACAATTTAATTCAAAAATTTTAAGGGCTATTACGTTGTCGAAAATGTAGTACTATTTTCTACATTATTTGTTATGGCATTGTCATGGAAAAAATAATTAATTTATTATTACAATATTAATTAATAAATTATAAAGGAATGTATGTGTTATATACATTGCAAATAAAAAAATAAAAAATAAAAAAAAAAAAAAAAAAAAGTGACTTGTAGGTCAATATTTTAAATGTTTCACTATTGTGTTATTATTATTTTTTTATCACTATTTTTTTAACAAAATCACTATGTCAAATTTTTTGATTAAATTTTAAAAATTTTCAAATAATGTCATAGATAATGTAAAAAATAAAAATAAAAATAAAAATTAAAAAATTAAAAAACCCTTAAAATTTACGATGATCACTGCAAGAAAATTAGGCAATAGGAACCAGACTTTAGGGACAAAATAATGATACTAATAAGAAGTCTACTTTATGGGCACATGTTACTAAATTAACTAAATATAATATATAGCAAAATTATTAGTAATTACAAGAACATTTAGTTATTTTTAATTATGTTTAGTGACATTACTATATCTGATTTTTAAATAATAAAAAAACTCTAATAATTTTTTTTTAATATCTATTTGTTTATCATACAAAATAATTACAAATTTTACTGAAATAAGTTTAAATTATTAATTAATAAAAATTATTAATTTTTTAGTAAAATGTTGATTATAAAAAATAAAATCAATAAGGATATATAATATACGTTTCCTATTTAAAGATAAAGTAGTAGTAAAATGTAATTTCCTATCATATAAGGGAAATATTTAAATAAAATATTATTTTAAAAAAACAATATCTCAATAGTTTTATTTAAATAGTATACAAAAAATACATTTCATTAGATAGTATGCAAACATATCAATAGCTTATATATAAATATTATGCAAAACACATTGGATATAACGTTATAGCAAAATGGTAAGAGTAACATTTGTGACGAGCGTATTCATGACGGCTTCCGACGGCTTTTTTATCGTCTTTTCCGACATCATTTAGCCGTCGGAGAAGACTATTTTTTTTGTAGTGTCATATGTGTGTTTGAGAAGTACTAGAGGGTTTAAGAGACGTGGTTTGCATTGAAGGGCAAGTAGTTTTTTTTTTATTACCAATTTTCAGAAGGTTTAGTATCAAGTTTTGAACATTTATTAGAAGCGCCAAAATCATAATAAGTGGCAACATCTAATAAGGATGTAAAATATGATGACATGGATGAGTGAACTTAAATATAGTATTAGAAATGTTATTAACTTGGACCAATGAGTCTAGTTAATGATATGATCTCTACCAGATAGTTGGAACATATAAAGATTAATATGACGTATATCAATAATATTATATATCACATCATTTATTGGAAGATGAGCACCTAGAGGCGGTTAAGGCTTCTAGTCAAATTTTATATGTCAGTTTCCAACTTAAACATAAAAGTTTAGATAGATATTTTCGAAAGGGAAGAGGATCTAGTCTATCATAGGTACAATAAATCTAAGATCGTAAGATGCAAAAGGAATGAGGGTACCAAATTGACAAAAGATAAGACTAAAATAACTTGTTACAATTTTGACAAGTTGTGTCATTTTCACTCGTGATGCATGGGACTCAAAAAGATCGAGTAAAACCTAAACTCTAGAATCGGTACGGTTGAATTATGCTTATGTTTCTAACTAGGTATTTCATTTTGAATCTCTTTTTTTGTGGACTGTAGATTCAAAGCAATAGGCAGTTTATCAAAGAAACTATAGAGCATAGGTGTGGTAAATTAAAGTTGGATTAATAGAAACGAGGTAAATATTTGTGGGAAGAACTTTGGAATTAAAGTTAAAGGCCTAAGCTCTAGAAATATTGGAATTGTTAATGGGCCACACAGCGTATTTATTTAAAGGTATCTTATTAAATAGCTAGACCTAACGATTAACCAATGTGATTTGATGATATGAGCGTTCATTCAATCGAGTAATACTGTCACCATAAGTGGTATATATATATATATATATATATATATATATATATATATACAGTCTTTCTGTATATGTTGCTTGTGTCTGGGCCGATTATGTTGCTTGTTTTTGGTTTTTTTTGGGTCTGTTGTATCTTGGTGTACTTTGCCTATGGGGCTTCTATTCATAAAAATTGCTGTTTTAAAAAAAATATATACAGTCTTTCTATTGTCAGTTCGTCTTGATAATAAATATATCAGAACAAAGAATGTGGACCATAGATTATGGAGAAGTTTTGACAAGTGCATACACTTTGAGTCAAAGTATATAAATCTAGTGGTCCACATTCTTCGTCCTGATATATTTATTGTCAGGACGAACTGATAATAGAAAATCTGTATATATAGATAGATAGATAGATAGATAGACCTAACATTTAAGTATATCCAAATTTTTACCAAATGTGTATTTTAATTTTATTATGATGCATACAAAAAATCAAATCAAGATTCAATATATTACATATAATTTCATCAAAGATATTTAAAGTATGCATCGTAAAAGTCCTCATTGGAAAATTACTATATATATATATATATATATGTAGAGAGAGAGAGAGAGAGAGAGAGAGAGAGAGAGAGAGAGAGAGAGAGAGAGAGAGAGAGAGAGGGAGACCTAACATTTAAGTATAATGGAAGCATATATGATAAAAACATTTAAGTGTTATGGAACCATATATCTATTTTATCGAAGACTTTCTCAGGGGTGTGCAGGATCCAATCAAATCTAATACGATTCATTGGATCGGATCCAATCCATTGGATTAGATCGGATCTAGTGAGGTGATTAGATCGAACTGGATCCTAAATTCTTAAATCCATTGGATCGGATCGGATCGGATCGGATCTTGGATTTTCATTTGGAAATCCGCCAATCCGCCTAAAATATTAGGCGTTATTTTTATATTGGGCAATTTATTTTATCAACTACTTTTTAATGTAAAGACCCAACCCAAATACAATTTGATTTTTTGAATATCTGTAAAGGCCCAACCAAAATATAATTTCTAATGTTACTATTTTAGTTATTCTTTCTCAATTTCTCTACGGCCAACAATCCACCATCTTCTTTTCTTCTTCATCAACATCACGGCTTATTAAGTTTACATTTGGAGTTGATGTTTAATACTTATAAATTTTATATGTGAATGTTATTTTTATTTGAATTAATTAGTAATGTTTGAATAATTTATTTGATTTTATTTATTTCACATTATAACTTTTATATATTAAGAACAACTTTATATTAATTTGATCCATCAAATCATATCGGATCGGATCAAATAGTAATCGGATCGGATCGGATTGGATTGCAATTTATTCGATCCAATCGGATTGGATCAGATCTTGGATCATGGCAAATCCATTGGATCCGATCTACCGCACACCCCTACTTTCTCTATTTAAGTGTAGATCAAGAAAATTAAGAAAGAAAAAAAAAACTTTAAAAGTCACATGAAATTAAGAATATAATTAAAAATGTAATTGTTCACATCACTATCGCTATTATAGTCAAAAGTTTTGTTCACCTTTTTACACCTTTTGATTTATTAAAAGAATTATTATTAATTAAATTAATGATAGCTAAGAGAATCGAATCAAGAAAAGGTTTTTCCGTATCTGACATATAGATATATATTTATCTTTATGGCCAAATCGAGCTCTCATCGCCAAGTTTATTCTCCCATAAATAAAAATACTTTCCCACTCACATGACAACCTAAGAAAATATATAGGTTTTGTACATCACCCGAACAATTCATAAATTAAGATAGAGTACGATGGATATGAGGTAATTTGGCTATAATACATAGATTCCAAATAGTTAACTAATAGATTCCACATAGTTAACTAATAATAGTTCAAACACGGCGTGTATATATATTGAATTTCGATATTGATCGTGTAAAAAGTCTGTCAAAACCTGATAAGATCAACCGTCACTATAAGTACGATCCAGAATGTAACTCTTACTATAAAAAAGAAATCTTCCCACATTTTATGATTTAATAAGTAAACGTGAGATGCGAACCACTATCTAAGAGACGTGAAAGAGGAAGTGCATTGTTTGATGTTTTAGTTACCAGTAATTTAATCTCGAGTCTAATAAATTAGATTAGTAGTCCCTAACTATTTTTTTTTTTTTGGGAAGATTTTCTGTGGGAGAGCAGAACAAACTGCACCGCGTTAGTCCCTAACTATTTGAACGTAAGCGAATGTTGGGATGGGAAAATAAAAGAAAGAAGAAAGATTGATTGATGGCATGGAATATTAAGGCTGCTGTGAGAAAGGAATGTGAGAAAACTCCAAACAAAACAACCCAATAAAAACAGAAAATTAAGTTTGAAAGTTTCTGAAGAAGCAGCTCTTTTTGAAGTTTGAATAACACGCATGACATATCAAGCTGACACAAATATCTCTCTTTCTCTTGTTTTGGTTTGGTGTTGGTGGCTCATCTTTTTAAGCTTCCAACATGGATTCTCTTTGCCAGTGCAAAACCCATCATCACTTTTCTTAAGAGATAGTACTAGATTCTAATTTCACACACCTTTTCCCTTTCATTATCATCTTTGTTTTCTTTTATATTATATGTTGTTGCATGGGAATATTTTTAAGTTAGAGTAGTGTGATTTGTGATTTGTGATGTGTTTGGTCATTTTAATAAAGCAGTATTTAGACCCCACTCTCGCTCTCAATGTCATTATTGCAGCTGAAATGGTGGGGATGGCCTGCTTCCGACCTTTTTCGGTAAGAGTAAAGGAATGTCTCTCTAGTCTCTAGTCTTGGGAAAATATATCAAAATAATGCAACCCATTCAATGCTTTCTCTATTTCCTCTTTTTTATTATGAATTATTGTGCGTCACAAGAGACATACTAATCAAATCAATGCGGGTAGGTAAATTGTTAAACTTGTGAATGAATTTAGTTCACCACTTGAACACCAAAAATCAACCCTTTCATAATCAATCACAAAAAAACAAATCAAAAAAATAAGATCTGAAAAAAAAAAAAAAAAAGAACTAATCAAAATCTGAAAATGGAGTAGTGCTCCATCTCGTCGAAGATGATAGAGCGGCAACGCTCCATCTTTGATGGGATGGAGAGATCTACTCCATCTTATCAGTCTCCATCTCTGATGAGATGGAGTAATAGTTCAATTTATACTTTAAAACAAATTGTAAAACAAGTATGACGTAAGGAGGCATGGGGTTTGGTAGTGAAGATGGAAAAGATGTGAGAATAGTGTCTGGGAGATGGAAGTATGGGTCTGGTGATGAAAAGATGGAGGCGTGAGTCTGGTGATGAAGATGGAGGTGTGAGTTTTGGTGGAAGTGTGATAAAGAAATGGAGGGTTTTTTTTTATTATTTTTTTTATAAAAAAATAGTTTTAAAAAATTAAAGTTTGGGGCAATTTTGTCTGTTTAGTTTTAAAAAATGCTCTTCTTTTCCTTTTTTTGTTATTACTTTTGTACTTGTTAATAGTATTGTAATATGTTATATTATGAAGAAAATGAATTACAATTATATTCAAGTTCTATTTTGTAACCTAAGCAACAATGATTTAAGTTACTTATTGATCAAATGATATGGAGTATGATTCAATTTTCTTTTACACTATATATGTTTGGTTTGATGGAAAGAAAGGAAAGAAAAGGAAATGATAGCGAGGAAATTAAAGGAAAGAAAAGGAGATGATAGTGGTTTTAATGATTGTTGTTTGGATGGTTATAGGTGGAAAGGATAGTGGTTTTATTTTATTTACAAAAATACCCTTCTTTTAACGATATGAATACCAACAATATATAGGGTTATTTTTGGGATTTTGAAAAAATTATTAATGTTGGATTCCTTTCCCTCCCTTTCCACCCAAATTTAAATGGAAAGCAAAGTGTGTAAAATAGGAAGAAATTATTCCCCCCATTTTCCTCCATTTCATTTTCTTTCTCTCTCATTTAACCATCCAAACAAGAAATTAGAAATCTCCCCAAAACCTTTCATTTCCTTTCTCTCAAATTCCTTCAAACCAAACATAGTAGGGAAACCAAATGCAAACTTGTTTTTGTGTAAAATATTTAAATGATACTAAGTTTCACGTGTATGAAACTAGTGCAGTTGTAAAATCATACTAGTTTAATGTGGATGAAACTAGTGAATGTGTGACATTGAAAACTTGCTCGTGTATCCCATGTGCAAACACAATTATCTGATATTCTCAAGAATCTAACACAATATTCTCATGCATAACCAAACACAGGTATACGAAACGATATTTATAGGTTTTGGTTAGATCTTATTAGTCCGTTAAGTAAATTAGTCATGTTTGGGTTGAACCTCTTCTAACCTGCGCACTAACTCATTTAACACGATTTAATGTCAATGATAAATTTGTAATTTATAATTATATAATGATAAAATTTAATTTTTTTAATCAAAATTCTAGATTTTAATCATTTAAATTCTTTTACTGGTTTAATTATAATTTTTAGTTTTACTAGAGAAATCCTAACCACTGGCTATGTTTGGTAAGAGAGAGGGAGAGTATGATGAATGGATGAATTATGAGGGAGAGAGAGTAGGAGGGATGGAGAGAATAACATCTATCCTTCATATTGTTTGGTATTGAAAAGAGGGTTGAATGGATGGATTGGTATTTAATTTGTAAAATTACTATATTACCCTTAAAAAAATTGGAGGGCAATGAAAAATTGGTGGGCATTATAGTAATTCCCCTCCAATCCTCTCTCCCTCCTCTCATCCGCCCATCATTGGACGGATCCAATATAGTGGACCCATATGGATCTTTTCTCCCTCCAACCAAACAAAGGATTAGACCTCTCTCTCCCTCCATCTTTTCTTCATACCAAACACAGTGTTAACGTTACTTTACCAAATAAACCACAAATACTTTATTTGTAAATGAATTAATGGAATTGTGATTTATTACACGTCATAATTGACCTAACTTATAAATTAATAGGTTAAACCGGTAATTTATAAGTTAAACCGGTCTTATCGGGTAACCCATTAATTTAATAAGTTGTGTTTGAATTTCGGTTTGTGACACGCTAATCTTAATATGCCGTATTTGAGTTGGGCAAAAATTAACGAACTGTGTTTGTGTTGATGCAAACACGACACGTTAACCTATATTGTCATCCCTAATCTCATTGAACCCAAGAGATTTTACGATCAAATTAACGCTATAAACATACTTAATGGGATTTATAGACAATTGTGAACAATATATACAATGTTTGAATCTCGGTGGGTTGATGGAGACCGTAAGTCTTTTGCCACCAAAGCAATAAGCCTTTGAACAGTATAATTTAATTATGCATTTCAGTACAATTTTTTCAAAATTGTAAATGTTTCTAATTCATTTTTCTAATATTATAATATTTGTAACTTATCTTTCTTGTAGGTCAAACTAATTAGCAATTCATTTCAATCATTGCAAGATAATGCAACATATGCTGGTCTTAAGAAACCTCCGCATCAATTGATTGACATTTCATAAACAATGAAATTACTTATTACAAAGCATATAAACAACTTGGTAAATACTGGTATTGTCAATCGCAAGTTTTCACATGTAATTTCATTTCAAGACCCAAATTTAGCTTAAAAGATTACCTTTTTAACTTCAAAATGATTATATACCGACACTTCCATGTATTCATAAAATCAGAATGCACCACTTTCTGAAGCAAAATGATCATCAAGTATGCATTATTAAAAAAAGAGGTCCATGTATTGTGCTTAATTATCCCAGGTCCCCGCTGCATATCAAAAATTATTAAATCTACCATATAATTTGCATTATTTTCCAAACTCTGCCATCTAGTTTCATTATTAGCCGAAATTCCCCCATAATTTGCTTTTTTCTCCAAACTCTCCTTGCCGTTAAATAAAATCCCCTAAATACCCACCCTGCCATTAGGAATTATGTTAAAGGTTTAAGGGTAAATAGGTAAATTGTCAAAAACTATTTAACAAAATATTAAAATGAAAAAGGTAATATAAATAGGTAAATTGTCAAAAACTATTTAACAAAATATTAAAATGAAAAAGGTAATATTAAAAGGATCCCTGCCATGGTAGAGATCAAAAAAGTTTAAATAAAACTGATACCCAAAAAAGGAAAAGAAAAAGAAAAAAAAAAAGAAAAAAAAACATTTATGGGTGGTGGAGATCCAATGGAAGGGAAAGGTCGAGCCTCCCCCTCATTGCGAACAGGGTGGCGAGCATCCCAACCACCCCTGTTCCGACTAAGGGAGGCTCGAGCCTCCCCCTACCAAGGAGATCCCCATCACCCATCATTTTTTTTTTAATAAATTATGATTTATTTTTTATTTTTTATTTTTTTATCTTCACCGTCCATTGGACTGTGTAGATCCATCTTTTTTGGAGTTTAATTTTAGGTTTTTTTTTAATTATTTATTTATTTAAAATAAATTGATTTGATCTCCACTATCCATCTCAAAAGATGGACAGTTGAAATCTATTTATTATTATTATTATTATTATTTTGTAAATTTATTAAAGGTAAAATAGTAATTCTCATTATATATGAAAGGGTAATTTTATAAGGGGAATTTTAGCCAATAATGAAACTAGAGGGTGGAGTTAAGAGAATAGTACAGTGCAAATTATAGGGGATTTAACAATCTCCGTATCAAACTTCTACATTTCTTAAGTAAGACAGATGTAAATCAGAACAAACAATGTGGCTTGCAAAGGATCTGAAATCTGAATGATTTATTAGGTTAGCTTCCTAATGCTCTGTTCTAAATACATGTATTCTCGTTCTTAAATCAACATATATATATATATAAGTATGCTTGAATCTGTGACCTGGACATCTACAAATGAATGTGTGAGAAAAAGAATAATTGCATATATTTATACTTATCTACAATAATGTGTTGGAACTTGGAACAAAAACAGATGAAGATGTGATGAAGATGAAGATTCCAGCCATCTTCATCCTTTTGAATGCAAGACCAAAGTAACATGCAATATTTTGTTCATACATTTACATTTTGATCAAATGAGTGGAAAACCTATACCTCCATTTCATTTTGTAAGGTGTGGTTTCAGATGGTAAAAATATTGACAAGGGCTCAGCTTCAGATACCATTCCTCTACCTCTCTTCTGAACATGAAAGCTTCCTTTTGAGAATCTCATTCTCTTTCCTTAGTTTCATCATCTTCAGTTTTAGAGTTTCAACATTCTGAATTGAAGTTGAATCTCTATGCTGTTCAACTAGCTTTGTTCTGCTAATCAATACTGCAATTGCCACAGAGATTATTCACATTACGCATCAGAATATATATATACATGTTCTCGTAACAGCACTCTGAAGACAAATAAACTATCAAATCAGATTCAAACCAAGCGCATGCCTTTCAGCTAAAAAGGATATGAATATGTTATAATATTTTAGTTGGTATTTAGAGTACAGCCAGGAACTATGTGATTAAAGGTTGGTGCTAAGTTTTTCGCATTAATAAATCATATATTTAATTGCAAGCAACTGAAATAACATTTCATTTTACTTTAGCAAACAAGCACCTTTTGTACATATATGAAAGAGAGAAGCTCCCTTACATCGGATGCACTGTGCATCCTGATTCACTCAAGTTTTTTCCAATATGAACAAAAGTAACAGAGCAATAACATACATTCCTTTTGCAACTCCCGGAATTTTTGGCATAACTCATTTTTCTCTTCTCGCTCAAGCAGGAGACAATCCTTCAAATCCTGAATTTCAAGGTTATCTGTCACAGTACGATTGACAAGCATTACATGTCTACAAATAAGAACTAGTAAAGGAATTAAGAAATTCACCGTTAACAAGCCCTTACATTTTGATTCTATATCAAAGTGAACTTGATCCAACCTGTACGCTAGAGCTTGCATATGGGTTTTATGAGCTGCTAAATCTTGGCGGAGGTGATTTATGGTTGCTTCATTTGTCGCTTTTTCATGTAAAAGGCCTCTGATAAATGTGAATCCTGGTCCTCTAAGAAAGAATGCCATATATTTGAATACTGTAATTTTACTCTGTGAAAGTTACCTGATCTGAGCCTCAAAGTCTGTGAGCTTTGCTGCACACTCTTGCTTGAGCAAATCAATGGCCTTCCCAAGTTCCTGCTCAAAAATTCAAAGTTCTTACTGCAGCGGGTATTGTTAACAGAACAACTTTTGTAGTACTACAACTACAACAAATCAGTTTGAACTATAGTTTTTCAATCCCAAGAGAGAACCAAATTTAACCATAGAAACTGTGGGAGAAAAAGTGTTATCTTCAGAATATACAAGGCTATATGTACATTGGCTAAAGAGACCCATCGGGCACAAGTCGGATCATTGGCTAGGAGGAATGAGAATTATAAGCACCAAAATAACTTACATTTTCTTTACTGAGATGTTCATCAGTCACTCTTTTCAGCTCTTCTTTCAAACTCTGGAATTTAGTATGGTAGTCAAGCTGTATATCATTGAATACACGAATTAATTTGCATGAAACATTTTTTTGGCTCCTTCATCAACTTTTCATTTCAATTTCCATAAATGTAAGAACATAAAATCAAGATGGATTCTTGTTTAATAAAATAAAATCGATGACGCACCTGATCGGCTAGATTGTTTAAAGATTCTGTGTAACATTTTTTCATCCGCTCATTATCTGTGACATATGGAATAATTCTAGTTAATGTAGCCACCCAAAGCTAGAGTGTCTGTGTTAATAAAACATAATATAGATTTCTTAATTCATGAACATGTTTATTTGCGAATACAATTGAAAAAACTCCAGAATCACAATTTCACATTGCATATAAAAACATAGGTGACAGTGACTTTAACAACTGATACTAACAAGAAATTGATAAACAAAAATGATATATAAGGACATGTAAAACCTAAAAATGGAGAAATGTTATCGTTAACAAAACCAAAATTATTAAAAGTGAGCAGAAATGACACTAACAAGAAACTAGCAAATAAAATTAAACCAAAAGTGAACGAATGCGGCCATTGATACACAGAATACTAGTAATCGACAAATCGAACGAAAGCAATGTAGATATACCAACCTTGTTTGAGAGTTTTACAACTGAATTCAAGAGCTTCTCTCTTCTTAATCTCCGCATTGCAGTTGGATCTCAGCAACTGTATCTCCATTATCCCATTCTTGAATTCCTTATATATATAAAAATATAAAAAAAAAAGCTCTTCGTTATTGTTAATTTCACAAATCACTTTCAAGTTTCAAGTTTCAGGTTTTGAATCGCAAAATCCATGTGCACTTACCTCGTAAATCTGATCGAAGCTGGACAGCACCCATTCCATTTCTTCCTCACTATTGGCCGCCATTTTTTCTCTTTTCAATTTCTTACTTCCACGTTATTTGCATTTTGCAATGAATTTTGGAGGCTTGGCTATCACCGGAGAGCTTCTTTCATTTTTAAACAACAAGAAGTCAACAACAACAACAATAATAATAATAATAATAATAATTAGTTAATTATATAATAATAATAATAGAGTAATTCTGTTTTATCCAAATATGGTGCTTAAATGATATCGCAACACTATAATTCATTCATTTAAATCATACAAATCTAATACAATTTATTTATTTTTCAAACTAAACTTAAGACACTCCACGCAACAACTACCAGGACCGACCGGCGAGATTAGACTCTACAAGCACGGATCACAGCTCCCACGAACGGGGAGATAACACTTAGGAGTAAAGCCAAGGTGGACAAAGAATATATATATATACACAAATGGCATGCCATGGGTTTGAACCATGGTGGTGGATTTCTCACAAGGAGAGTCCAGCCATTGTGGCAAGAGCCCATTGGCGACACCCCCATCTCTTTTTCAATATATATATATATATATATATAAATAGTCCCGTTCTCATACGAACGTCCGCATATAACTTCATAAGGATTTATTGTTATTTTTCAAACTTCATATAATTATATCAAATTTGGGCCCCAAATAAGAAAAAAGATGTTGAAATCAACTTTTTATATAAAAATTGGGCTCAATATGATTTTTATCAGAATTATTAAAAGCAAATTAGTAACTCTATTTGCTCTCCTGAAAATTTTTATGCGCATCCCTTTTTACATGTACACCTCATTAAGAGTTTTTAAAAATTGTATTTTGTAAACACACCCCAAAAATTACCAAATACACCCTTTCTTTTATTTATTTTTTTAAATTCTAAAAAAAAAAAAGTTTTAAAAAAAAATGGAAAAGGTCACCTCCCTTTTAATTTTCTAAGCAAGTTTGTCTCTCCTTATTTACATACACTATTTCTTTGAGTGAAAACTGTCATACAGATCTATTTGCTCGTAACTTTTTTTCTTAGTTTTGTTTTTTCTATGTATCGGCATATCACGATATAAACTTGATAAAAATTATTTTGATTAAGCTTTTGTAAATTTTCTCAAATATACGTGTGTGTGTGTGTATATATATATATATATATATATATATATATTATTTTTATTATTAAGTACACGATTTCACAAGATTTAGATGCAAGAGTGAACAAAGGGCCCTATTTTAAATATTCGCCATGAGGCCTCCAAAACCTCAGAATCGGCACTGAGTGTGGGCCATAGATTATGGAGAAATATTAACAAGTGCATACATACCGGGTCAAAGTAATTGAATCTAATGACCCACATTCAAGAAACTAATATATTTTATATCAGGACGAACCGACAGGAGAAAGATTATAAATATACATATATATATATATATATATATATATATATATATCAATCTTTCTATTATCAGTTTGAACTGATATAAAATATATCAGTTCCTTGCATGTGGGTCATTGGATTTAAAAGATGTCTTGACAAGTGCATACAGCCAAGTCAAAGCATTTAAATCCAATGATCCACATTCAAGGAACTGATATATTTTATATCAGTTCGAACTAACAATAGAAAGGCTGATATTTATATATATATATATATATATATACAATTTTTCTGTTGTCAGTTTAAACTGACAAAAGATATATCAGTTCTTGCATGTGGGTCCATTGGATTTAAATACTTTGACTTTGACTGCATGCATTTGTCAAATCATCTTTTAAATCCAATGGCCCATATGCAAGGAACTAATATATTTTATATCAGTTCGAACTAATAATAGAAAGACTGTATATATATATATATATAGTGAGTCTCTCATGAGAGATCCTTTATTTTAATTTCAGTAAGGATCATGATGCAAACACATCGGTTTTAATGAATTTTAATCTAATTTTTTTTTATGGATGATGAGTTCAATGAAATCTACACATGAACAAAATTTGAGAATTTTCTGAACGCTAGAACTATTTATCCAAATTTTGTTAAATATGAAGGCATCAGAAAATAGGCGAAATATAGGACAATTCAAGAAAAATAGTTCTAGTATTTGAAAATTTTTCAAATTTTGTTCATAGGTAGATTTCAATGAACTCGTCATCCACAAAAAAATTCAAATCAAAATTCATTAAATTCAATATATTTTCATCAAGGTCCTTACCAAAATTAAAATAAGGGATACCTCATAAGAGATTCACTCATATATATATATATATATATATATATAGTCTTTCTCCTGTCAGTTCAACCTGATATAAAATACATCAATGCATTACATATGGGCCATAGATTATGGATAAGCACCGGAAAGTGCATGCAGACTGAGTCAAATCATTTGAATCTAATGGCCCACATTCAAGGCACCGATATATTTTATATTAGGTCGAAGTGACAGGAGAAAGCTTGTATATATATACAAACACCTCATCTCTCATCTCTCTATTCAGTTTGTCACCTTCATCGCATGACTTGTTTTTTCTTCTTATTTCATTGTGAAAGTCCAGTGGCGGACCTAGAAATTTTAATGAGGTGGGACACTTGAACAAAATAACAATTATATAAAAAAAATATGAAAATTTAAAATCATAATAAAATGAGTTTTTTATATAAAAATATTAATGGTATAATGAATTTTTTTAAAAAGAAAATAAAAATAGAATGCTTACTCGAGATGAATTAAATAATCTTACATTCAAAAGAACTAAAAACAAGAAACAAAATATTAAAATAATAATAATAATAATAACAATGATATGGCCAAAATGCTTAATATTTAACCTTTAGCCTTAATTACACAAACATACAGTCAATAAGACAACAACCGTTAAAGATAACGGGTGACCAAATTTTTTGGATGAAAAGTCCAAATTGCACCTCTTAAAAAAGATTAAAAGAGATCAGGTGAGGATGATGAATGGTCCATGCCCGGTGTCTGTTGGGCGCACAATATTGCGCTCGGGATCGCGTTGCCGAAGCGACACCGCACTTGGGCAGTGCACTGTCGATGCCGCTTGGGCCCAGTGGCACCAACTCCAACGAAGGTGGGAGATGAGAGAGGAGAGAGAAGGGAGGGGAGAGAGTTTAGGGAGGGTTTTTATATGAGGGATTTTGGTAATTTCGTAAAATATGGTTATTAACGGTTAAACTTTTGTATTTGTTTAAAAATGAAAGTTTAATGATTCCAGAGGTTTTTTTTTTTCTCCCTTTATTTTATTTATAGATACATTTTATTCATTTAATCAATTGAGATTTAATGTATACATTTAATCAACTAAAGATTCATTGTTTTATACTAATCAATTCGATTAAAGATGCCCATATGAGACATAGCTTAGTTGGTAGATGGACAAGATTGAGGTTTGGGTAAATGACTCATAAGTCAATGGCTCGAATCATACCAATAGCAAAAACTATAGATAGACACTGTAAAAAAAAATATTAAAAAAAAAAATTACAAAAATTAAATCCATTGTACTTGCCTATTTTATTGAATAAAGTTCACTTAAAGCATCAATGACATTAAATAATTTCAATAGAGCCTATTACATGCAAGAAAGCACTCAAATCACCATGTCACTAAATAATTTCTTATTGCAATATGATAATTCAACCTCAGAGCTTTTAAGTCTATTACAAATTTTAGTAAATTATTAATTTATGAAATGAATGAGACACATATTCATACAAGGGAATTTTTTAAATGCATTATCAAATAATTTAATCAAAAATATTAATTTATCACACTAGCTCAAGTCAGGAACAAAAAAAATTATTATATAAAAATGATTATTAATTATGTTTTAGTATTTTTTTTTCTTTTTTTTAAATATTACATTAATTCAGGATTCAGGGGAGAGGGATAGACTTAAACCTATAACCTCTTAGTGTAGATGTAAGGGGTAAACCAGTAGGTCAACATCATATTTTCTAGTTTTAGTAACTATTATTAAAGAAAAGTTTAGTAACCAGTTGGAGAGGACATACTAATGGGTGCTTGGACGAAGTCCGGGGTCTTCGATACCAAAAAATATATATATATTATAATAAGAGTGACCATATGAATTATGATATAATGCAAGTATATTAATTATATACGTCTGTTGCAATGAAGTTTATGTCTTCTTGTTGTTAGAGACGGTGAATCTAACAAAAAGGGAATGAGACAATGAGTTGTTAACCAAATCAATTAAGTTAACTAGGAGAAAGTAACAATGTCGACTATGACAATTTTGTCATATTAACCTTTAACATGGTCCTAATTTGTTTGTCATTTATAAACTATGCCGGCTTACTTATATATAAAAATCATTAATATCTTTGTAACATTAATTAATAAATTAATTAACTATTTGAGACAAATCAAGAGACTTGTGTATAAAAGATTGGTGTTGTTTGGGAAAAAATAATATGCATGATGATATTTTAAGGCAGAAACAAAATTTATTATATAAGAAAGTGTCTACAATAAAATATATGAGAAGAGACGTTGTCCTCATCTCCACCTTGTACATCATTTTCAAGGACAAAATGTTACTCATATCAACTAACATTAATCTATTCAAGCAAGCACCAACTGTTTATAAATTAATAATAATTGTTTTGAAACCATGATGACCATGAAGCTTGATTCTGCAGTATATAAATTCCTGGGAGGTTTACAACTGAAAACCTCAAAAAAGAAAAGCAGATCGAATTGATCATTGAGAAATGGGAGAGTCAAGTTCAGAAAATAAGCATGATGGATCATCAGGAAAACATGAAGAAATGATAAGAACAAAACCTGGTTCTTTAAGGATGGTTTTGAAGGACTCAGACTGGAAAGATGTGTTGTTAATGGTGATGGGTTCAATTGGTTCTGTTGCGGATGGTTCGGCCATGGCTTTGATCATGCTTTGTCTCGGTAGTCTCATGAATGGTTATGGAAGCTCTACTCTCACTCTTCACGACATTGATAAGGTAAGAGTTGAAACATAAAAAGATAAAATAAAAACACTTACTATTTTCAATCAAAAGCAAAGTTTAAAATATCGAAAGCATTTCCAAATGCACCATATATGCATTAACTAATCATTGTAATGAACGTATTGTTTGTTTGTTTACACTTCACACTGCAGTATGCAATGTCCTTGATGTATGTTGCTGTTGGTGTGGGTTCAGGAGCTTTCCTAGGTACTCTTTTGTTTCTGTGCTTTTATATGTTTAATATTATCAACCATTATATATCGTGTTGGAATTGCATACCAGTGCCTTCTTCTCTTATCTACTGTTTTCCGAATCTTGGTATTCGATAGAAGGATTCTGTTGGGCGCGCACTGCTGAAAGGCAAACACTTAGGCTCCGTAGCAGATACTTAGGAGCTGTACTTCGGCAAGATGTTGGATTCTTTGATACAAACCATGGCGTATCCATGACATCACAAGTGGTATCCAGTATTTCTACTGACACTCTAACCATACAAGGGGTTCTTACTGAGAAGGTCTATACATGAATTCACTTAACATTTCTCACTTAAGTGCATATATAGTTACCCTTTTCGTTTTTCCTTTTCTCAGAGCATTTTCACTTGATTTCAAATAAAACAGATTGCGAATTTCCTAATGCATATGTCAACCTTCATCACTGGTCAACTTGCCGCCTTATACCTCAGTTGGCGACTGGCTATAGTTGCCATCCCTGCATGGTCCATGTTGATTATCCCAGGGTTAGTATACGGGAAGCTCTTAGGCGGGGTTGGAGAGGAGATACAAGAAGCATACGCCATTGCAGGTGGGATTGTGGAGCAAACGGTATCATCAATGAGAACTGTTTACTCTTATGTTGCAGAGGATCGAATGTTGAAGAGCTACAAGATTTCATTAGAACCAACTTTAAAGCTTGGGATAAAGCAAGGATTGTTGAAAGGTATGGCTATGGGCAGCATTGGAATTACATTTGCTGTCTGGGCTCTCCAAGGTTGGTATGGGAGCACCTTGGTCAAGAAGAATGCTAAAGGTGGAAATGTTTTCACTGCCGGAGTATGTATCGTATATGCAGGACTGTAAGTTCAAAATACTTCACTCAACTTTCATAAGAAACTTCAAAACAATCTTATAGTCGGAATAATAATTTGATCTTGCAGTTCACTTGGGGGTGCTCTTATCAATGTGAAGTACTTAATTGAGGCAAATGTTGCAGCTTCTCGGATATTTGAGATGATTCACCGAGTTCCAAACATCGACTCTGAAGATCAACAAGGGATAACTGTGTTAGATGTTAAAGGTGAGTTAGAATTTAAAGACATAGACTTTGCATATCCTTCAAGACCAGAGAACTTGGTACTCAGAAAGTTCGGTCTTAGAGTAATGGCCAACCAAACTGTAGGGTTAGTAGGCAAAAGTGGGTCTGGAAAATCGACAATTATAAATTTGCTTGAAAGATTCTATGACCCTCTTGAGGGAAAAATCCTCTTAGATGGTATTGATATAAAGACACTTCAGTTGAGATGGTTGAGGAGTCAAATGGGACTAGTAAGCCAAGAGCCTATACTTTTCGCAACTTCCATCAAAGAAAATATCCTTTTCGGAAAAGATGAAGCTTCAATGGAAGAGATTATTGTAGCAGCTAAAGCAGCCAATGCTCATAATTTTATCAATCAACTACCTGATGGATACGATACCTTGGTAAGCCATAATCATAAAAATGCATGTTCCAATATGATGCATTGTTGCTAAATAATTTATCTAATTTCTCTGCTCTCTTAATCCTCGTAGTCTCTCATGTGATTACTCTTACTATCAAGTATCAACACCTATGTTTCTTGTTCTTCAGGTTGGACAATTGGGAAATCAGATGTCTGAGGGACAGAAACAAAGGATATCCATTGCAAGAGCATTGTTAAGGGACCCAAAAATCCTGCTCCTTGATGAAGCGACAAGCGCACTGGACTCGCACTCTGAAAAGGCTGTCCAGGATGCTTTGAATCAGGCATCAATAGGACGGACTACAATAATCATTTCACACCGTCTTTCTGCTCTACGTAATGTTGACTTAATTGCAGTTATTCAATCCGGGGAAGTGGTAGAATCAGGTTTCCATGATGAACTTATGGGGAGGAGAGGCTCATACTCAGGAATGGTGCAACTTCAAAGAGTAATTATAAGTGATAATAATGCATCAACAACCAAGAGTATGGAATCTAACAGTTCTGATTTCCTTGACAAAGGAACTCCTGGGACAGAACATAAAACAATTGAATCAGATATGCAAATTTCCAGTCATGACAAGATAACCAACCAACTGCAAGAAGATCCCAAAGGATCCCCATCTTTGTGGTACCTGATGTGTATGACAGTGTCCGAGTGGAAGTCAACCGTATTAGGCTGCATTGGTGGGGTATGCTATGGAATGATTCAGCCTCTGAACTCTTTCTGCCTTGGTGGGCTTTTATCTGTTTACGTTATAACTAATCACAGAGAGATTACATCGCAAACGAGAATCTACTGCTTTGCCTTTTTGTCTTTCACGGTCTTTGCTTTTATCACAAATGTGTTTCAGCATTATCACTTTGGGATTATGGGAGAGAGTTTGACAAAAAGGGTAAGAGAGACACTCTTTGGCAAGATCATAACATTTGAGATTGAGTGGTTTGATCAAGAAAACAATAGCAGTGGATCCTTATGTTCAAGATTGGCCACAGATGCAACAATGGTTAGGACACTTCTTACTGATAGCTTGTCGATGTTGGCTCAGAACATCTCTTCAGCGACATTAGCTGTTGTTTTGAGTGCGCTGTTGTCATGGAAACTGGCACTCGTAGCTATTGCTATGCAACCATTTATTATCGGCGCCTTCTATACCAAAGCAATAATGATGAAGAGTATGTCTCGGAAATTACTGAAAGCACAGAACAATAGTACTGAATTAGCAAGCGAAGCTGTTGCGAACCACAGAATCATTACAGCATTCTACTCTCAAGAAAAGATTTTGAAACTTCATGAGCTTACCCAGATAAGCTCAACAAAAGAAAGCCGCAAGCAATCTTGGTATGCAGGGCTTGGATTATCCATCTCACAGTTCCTCACTGCAGCCAATGCAGCACTAATTTTCTGGTATGGTGGGAAACTACTATATCAAAAACAGATAACTTACAAGCACCTCTTTCAGACATTTTTCATCCTGGTATCAACGGGGAGGATCATAGCCGAAACAGGGAGCATGACATCGGACTTATCAAAGGGAACCAGTGCATTAAAGTCGATTTTCATGATCCTGAAAAGAAAAAGTAAAATAGACATAGATGATTCAGATGGTATTAAGCCAGAGAAGATCAATGGAGAAATAGAATTTAAAGAGGTGGATTTCTTCTATCCAACAAGGCCAAAACAGATTATCTTAATGCATCTAAGCCTAAAAATTGATGCGGGGACAGTTGTTGCTCTAGTTGGACAAAGCGGGTCTGGAAAATCTACCATCATCAGACTAATTGAGAGATTCTACGACCCATCAAATGGATCAGTTGAAGTTGATGGAGTTGACATCAAGCACTACAATTTAAGGGCTTTAAGGTCACATATAGCATTGGTAAGTCAAGAACCGACTCTTTTCATGGGAACTATCCACGACAACATTGCATATGGAAAGGAGAACGCGACCGAAGCTGAAATAGTTGAAGCAGCAACCATTGCAAATGCCCACGATTTCATAAGGTTTGCTGTTGCCTGTTTATACTAATCAAGAAACATAAATTAATACAATTATGATCTGTTTCCATTAACTCTTTTCTTCTGAACCAATATTTGACAAAATGATTTCCTTGATGAGCAAACAGTTCTCTGAGTGATGGATATGCAACTTACTGTGGGGAAAGAGGCGTGCAACTATCAGGGGGACAAAAGCAAAGGGTAGCACTTGCACGGGCCATTTTGAAAAATCCAGCTATTCTGCTTTTGGATGAGGCAACAAGTGCACTGGACATCAATTCTGAGAAGCTTGTTCAGGATGCTCTAGAGAAGACTGTGGTTGGCAGGACATGCGTTGTTGTCACTCATCGACTGTCTACAGTTCAGAAATCAGATAAAATAACAGTTGTTGAAAATGGGAGGATCATAGAACAAGGGTCTCATAGTGAGTTACTTGCTAAACAAGAAAATGGAGCATACTTTTCTCTTGTAAAATTCCAACAACTTGCCACCATTGGACAGGATGTCATAGACCATGACCAGGCTAGGCCTTCTGGCTAATAACTAGAAGACAAGCTCAAATCAACTTAGTTTCTAATTCATCTTGTTCCTTGTTGTTTTCTGTTTAGTTACTTTAGTGGAAAGACATCACCTAAGTACCATTACAATCAAGGCAGTTCATCCATTTCTATGCTTTATTTTATGCATATTGTTTTTCTCTTTTTCTTTTTCCATCCAAAACATCTGCACAAGATTGCTTACCAAAATTAGAGTAAGCAACAACAAATCTACACCCCAATATAGCTAGGTTCTTCAATATAGCTAGAGAGAGCTATTAAGAAAGGAATAAAAGGGACAAGAACTATCTTATGAAATCAGGGCATGATCCTCCTCCTCAACAACAACTCCACATCAATATCTGTCAAATTCTGAATAATTTTATAAATTTCATCAAGATGGCTTTTAATCATAAATTAAATTTTCAGCCTAAAGCACAATTTAAGTGACTAACAATCTCATCAACAAGTATAACAAAAGTTGATGCAGAGAGTTTAAATGTCTATAATAGATAATGTAATCTAATTAGACAGGTACAAATAAAAGATGCAGCCCAAAATGAATCGATAAAAGTCTTCTGGTCATTTCAAAGAACAAAGATGTCTCCTCTTTATCTCTAAATCATCATCTAGATTATATTTTCATTTGATAGTTTTTGTTCCTTATATTTACATTAAACTTATTATCTTAGTCCAATTTATACTTATTTTTTGTATTTAAACTATGAGAACCAGAGTTTCGGCGTTTCAATGGATTCGGTTTGAATCTGAATTCGTCTCAACTATCCTAATGGGTTCTTATGTGGGAGTATTGTATCATTTGATTAACTTTTTTTATTTTTATTTTTTTGAAATATTACAATAATTCAGGGTTTTATAAGGAGGGGAGAGAGACTCGAACCCACAAACTCGTGGTGTGGGTGTAAGGGGCTTTATCACTGAGCCAACCTCATCTTTTCTTCTTATATTTATATTAAAATTGTGTTTTTAGTATATTTTATACTCATTTTTTCAAGTTTACATTGGGTTCTCTACAAATTTGGTTTCAAATCGAATTTGTCAAAACCACCAATACGGGCAAATGCATGTGTTGTTTACATTTTTTTTTCATTGTATGGTTTTTGTTACTTATATTTATCTTAGTTATCTTTGTCCAATTTATACTCATTTTTGTACTTAAACTATGAAAACTAGAGTTTCGACGTTTCGACGAATTTGGTTTGAATATGAATCCGTCTAAACTGTCATAATGGATACTTATATAGGTGTATTATATCCTTTGATCGATTTTTTTTGTTATATTTACAATGAAATGTTGTTTTCAGTATATTTTATACTCATGTTTTCAAGCTTAGCTATGACGACCCAAGTTTTTGAGGAATTCGATTTCAAACCAACTCCGTCAAAACCACCAAAATGGGCAAATGCAAATATTGTTGATATGTTTTCATTTAATGGTTTTTGTGACTTGTATTTACATTAAACTTGTTATTCGTGTCCAATTTATACTCATTTTTTGTACTTAAACTATAAGAACTAGAGTTTCGGCATTTCGATGGATTCGGTTTGTAATCGAATCTGTCTTAACTGTCCTACCAGGTACTTAAAATTGAGTATTTTTGTATATTCTGTACTAATTTTTTCAAGCTTACCTTTGAGAACCCAAGTTTTCGACTGATTTGGTTTCAAACCACGGGTGGAGGGGATGGGGGGCCCATAGGGGCCATGGCCTCCCCTTCCCTCAAATATGTTTTCACAATTTTATTTATATTAAAAAAAAAAAAAAAAAAAAAAACCTTTATAAAATTATAAATTTGTCTTTATTTTTTAGATTTCTTTCATTTTGGCCACCCATAAATTTTTTATTTTTGTATTCTTGGCTCCGTCACTGTTTCTAAATGAATCCATCGAAACCACCAATACGGGCCTCTTGTATTCGTGGTAGGAGTCTGCAAGGTGAAGTTTCACCACTGAGGTTCAAACCTTGGTAGTTGTAAATATTTATCACACATTTGGCCATAAATCCCTAGGTGAGAGCAGCCTCTCTCCAATTATGAGAGTTATAACCCAAATGTAACATCTCCCCGATAGTGGGAATAATATTCTGAACCATGCTTGTAGAGTCTAATCTAACTAGGTCTTGGCAATATTTGTAATTCAAAAAAAAAAAAAAAAAAAATCACATACAAACATATTATAACTTAATATAGGATAATATGAAATATCACCAAAAATTGGATTGTATAGAAATAATACAGTACAATCCAATACAATGTGTCAAACGTAACCTTAATTACACGAAGTACAAGGTTGTTTCATCAATATCACAAACTTTAAAAACAACAGCACCTGGAAAAGGTTTATATACATTGTCAATACCAAAAGTAAGTCATCTCCGATGCAAATCTTCCCAGAGAACTTGTTCATCAATCTTGCTTAGCTTCTCATCATCGAGACGCTTCCACGTCTTGATCCTCTTGACTCCTGTCCATGCATTCTCTCCCTTCCCCAGTTCTGCTAATATCACCCTCGCTCTTCTGGGCCATCCAGCCCTTCCATAGCCATGGTATCCGATACCTCCACCATAACATAACCATATACCATCAAGATTCCCACAGAAGTCATTGGTGTGGTCATGTCCCATAAAGACAGCCTTCACATCTCCCATGGAGACAAAGGTCTGCAGGACACCTGAGTTTACTATCGAGCACGCAGCAGCTTCGTGTAACTGGCCTACTATCTTCTGATAGTATAGCTGTCGAATTTCTGGGATTGGTATATGGAAAAATGCAAGCGCTGGTGAGTGACTGGAATCCTGTTTTTGGCCCTGTTAGTATGAGACCTGCAACATGTTAATGAAATCTAAATCTACGGAACCTCCCCCATGGGAATCGAAGAAACATATTAAACACTGAAGAGAGTTTCAATTGTTTCATCATGGATAAACATAAACGAATAAAATGCAATAAATTAAATGCAGCCAAATGTTTAATTAATTGATGTATTTCTTCATTACAACATGTATAAGATTGCTATACCTGCAATATTCCCTCAGAAACTCCACGAAGCCAACGAAGTTGAGATTCCTTAATCCACCCGTAAGTGCGGATTCCTTGAACAATCTCCCTGTCCCCGCTGTCTAGGAAGAAAAGGTTGAAGATGCTGCTGTTTGCCAAATGGGAACCTGCAGGACCATATACTCTGAGATCATAATTTCCAAAACCATCAATGTTTTCTATTATGTCACCTTTGGCTGGATTGGAGAGATCTTCAGCCAATGGATTAGTTTGTGCGACTGAATAATCCATGAGGGAGATAAAGTACATCAGTTCTTCACGATTCATTGTCGATTCTTGGTCATGATTTCCTAGAACTGCTGCCCATGGAAGTCTAGATTCCATAGCAGGACCAAACGCTTCTATCATTGATTCAGCAGCGTCTGTCGTGCTTGTCCCAAATATATTATCTCCTATAGTTGAACAAAATGAATTGAAATTAGTCCTTTATATCGATAAACACGTTGTTAATTTTTTCTCTCTCGATGAATTGAAGTCAGTTTGTAAAATGAGTTTAGTAAATATCAAGACTGAGCATACACATCAAATCAGGCCAATTTAGTTTAACCGGCCACTACTATTCACTTAAGCAAGATCAAAGAGATCATGAGCCGGTTCTTGTAGAATTGATTGAACTCACTCGAGATATTTATAAATTGAAGAACAGATTGCCAAAAAAAAAAAAAAAAGCATGGATTCTAGTACAGGAGAAAAGCTTCAATTACGGGAGGACGAGCAAACCAGATCAATCGTATGTCCATCCAATAGAATCCATTCATATATGCATACATATGTGCCCATGTCTCGAATTAGAAAGGTAAACACAAAGCAGCCAACCAACCAACATACTAAAAGAAAACTAAATCCCATTAACACTAAAATTCACACTTTTTATCTAATTTTTCCTCCCAAGTATTACTAATTTAAGAAAAAAAAAATTCAAGATATGTATAGTAATATATAGATAAGAGTACCGGTAAAAGCAATAAAATCAGGCTTTTCAGCTTCAATGATCCTCTTAAGAAAGCGACTGGTGTTTAGGTCAGAGCAATAATCGAACTGAGAAGGCAAAACATCTCTGCATCGTGTCACCATCCCCATCCCATAATGCATATCAGCCACCTGATTTTCACAATCTCACAAACCAATAAATTTCATCAATAACAAATCCAAACTCAAAAACCATTAACTAGCTACTACATATTAGCTAGCTACTAATTAGTAGTAACTGGAGTAACTGTAAACCAACCTGAAGGATTTTGAAAGTGCCGTCATATCGGAACCGGAGAGGAAGATCTGGGTTCTTCTTCAGGTGGACTTTAGGCTGGCTTATTTGTAATTTGTCTGAAATTTGGTGGTGAAGATAATAGAGGGTAGCATAGATTAAGCTTAGATAGAGTAAAGAGTGCTTCCATTTTGCAGTCAACGATGTAGATTCCATATTTAGCTTCAGTTGTTCAGACACAACTAAACAGTCGAAAACAGTTCCAGTTGTTAGTTATATATTAGTTGCTGTAATAAAGATTTAGTCATATTATCTAAAACTTCCCTGTAGTTGTAGTTTTCCATATTGACTACAAACCCCCTCTAGTTTCAGTTTTGGTCAAACAACACCCTATAGTTTCAATTAATAGTCAAAATACACCCTACCATTTGTTTTCCGCTATAAATATTGAATTTTCTTGTAAACCATTATGGGTGCTAGCCTTATGAGGGGTCAGCAATTAACCCTATAGGACTCGCTGTGCTTAATTGTCGTTTGTCAATGTGCCTTATGTACTTTTTGAAGCTCCTTGGACCCACTTGAAACACGTATAGACATGGGGCTCTACGCCATCACATAATAAGGAAATAAATTTGCACTTCTGCTATCATCTGCCGCTTTTAGCACGATGATAAACGTTTGATCCTAACAAAGAGTATAATGGCAAATGAGTGGTGAGTAAATTTAAAATATTTTAAATTTAATAAAAAAATCATATTAAATAGTTTTATAAAAATAATAACATAAAAATTTTATATATTTCGTTATTTTACTGTTCTCTTTCTGTTAGGTAAAAATCGATATTTCGGATTACAAGTATGAACAAAATACAAATACAATAAATTGAATGAAACGAAATACAAAATAAAATTGTATAAATTGTAAATCAACTTTATAAAATTCCAATTCAAAAGAACTTAGAACCAATGCTCGTTTTTCACACATTGTCCTTAAGACAAATTCACCAGTTACACTGTATGTGTTTGACGTTTGTCTCCTTAGATACAACAGTTCAATATTAGTATGTGTTGTAAACACCATTACACTAGTGAACTGAACAAAGGTCTGAACTTTCCACACTTGCAAGGAAGGAAGATAAAGACTTTTTTGGAAAAATTAAAAACGGACACAAGAAGAACAACCGGAGAGAAATTCTTAATTCTAATTGCCCTATTTTATTTTGTGTTTCTTTTACTTGTGTTCCTTGGACTGAAGTAGCAAATGCAATATATATATATATATATATATATATATATATATATATTGTGAGATTTGACACATAGACTGATCCATGGCCCCAATTTTTAACACAAGATTTGACACAACTCCATGGCCATTAGATTTGGAGGATTTGGATGGTTAGGATTTAAGGATTACATAATGATTTATTAGACCATCTCCAATGCAAATATGCATTTTTGAGTTTCTAAATAGTGTCACATCAGCATTTCTATTTATTATGGGCCCACTTTTGAAAAAAAATTAGAGAAATGCATATTCACATCTCCAATGCAATTATCTAAAGTCAAATATGCATCAATTTTATGTCAAATCATAATAAAACAATTATTACACTCTCTCTCCTCTTTTATTTTACAATTAAATGAGGTTTAATCTTATTGGTGGAAAGAGTTAGAAATCCTAGTTAGCATTTTTAGGAGAGTTTCTTCAAAATTAGAAACCCAACTCCATATTCTCTAACTTTTTTTTTGCCACATCATCTCCATATTCAACTTAGATAATAGCAATAGAGAGAGTTTTTCTAACTTTTTAATATCTATCATATGTGACACTCCATTTTCTCCAAATGCATAATAGCATTGGAGATGCTCTTATTGTCTTCTCTTCTCAATATCATTTTTGCCATTAAAACTGAATAACAAAAAGAAAAAAAAAATTCTAGTTAAATTGTGAGATTATCTACTCTGTTTTTCCATTGAAACTAAATAACAAAAGAAAAAAAAAATCATTCATATAATAGATGCACAGTTTTTACCCAATTTATTTTTGTAATACAAAGTGAATAGATTAGATTAAAGCAAAAAAAAAAAAATTCCCATCCATGTGAAGAAACATTTTCTTCATGGTGAGAAGAATGAATCAAAAAAATATCAAGTTAAATTGTGTAGGATGACAAGTTTTATTTTATTTTCCAATCAATCAAACAATGTTGATTTTGTGACAAAATGAACATTATTCATATAGATAATGTTAAGTAAACAAAACAACAAGAGAGATTTTTTTTTAATCTTTTTTGATATTCGGTTTGAATGGCAAAACACTTATAAAAAAAACAAAACAAAAAAAGGAGAGATTTTTATTTATCTTTTATGTTATTCGGTTTGAATGGCAAAAGATGATTCTCGATGGGAAGAGATAGATTAATGGTAACTTAATTAGAGAGAGAAAATATATTAAAATATTAAATTAACGACATGAGAGAGGAAAGAGAAAATGTAAGCAATTAATTAGAGAAAAAAAAAAAGGTAATAAATCATTATGTAATCCTTAAATCCTAACCATCCAAATCTAATGGCTATGGAACTGTGTTAAATCTTATGTAAAAAATTGGGGCCATGGATCCTACCCATATATATATATATATATATATATATATATATGTAGAGAGAGAGAGAGAGAGTCTCTCATGAGGGATCCCTTATTTTAATTTTGGTAAGGGTTTTGAAAAAATCACATCGATTTTTATGAATTTTAATCTGAAATTTTTTGTGGATGATAAATTCAATGAAATATACTTATGAATAAAATTTGAAAAATTTTCAAGCTTAAACTCAAAAGTTTAAGCTAAACAACTCCTTAAACCGTTCAAAAATATATTTACGTACTCAGTTCATTCTTTAAACTCAAAAGTTTATCATCTAATATGATACTCAACCAAACAATCTGATGCAATCTAATGCTTTCGATTTATGGGAGATCAAATAAACATGACCGAGACATCTAAAGATATTGATGAATGTAACTAGATATGAAATTTCATGTCTAGCATTTACACTCATTCAATCACAAATGTTATAACGAATTAGTTGCAATGGGATTCCTGATCTAGTTCCTTACTAAATGCTTTTCTAGTTGTTTTTCTTGCTAGATAAATTGCATGACCTTTTACATAAATGAGTACAATTAGTCCTCTCTGACTGATATACTCATTATATCTAGTCCAACATGACTTAATCTAGCATGCCAAAATATCAACATCATCACCATTGTAATGATTGAAAAACAAACAAAATTATAACTGTCCCTATTGACGTATAATACTATAAAACCATTGAAAAACTATCAAGTACCATATGAATATAATTTGCTAAAATGATATTCATACAACTATCATGATCATTAATGATAACCCGAATCAATGAGGACAACCGCGGACACTAACCCCAGTTAGATCTCAAGTGTATGTTGGAACATCATGGAGTACAAATTTAAGCTACCTTGCAAACCCAGTTTGTAGGTACTTTACTCCAAAATTGTTCTAACACATATACATCTTGTCTCTAATAATCTAACTTTACTCAACATAAGCTTTAAAGTTTCTTATTAGATAGTATATCTTCACTTATCTACGGTCCACAAAGGACAGGATTCAAAAGGAAAATACCTAGCCGGAAACTTAAGCATAACTTAACACATTCTTGAGTTTAGGTTTTACTCTTTTTGACTCAATGCATTACGAAAATGACCCAACTTGTCACAACTGCAATAAGCTATTTTAGTTTTGTCCTTCCTCAAATCGTTATCCCTCAACTTCTTGCATATTCCGATTTAAGATTAATTATGGCTATGACTAGATCCTCTTCCCCTTTTGGAAATATCTATTTCCACTAATATGTTCAAAACTAAAAGTTTTGTACAAATTGAATCTTTCATATAAAATTGGCTAAAAGCCTAAACCGCCTCTAAGCGCTCATCTACTACTACCGAAATGACGCGATTGATACGCGTCAAATTAATTTTATATGTTCCAATTGTCAGAAGAGATCAGATCATTTAGTCGGAGTATCATGTTTTATATCCATATTAGAGGCTGCCACTAATTTTGGCGCTTCATATAAGTACTCAAAACTTGATACCGAACCTACTAAAATTTTAGTATTCAAAATACTACTAAAATTGCCCTTCAAGCCAAACTCTTAAAGGTAAGCCACTTCAATTAAATCGCATTGTACTTATCAAACACACATGCAAGGCTACTATTTAAATTACTCCGCAACATAATGCGAGTAATTTAATTTCTAGCTTGATAAGCCTTCACATCTTGTATATCGAGCAAATAAGTACTATGCCAAAGTTCAATCATGATTCATGTTATAGTCTTCAAGAGCCTATTGCTTTTAAAAAATAGACTGAATTTTCTAGTGCTAAATCACACAAATTACACAATTCAGCTTGTCACTATCAAATTGGCCACAATATTATAGATATAGAAATCTATATCTTATGCTAATCTATGTAGAGACATACAATCTACTATGCAAGCATATTAACTTCCAAAAAATACACACATTTAATTTTGCTGCAAACACAAACCGAAAATATGATGAAACAATTTAAGGTACATAATCGAAAAAGTAATCAAAGCGCCTAATTACCATCTGTTTCCAAAAATTTAATCATTATAAATTTATTACTTTGCGCAAAATCTAATTCTAATATTGTACTCAACAATTTAAAATTCCCAAAACGGGTGATCATATAAATGACAGAAGAATACAATGCACAAGTCCCTAGAAACATTTTTATGGGTCAAACCGATTTTTACTACAAAGTAAATAAACCAAAAATAAAGATTTATAAAATAATAATGCTTTCTAAAATACGGGACTTTGCATGCTATTCATTCTTACGTCTCAGATTCATATCATCACCACTGAGAAAGACTCTCTAAGTCTTCATAACTCATCTAACTACCATTTTTTTTTTTTCAAATCTTGTCCTCTTTTGTGTGTGCAATAACTCACGTCCCTAGCACTATGAATATTCATTGCAGATATAGTAGATCACCTCGCATTACCAAGAATGTGGCGCTCCTCTATGATTTCTAGTTCACACGCTATCTAATCAAAATACATCATGGTACCTTACTCTAGTCTTTCCAACCTTATAGATCTAATAATTCTTTGGGAAATTTCATTAAAAGACTATCCACTGCATCTTTCCACACAAGAAGCACGAGTCCAAATTGACCACGGCTATATGTCATTAATAAGATTCATTAAATCTTCTCCATTAAGACATATGAGATGATGCGGATTTATCTTAAAATTTTCTAAGTCACTTAGAAGCATTTGTCTTTTAATAACCTTGTACATTTCCAATATACATTCTAATGAAATTTCTTATTCTCGATTGCATAATTAATTAGACGGAGAATTCTAATCGAAGGCATTTTAAATATAGCTCCCATTGGAATTAAATTTCGATGGCCAAATTTTCACTGGAAAATTTCATGACCTTCGTCAGAAAACAGTGCCGACATTCCTGCTGGGAAATTCCACGATGGTTGAAAATGCCACCGAAAATGACGTTGAAAAATTCCGTAGCCATTAGAAACAATGCTAGAATTTCCACTGGAAAATTCCACGGCGATAGAAATATGTCACCGAAAACAGTCATTATAATCCGCGTCAAAAACCGTCACCGGGAACCATGTCGAAAACCGTAAACATAAACAATGTCGAAAACCGTTACCAAAATCCATGCCAAAAACTGTCACCAAAAGTCATACCAGAAACTGTCATTGGAATCCACACCGGAAACTATCATTAGAAACTGCATCGAAAATTGTCACTGAAATCCGTGTTGAAAACCGTAACTAAAAACCACACCAAAAACCGCACCGAAAATCATCATTGGAATCCACGTCGAAGACTGTCACTGAAAACAGTGTCGAAAAACGTATTCAAAAACCATTCCAGCAACCATCCTAAAATCCGTCATCGGAAATCACACCAGAAATCGTCATCAAAAACCTCATCTGAATCCGTCTCCAGAAACCCGAGCCAGAAACCATCATCGAAAACCATGACGTGAAACTGTCATCAAATAATACGTCGGAAACTGTGACCAGAAATTGAGCCGAAAACTGTATTTGGAAACCATCATCAAAAACCGTTTTAGAAAAATCCGCAACAGGAAACTGCTTCTAAAACTGTCGCCGAAAAATCCAGAATCGAAAACCGTTTAGGAAACCGTCATCGGAAAATTCACAACCATAAACTGCTTTGGAAACCATCACCGAAAAATCCTTGGTTTTCTTTGTGACACGTGTCATGTTCATAGTGGAACACATGACTGAATCATTGCCACATGAAAAAGCTCCTGACACGTGTCAACTTTCTTAATGGATCACATGTCTTATGTTTTGTCAACCTTTAGACACGTGTCACTCTCTGAGTGAAACAGTGAAGCATGGCCAAATGTACCTCTGTGTCATCCCCATTCTCATCAGAGGCGCGTGTTTCAGACCTGCCGCATTCCCAACGTTTTGCGATTTCTGGACCACCACCATTCGACTCCTATTGTCATTCTGAATCCAAATATGCCAATATTTATCACGTTTGGGTTAGAGGTAAAGTGCACTCTCCGCATATATGCACGTGGAACATGTTCTTTATGTTCTTCACCAAAGTTCAAGAACAAAACATGATCCCAAATTTTGATTGCGAACAGAAAAATTCAAAATCGTTTTTCTCCCTCTATACAAATCCAAATGACCTATCGTTGGAAAGCTCTCGAAAGGCTCTATCTAACGGTACCATGATCGCAGAGAAATTAAAAAATAAATAAAAATAAATAAATAAATGACAATGAGTTTTCGACCCGATTACAGTCACAGGTTTCATATTTTAATTCTTCAAATTTTCAATATTTTGAAATCAATTCATGGCATCCATTTCCAGAACATATAATGACATATACATGCATACATACATCCCACAAAAAACGAAATATAACAAATGTGTGAGTGCATTAATGAATTGTGAAGCATTCAAGCATAAAAACATTCCTAAACATGGCATTTCTACCAAAATACAATCCCAAACACGCTCTAATACCAATGAAAGAAAATTCAATCAAATAAACAAACTAAACTCGGATCATTACCGTTCACTGTTGGAATCCGAATCTCTACCGCGGAAGCAGGATCGAACACAGGATTGATCACCGGTCAAAGGACGATCACGGAATCGGAAAGTCCCCTCTAATCACCACACAAATACCCACACTCTGATTGAAGATGGGAGAAAATTCACCAGATTTTCTCCACATATATTCTCTGTTTTGTGTCTTTGTTTTTCACTTGCATTACAAGAACGTACACCAATTATTGTATTTGCACAGAAGCACACTACTTTCACGTTGCTTCTTCCCAACAACAGATGCTATTCACGTTATTAGCCTTGTTTTTGTGTAATAACTAATAACTGCCCATGCAGTTTCTTGCATGTTCATTATGAACTGCTCATGGCTGGGCTTGGTATATGGGCTCGGGTTTGGCCCTACTTAGGTGTACAAATGGGTCTCCAACCCAAAACCTAAATATGCCAACATAGATAATATCCTTAAGATTTATTTTTGGTATTAAAGACATTTTACTTAAAATAAGACAGGAAAAAAAGTCTATAAACTGTTGAATAGAACCGAATCAAACCAAACTGCTTGATCTGGCTTGGTTTTCAAATTTTAAGAAAACCATACAGTTTTATTAAATAAAAAGATACGGATATTGTCACCCATAAAACTAATTAGTACACTCATTTTTATAAGCATATCCATGTCTAAAATTTTAAAATAAATATTACTATAAGCACTCATACTAATGCCAATAGTATACTTATTGAAATGAATATATTCATTTTAATTATAAACCCTCTTAAATTATTAACACACCCAATTTATAAAAAAAAAAAAAAAAAAATCATATTATTTTTAGAATTAAATTCTCTTATAATGAATGTCCAATTTACATTTGGAAATATCTCAAATGTAGGAGCCTTATAAAAGGGAATATGTAGAACTGGATTGTTTATGGGGTCAAGAGATTTTCAATATGGAATTCTCTTAAATATATATATATAGCTATCTTAAAAAAAATAAAAAATAAAAAATAAAAAATAAATAAATAACTAATTGATATCTACATCTATCTTATAAAAAATAATTTTGTTTCATGTGATGATGAGAAAGTTTGATATTTGAAATAAAATTAGAGTTTAATTATGGTTTATCATAAAAATTAATGTTTATTATAAGTTAGGGTTTATCATAAGTTATTATTATTATTATTATTTTTAATAAAAAGATATAGATGAAGTTATGAGTGTAATTAATGAATGTACTTAGTATTTGGTTTATTTTAATTAAAGTAATTTGCCCTTATTGGTAAATTTCTATTGGGGTATTTTTGCAATTAAAAGTTTTAATATTGAGAGTTTCTCCTTACAATCCAATGTTTTTCTTTTTTACACTTCATTTCTAAAGACACTCCATTCTAAAAATTTAAATTTTAAAAAAATTCTAAAGACACTTCCTTTTTCCAAAATTATCTTTTTTATCTTTTAGCACTCTCATTCTAAACACACTCCATTTTAAAAAATTAAATTTCTAAAGACACTTCATTTTATTTTAATATTACCCATTTTGAATAATTCTCTTTAGAAATTTTGAAAGGTAAAATTAAAAGGAGATGTGGAGTAATCAAATGAAAATAAAACAGAGAATAAAACTGAACAAAAGTGAGGAGATCAAAACAATAAAAAACTGTTTTAGAGATCAATATGTGAAAATAGAAAAAAAATATTGTTTTTCTCTTTTGGATTTTAAGTTGAGTAAAAAAAAAGTTCTATTGAGTAAAAAATAATTTTAAATATATTTTTCTGGAAAAAGGAAATTTTTTATATATTTTTTTTTCTAGTGATGGTAATGATTGAGCTTGGGTGGTATTTAAAAAAAAAAAAACAAAACAAAACAAAAAAACTGATTTTAAATTTGGTTGAATAGGAAAACTTATATATATATAACTAGTGATGATAATGATGGAGGGTTTGATGGTGTGTGAGAAAAAAAATTATTTTGAAAAAAATAAAAGATATTTTAGGGTTTGAAAAATAGGGGAAAAAGAAGAAGAAGAAAAAAACTAAAGATGGAAAAAATTTGTTTTCTAAAAAAAATGGTTTGGAATGTCTTTAAAACTTTCTTGTCTTGTTTAGTAATTTTAATTCAGGTTAAAATTGTTATTAATAAAAAAATTAAAATGGAGTGTAAATATATAATTAATGGATTGTCAATAGCATTTCTCTTTAATAAAATATAAATATGTATATTAATTAGTTTTATGGGTGACAATATCAACATCAAAAAAAAAAAAAAAAAAAATTATATGATCTGATCCGATTTATAGTCCAAGTTTAAAACAGAATCGAAAACCATAAACCTTTAACACACATATTTTATTTTACTTCATATCACGCCAACAACTTTCTTTTAAAGCAATAAATATGATACAATTCTATTTACTTATCAAACCTTATATATTTCTTTATAATGACACATCATTTTATATAAATTTTTAATTACATAATAATAATTATAAAAGTACAAATCAAATTTAGAACCGAATTTGGTTTTACTTGATGGATTTTGATCCCCTTCTCAATTCATCTTGTCCTCACCTAAATCAATAGTCTTGATTGATTATATCTTTTGGTAGAGTAAAAACATAAAAATTAAAATAAATAATTCAGACTATTAATTTGCTATATTAGACACATGTCAATAGATTATAGAGATGAAGATAAGATGATGACAATTAAGGGGAGGAGAGGATCCGATCCCATTGCTTGATATAGAAAAATGATTGGTCCAATTTTATTCCATTTTTTCACAAGATGGAAATTTTGGTTAGGTCCAAATGGACCAAATCTAGTCAAGCCTGGATCATGTCCATCCGTACTTAAAATAGAGTTGTTTCGTATTTACAAGTTAAGCCTTAATTTAACCTTTTAACACTTAATGTAGTTTTTTTTTTTTTTTTTCATTTATCTCTCACTGGGTCATAATTGAAATTATTAAATTATTTTTGTTTATTTTTCTAAGTAGTCCTATAACTCAATAACAACTTTAAAATAAAATTTAAAAATTTAAAAATTTTATTTATTAGTTATCACTTAACACAAAATTACTGTATTATATTTAAAATATATTCATCAAAAAATATCTTCTTAAAATTTATATATTCTTATTTTATCATAATCATATATCCTACACATTTTGGATCTTGTTATGATGCCAATGAATGAATTGTTTTGTTTTTGGATAGTAATTTTAACCATATATTTTTTTTAGGCTAATCAGCTGTGATGCCCCTTAAACTCTTTCAAAATATGCACTATGCCCCATATGCGTTTTTTTCGGTCACTAAACCCCCTGAGCTCTTACAAATTGGCAAATGCCGACTGTAAATGCTCCCTCACAAGGGGCAAAAAAACCCAAGTGTTTGCCAAAAAAATAAGAGTTTAGGGGGTTTAGTGGCAAAAAAAAAAAAAAAAAGTATAGGAGGCATAGTGCATATTTTGAAAGAGTTTATGGGAGATCAGTGACAATTAGCCTTTTTTTAATAAACTAAAAAGAAGATATTTATTTTTAATTACATGGAGTTAATTTATTTTCACAAAATAATATTTTACTTATTATTATTGGCCAAAAAATTAATTTATGAAACGTTAAAAATATTTGGATTATGTTTGTTTTAAGATTTATTAAAGTATTTGTTTATACATCTTTGTATTATGTCAATTAAAAATAATTATCAATTAGTAGCTATAAGGATATATGTAAAATTATTTGCTTTAAACTGTTTTTATCTCATATTTAGACGTTTGAAGAAAAAAAAAAAAAAAAAAAAAACATATTATTTGGATTTCAGGAAGAAAAGTTTGGTTGAGGACATGTGGGCCTTTAACAATGACTTCGACCCAATAGGCCGCTCCCTTTTCGTAATTACACCCTAAAAATATTTTAAAAATCTCCGGTCCATAAATAAATCTCACTTAATGTCAAAAATACCCTTTCTTTAATTTATTGTATTATATTTTTGTTAGCACACCCCCACTATTTTTGTTAGCACACCCCCACTATTTTGTTATCTAATTAGATTTATTTAAAATTTTATTATTTTATATCTTTTATTCAATTAAATAATTTCTCTTTTAAAAAATATAATAATTTCTAACTCCTGCAAAAACATTTGATGTCACTAAAAAATTGTATGGAAAAAATTTATTTTCATTGCATTAAAACTTTTTTTTATATTCTTTATGTAAAAAGAGTCTCTCAGCACACATTAATGTATCTCAATTCCTTTGGTCCTAAAAAAGTTCTTTTTTAAAAATATATATATATATATTGTTCATAAGAAAGTTTATTGTTGGTATTGATTTTTGTTTCACTCAATTATAGCGGTAAATTGTTTGTCAATTTAATCAATTTGTATTCCATAAAAGAAATTGAAAATAGTATTTAAAATAGAAGTTAGGGTTTAATAAAATAGAAAGGTTTTTATTATCATATCAAACAATTAATAGGAAACTTCCTTTTTCTTTTTTTACAAAGGATTGATATAAAACAAATTAATAATTATTGGTGTGTACTTTCAAACTATTTAATCCTTTCAAGGATAATATTTTTAAAAATATACTAAATTGGGGTGTACATACTGTTTTTTAGGGGTGTAAATATCGTCACTCATGTTGAAATATAGGAACAATTATAAGTTCTTATTGTGTTGGGCTTTGGGTAGGCCAATTAATTATTTTCCAATGTGTTATTATTATTAAATCTTTTATTAGAAGTAGATTTTCCTATTTAGATTAGGAATGCTTTAAAGCTCTACATATATTGATATTATGATATCAGTGTTCAAGAAATCGGTTGGCTAGGCCGATTAATCGGCTCAATACAGCTAATCGGGTGTCTAGGCTGATTAATCGGCAGCAAACTGAGGCGAAATGGCCAAAATCGGCCTTATTAGTCTGTGACTGATTAATCGGCCTAGGTGGCCGATTCCTAGGCTGATTAATCGGACAAATCGCCAATTAGTCAGCAATTAATCGGTCAAATCACCGATTAATCGACCAAAAATGAAATAAAAAAAATAAAAATAAATAAAAGGTGATTGGAATTTTATGTAGGAAAATTACAAAATAGGTCTAAATTTGCAGGCTAATTAATCGTCGATTAATCATCGACTAATCGGCCTAGGTGCTAGGCGCTGGGTTTCCGCCCGACTAGCGCCTAGCGCTTACTAGAACACTGTATGAGATTACATACTAAGGAAATAAATTTGGTTTCTATTACATTAAAGGATTAGTGTAACAAATTATAGGATTAGAATTAGTATACTTGTTCCTTTAAGTAAGAGTGATTATCATACAATAACAATTAACAAAAATGTAGAAAAAGAGAAAATAGTGTTTCAAGAACGCACATGGTCAAGAGGTAAGTTTATTTTGTATCCTTTATTCATGATTATAGTATAAACACTAGGCTTTGGTAAGAATAAAATTAGGGATTTTTTAAGAAGACCGAAATTTGAGTTTGTAATAATGTGAATTCAATATTAAAAGCAATGATCACATATTTAGAGGTTGGATTAGGGGTGGGCATGGTTTTACAATTCGAGATAAATCAAACCGAATGTCTGAATGGAGCTTAAAAGACATTGAGTCAAGTCACCCTGTTAATACAAGTCAATCCGATTACAAAAAACAAAAATTGAATTTATGTGAGTCATAGACAGTTTTGTTTTGCCAAAAATCAAACCAAACCAAATAAACCTAGTAAAAATTATATATATATATATTAACTTTCAAGTGAAGGAACCATTACTTTAATTTCAGTAAAAACGTTGATGAAATCACATCGATTTTTATGAATTTTGATCTGAATTTTTTTATGGATGATAAGTTTATTGTAATCTATCCATTACTAAAATTTGAGAATTTTTCAAATACTAGAACTAATTTTTTTTATTTTTTTTTATTTTCCTCTATTTCTCCCATTTTTTCCAATGTCTTCATATTTAACAAAATCAGGATGAATAGTTATGGTGCTTAAAAAATTCACAAATTTTATTTATAGGTAGATTTCATTAAGCTTATCATCCACACAAAAATTCGGATCATAATTCATAAAAATCGATGTGATTTCATCAAGGTCCTTACTGAAATTAAAGTAAGAGATCCCTCATTTGAAAGATATTATATATATATATATATATATATATATATATATATATAGTAATTACAAATCTAAAAAAAAAACCTTGAATCTCTAAGGGCCAGTTCGGTAATGTTTTTGTTTTATGTTTTATGTTTTATATATTTTCATTTGAAAATCAGAAATTGATTTTCATGTTTTTAAGAGTCAAAAACATTGAAAACGCGTTTAGTAGAAATAATTAAAAACAGTAATTTTTAAAAAATATATATATAATATGTATTTAGTGAAATTGTTTTGAAAACATATTTTTCAGTATGTTATGAGTAAAACCTCTTTAAAAATATATTATCATAGTAAAAATAATATTGTTGGTAGTTAAATTATATATAGTATTAATTGAAATAATTAAAATTTATTTGTATTTTTTAATTTATTTCCTAAATAATATAATAAAAAATTTTCATTATTGTATAAAAATAAATAATTAACTAATAAATATGATATATATATATATATATATATATATATATATATATATAATTACTATTGTGTCATGTGGTTGAAATGTTGAATATTAATGAGAAAATAAAATATATTTTATCTCATTTTAATATTATATATATAAAAAAATTTATTAAACAAATATGTTATCCAAAAAAAAAAAAAGGACGATATAAAAAAATGATTAATGGTCGGTCCCTTAAAAACCAATACGATGGAAACATCTATTTGATGTTTTTTGTAAGTGGAAATTGCCAAAACTAACAACTATAATTATAGGAAATTCCTTTTTAACCACATGCATAATTTTATTTGTTAATAACCATCTTTTTGAGCAATTACTGGAATGCCCCCATATAAAAGCATCCCAATCAGCTCTCTCTCTCTCTTTTTCTTTTTTTTTTTCTTTCTCTCTCCTCTGCTCTCTCTCCCAATCTACCTCTCTCTCTCTCCCCGATCTGCCTCCTCTCCCTGATCTCTCTCTCGCCGAGCGCCGACGAAGGTTTCGTCGAGTGCCGACGAGCTTCTGGCCGTCCTTCACGTGCGCCAGCAGCCCTTCGCGATCGTGCAGCAGTCCTTCGCAATCGTGCGGGAGTCCTTCCCGTTCGTTCGTGACGCCCTTCACGCCGCCCTTCACGCCGTCCTTCAAGCCGTCCTCCATGCCGTCCTTCACGTGCGCCGGCGATGTGGCCTGAAAAAAACAAAAAGAAACTAAAAACCTAAACCTAATTTGAATTTGGGGAAGAAGAAGAGGAAGAAGAAAGAGGGGAAAAAAAAAAAAAAAAAACTTATCATAATTTCAATTTAGTTCAGATTTCAAGTTTGAATATTTCTATTTTAGGCATGATTTCAAGTTTTAATATTTTCATTTAGGCATGATTCAAAGTTTGTGTATTTCAATTTAGTCGTAATTTCAAGTTTATTTCGAGGTTTTAAAAACACTATTTTCAGGGGTACTCTAGTAATTTATGGTACTAAACTGAATTTTTTTTTAAAAAAGTGGTTATTAACAATTAAAAATTCAAAAGTGGTTAAAAACAAAAGTATGATAAGTGTTATGGCCACTTATGAATTTTTCTCGTTTTTGTAATCCCAACTTTTAACACCTTTAGTGGAAAAAACAGTTTCCAGTGTTTTCAAAACAATTTTGCTTGAAAACAACACCAAATGTAATCTCCATAAGATTCAAAAAACAAAAAACACTTTTACAAAACAACACCAAACGACACCTAATAGATTTAAGGGCTTGTCCTGCAGCTATTTTTCAGTCCGTTTTCGTTCTTATTTTCCAAAAATGATTTCGAATTTACGTTCGTTAACCATTTTCATTTTATTTTCAAAAAACAAAAACAAAATGAAAGAAGAAAAAAAAAAAAAAAAAAAAAAAAAAAAAAAAAAACCAATGTTAAAAGTGAAAAATTTTAAAAACACAAATAACAACGTTTTCCATTTTGTTTTCATTTTGTTTTTCAAAAAATAAAAAAGTTTTTTTTTTTTTCTTCTTCTTCATTCAACCAATCCTCTTCTCTTTTTTTTTTTTTTCCTCTTCTTCTTCTTCTACTACTCTCTTCTTCTTATTCTCCATGACAAAAAATGGAGGAGCAGCCGATGTCGGACTCCTGCTCCGGCGGCGCCAGTTTGGCCCGTCGATCTTCTCCTTCTTCACCGTCGATTTGCTCCTCCAAGCAGCTCGTCGATCTGATCCTTCTTCGCCGCCAATTTGCTCCTCCAAACGGGCTGCCGATTTGCTCCTTCTTCGCCGCCGATTTGCTCCTCCAAGTGCAGATCGGCCCGCCAATCTCTTCTTCTTCTTCTTCTTATCAACTCCAGTTGGTCAATACATTCTTCATTTCTGTGTTGTTTTTCTCAATTTTGAAAATTAATTTTTATTGTAACAAAACTTTTTTTTTTAAAATGAAGTTAAATTCAGTACTCATTTTGTTTTTGTTGAACATAAACAAAACTAGGTAGTTCTGAGTTTTTGTCACTTTTGAGTTATTATAATTTATAGCAGCATGTTCTTTTATCTGTGAATGTGATAAAAAACAGAGACTTTGGATGAAATGTAGTGCAAGAGTTTGGTGTTTCTTTAGTATAAGCTTGATGGGTTAATGATTTGTATTGTAATTTGTTAAGATCTGATGGATCTGGGCTCCCAAATGTTTGAGAGAACTGATTTGTAAAAATTCTATGATTGCTTAAATTTCAAAGTTTTCTTATTATAAATAAAATGCCAAAATTGATATTTCAATTTTTGATATTTTCGTTTAAACTACCAGACGCGTTTTTCTCGTTTTCATTTTCAGAATACAGCTTCCAGTATATGCTAATAGACATGTTTTTATAATTCGAAACTGAAACCAAAAACATTATTTTCATTTTCATTTTCATTTTCATTTTCATTTTTATTTTTGAAAAATAGCAATGAAAAACGCTTATAAGATGTCACCTAAAACTCTCACCCTCACAACGCTCAAGTCTTAGAGGTCGTTTGTTTTTTTGTCTGAAGACTGAACAGTCATAAATGTTACTGAAGACTGAATAGTGACTGAAACCTAAATCTGAATGACATATTTGTTTTTTCTTTTCTCACGTCTGAATGTAATGTCAACATGTTTGTTTTTTAAAAATAAAATTATCTGAAAATAAGTAATTTTACATCCATACCCATACTAATTAAAAGAAGTAATTTAATATGCAACATTCTTTATAAGATTTTGCATGTTCTTCCGCAAACAAAGTTTAATTTAACAAAACAAAAAATTCATCTAGGAATATAATTTTGCATGTTATTCTGCAAACAAAGTTCAAGTTCAATTTATTGTAAAAAATAAATAAATAAATAAAAAATAAAATAAAATAAAATTCAATTTTACGTATTGTCCAAATATCCGATATATAATTCTAGAAACCATTTTTTTTTTTCCTGGATCATATGCAACCATAAACCAATTATTATTTTTTTAAAGGTTCCTAGATACCTTTTTTTTTTTTTTTTTTTTTTTAAAAATAGGACCCTAAATTATATACACCGGGACATATATATATATAAACAATTATTCTATAACTTCTTCAAGCCACGAAATCTACTCAATATCAAATGCAACCACACAAAGAATATTTAATAAATTATATAACTGCAACTATGACAATCATAACAAATTATCATTTTAGATTATGTTTAAAGAGTTCTATAACCGCCACTACACGTAGATTAAAAAAAAATAAAAAAATTAAAGAGTTCTTACTAGGATTTGATAGGAAAGAAATTCAATTGTTTTATCCTATGAAGATTTCAATATGAGAAGTGATTAGGGGTTTTTTTTTTTTTCTTTCTTTCTTTCTAAAAGCCTTTTAAAATAAAAAATACGTTAAAATAAAGAATTCTACACCATATCAAATTAGGATAAATTTAGAAATTTATCTTTTTTTGGAGGATAGACTTGGAAGAAAATATTTTAATTGTAATTCAGTGATTTGGAATTAAGTTAAAAGTCAGGATTTCTTACTTCTTTTTTTAAGTTGTTTTTTCTTATTTTTAAGTTGTTTGACCACTTAAAAAAACAAACAAAACAACTTAATGAGTTCAATTCAGACCTATTAAGTCTTAAGTGGAAAAAACAAACGACTCCTTAGTCTCTTAGACCTTCTCCTCTCACAATTCCAATTGCACAACACAAAGCCGCTCACAACTCATCCCTCCCATCTCTCTCACTATTTCACACAACACACCCTCACAAGTGCACAACCGCTCACAGTTCACTCATACCATCTCTCTCATAATCTCGCATAGCACACCTTCCACAATATTGTTCATGGCTCACCGCTACGGCCATACCCTCTCTCCCTCCTTCAATTTCTCTTTCATAATTTTTCCATGGATTTGTATATTTTATAAATAAATAAATAAATAAATAAAAGAATTATTCAAACGTTGATACTATAAATTCCATTGGATTTATAATTTTGGTAGCATGGAGCCTCGTGTTTATATATACATGTTGCAGATAGACCTAAAAGGCTTCACAAATCACAATGCCACCTAGCCTTAGCTGGTTGGAGTGATTAGGCATAGATGTCATGACATGACAACGAGTTCATAGAGTGATTGATGTGAGCTGGTGAGTAGACATGACCAAGGCTTGGTTCCAACAATGGAACCAAACCGAAACCTCCCCTCTCAAAATCAGATCGGAACCATAATCCATAAGGTTTCGGTTCCGGTTCCAAATTTCACAGAATCAGTAAGGAACCGCCAATTCCAAACCCACCCCCACCCCCACCCCCCTCAAATTAATTTCTCCTAACTCCAAATCTCATATTCTCTCCCAATTCTCTATGAATTCTCCAATTATCTCTCAATTACTCAATTATTTAAATTTATTTTATTGCAACTACATTTTTTTACTCAATTCAAATTCATTTCCAACAATTTTTTCAAATTTATTTCCAACAATTTTTTCAAATTTATTACAATTCAATTTTTTTAATGGCAAGTGGAAGTGGAGATGGTTCAAGGCATTCCATTTCCAACAAAGGTAGGGGTCATATGCCGAACAATGTCGGTTATGACGACATCACTTATTATGAGCTCCTACAACAATAAGCCTATCTTCAATCCCTAAACTCTCCTAATCCCCCTCTAATAATTTCATAACACAATGCCACCCACAATTTCACAAGCCAATTAGAAAATATGCCCGATCCCCTCCAGATTTTGTACCACCTACTGAAAGGAGCTTAGAGAAGCAACCCAAATCTGATCTCTTGGTACTCCATATGAAGAAAATTATGAAAGACGAAGGAAGCTTTGTAGCGGTTTGTAATTATTACCACAAAGAATTTAAGTAGAGTAAATCTAAAGGATATTGCACATGTCAGAAGCATATAATGTCCTAGAATCCAACCGAACATGCCAAATCGAGTTCACAAGCCCAAATGTCCAGGTACGCTACCTCTAACCATCAATTATTTAAATATTGTGATGCAAATAATCGAGAAAAATTAGCTAAAATTGTTGCTGTAGAATACTTACCATTTAGTTTTGGTGAAAAAGTTAATTTTGTTAATTATTGGAAAAAAAGCATTAAATCATGTTGCATGTCGTGTTCCTAAAACCACTCTCACACGTACACTTTATGACATTTATAGAAGAGAAAAAAGGAATTTGCAAAAAAAAAAAAAAAAAATTGATCATTATAAAGGTCGTGTTTCTGTATATGCCGACATATGGAGTAACCATTGGCAAATGCATTCATACTTGGGTGTCACTTGCCATTATATGGATAATGCATGGACAATGCAAAAAAGAATTCTTACATTTAGAGTTTTTGATGATGCACGTACTGCTAATAATATTTATAGAAAGATTAAAATTATTTCTAAAGAGTATAAAATTGAAAGTAAAATTTTTACACTTGGTTTTGATAATGCTTCCAACAATACCGCAGCTATTCCTTCTTTAATTGATTTATGCAAACCATATTTTGGTGATAAATTTTTTCATCAAAGATGTGTTTGCCATGTTTTAAATTTATGTGTTCAAAATGGATTACAATTTCTTCAAACTTTTATTAAACCTAATAGAGATGCCCTCTATTATTTTTGGAAACATTCTTCTGAAATGAAAACATGGGCAAGAATTTGTAAACAAAATAATAGGCATCCCATTAGATTTTCCCGTGATGTTCCAACATGTTGGAATTTTACTTATAAATTGCTTGCTGAAAGTTATGATTATAGGGATTTATTAGTTACTTTTATATAATATAATGTTAGTAACATTATTCTTTATGCACACCATTGAGATGTTTAATTTGTAATTTGTTAAAAGTCTTTAATGATGCAACTAACAATTTTCCTGGTATTTATTTTCCTACCACTCATTTATTTATTATTGAGAATATTAAAATTGTTGGTGCATTTTCTGAGTGTGCATCCGATGTACAATTAAAGACTGTATTGATGCTATGAAAAAAAAAATGGTTAGACTATTATAAGGAGTTTCTAACTATTTATTTGCTTGTGATAGTATCCATTTCTACACTTTGTGTAGCCCTCATTTCCTATTGTTTTTGCTCGTTTCTCAGGCATTAGGGTTATTTAATGTGTTTTGTGAGCTTTGTGTAGGTAATCATCACTAATTAAGGTGTTAGAGCTTAATTGAAGAGATTTGGAGGTTAAAAAGATTGAAATTGTAAAGGCTCGTGCAGAACATCCAACTTCAGAGGGTCGTATCTCCCTCCTCAGATCGAACCATATTAAGATCCATACATATTTAGAAAGGCTCGAATGTATAGTTTCCAGAGGATTTTATCGATTGCGATTCCAAGTTTTCTAGAGGGAGTTATGCCTGCTTTAGTGAGGGTGCGTGAAGCTGAAAAGCTAAAAACTGAAGAAGAAGTGTATGCGCTACTTGACAAGCGCAAAAGCGCTATTCGAACAGTGCTCCACCAGTGCTTTTGGTCTAGAGATTCAGTGCAGTACAAGTGCTGTTCGTATAGCATTTACCACGCATAGGTCACTAAGTTCAGCCATTTTCTGAGGTGCATTCTTGTTTTTTCACCCCAAATCCATGCCCTAACCTTCCCACTCTATAAATACCCTTATTTTGGTCTAAAGACCTCCCATGACCTCACACCCTACATAACCCTCTTTTTAATCTTCTTCCTTCTTCATCTCTTTCTCTAAATAAGAGAGAAGCTTCAAGCTCTCATGGAGGTTGCATACCACACATCACTATCCACCACCTCTTACACTTTTTCCACCCATCTTAGAGTAGATTATAATAAGAAAGGAGAGCTCTAATGACCAATTTCAAGTCATGCTTTTTTAAGGAAAATGTGAGGTTTTGGAGGAGATTTCTTCAAGAATTTTCTCTACAACTCATTTCTTCATTGTATTTCTTGTTTTCTTTGATGAGTAATCCCCATTTGAGAACTTTGTAATCATACACTTGTGCTATTTATGTATGGTTGTTCTTAAATTCATTTTAGTCTTGTTCTATTCTTTGTTATATCTATGATTTAAATCTCTTATTGTGACATGCATGTGTATGGAGGTTAGAAATTGATGTGTATTCATAAATGAGATTATGAGTAGAATAACTTAATTTATAAGTAGTGTAATGTAGCATCCCATGATTGTATGTATGTTGATGGATGACCTAAAATGCTATGTTTAGAATGATTTGAGTGATTGAGAGTTAGGATTGTGCTTTGGATAACCTTTCGGGCATAATCTTGACTAATTAGCTCCAAAGAACGGGAAAAGATTGGTTTATGCATGGACATGCTAGATTAAGCTTCGGTTCTATGATCTTGTGATTAATAGGTCTTTGGTTTAAGAAACAATTGCTCATCCCATGGCTTTGGTTGGGGGGGATGAATTGATTTTTGGTAATTTCCTTAATCAAGAGAATGAATCATTTACTTGAATTGAATGTACTTCATGTTTAACAATCAACTCAATTTGCATAATTGTTTGGTGAACTTATTTCCTCTTTAAGCCATTCATCTTAGAGAGATTAGATAGAAAAGAAGAGAGTTTTCTCATCTATGAGAGAGTTGAGCATTCAAGAAGATTGGAGACTCACTGTGATCGTCTAGTGGCAAAGACATCCCATTGACAACCGAGAAAACCCGGCGTTCGAATCTCGATAGCGAATGGGTTCTTTTTTCTTTCACTCTTGTATTTCTTATCTCTTTTTGATGTGTACTTTCATTCATTAGAGATTTGATGTAAACCTAACATTGTTGCCTCTTTTATTAAATATGTTTGTTGATGATTGAGTTGCTATTTAAGTTCTTAATGCTTTTGAGTAATTAGCCCCCACTTGAATGAACTTTGGTTGTCGTGTTATGGACCGAGAGGAGACTCACACAACTTGCTCGATTAAATGTCTATTTCATGTAGAGTAAGGTAGAAATACATGAGGTTTTGTATGTATAGTCGCTAAATGTGTCTCATTGTTCTTAATGAACTCATGTGCAGTTCGGATAACCATCAAGAGATAGGTTATTGATGTATGTGGGTATAGCCTTTGTTGCTCGAGAGAGAATATTGATAAGGATTAAGTGAGCACGACTTTCAACATTGATAATCATGTTTATATGAATTTGTGTGATTGTTATGATTGAGTCATCTACTTAATGTAACCACACACTCCAATCCATCTTTATCAATATTATTGTATATACTTTATATTTTTATAGGAATATTTACATATAATGCACAAACAACACACACCTCAATTAGTTTTCTAATTCAATTAAACTATTTGAATTGTTGACGAATTACACCTTCTCGTGGGAACGAACTTTATTAATCATTGTACTACTCTTACTGGCCTCGTACGATTGCGAGTAGCCATTTTGGTGTGGTCAACTTGCATTTTGTTTTGATCCACTTTGTAAATTAGATAATTTATCTGAATATTTAACTCTTTATTATAAATGTTTATAAATAAAAGTTGATATTAATAGTTATTGTTCTAAAATTAAGACATTATTTTATGAGTTATATGATGAATATCTTAGAGTTTATGGTCCATCACTGAACATTAATGTTCCACAAACTCAAACCGTATCTCATACTCCATCCTTCGAATTAATGGGGTTAGAGTATCAACTGTTATCCCAAAAAACCAAAAAATTACAAGCGTCTTCTTCATCAAGCTCAACCTCGCATTCCGAGTTTGAAACTATCTAAAAACCTCTTTTGAGTTTATGGGAGATAGTGATCTTGATAAATTCGATATCCTACATTAGTAGAGGAAGCATGAAAAGTACTTTTCAATATTGGTTATTATAGCCAAACAAATTCTTGCAACACAAGTTTCTATCGTGGCTATAGAACAAGAGTTTAGCGCCGGTGGAAATATTCTGGACGAAAGACGTTCACTTTTGAATCCAAAATCAATTCAAGTCCAAGTTTGTGTTGAAGATTGGATCAAAGCGCAAAACAGACAACAAAAAAATTTATCAAGAAGCACTCTTTGATTTCTTCAACAATGACCATACCACTTGAACAGATGGCAGCGATTAGTTACGGTTCCAACTCACATCACCAAACCGACAATAAAAGGTAAGAGAACTACGTAGCCTTTAATTCCTATAAACCTCAAGAGGATACGTAGGCAACTTAATTGTGGTAAAAATTAAGTGCAGGGCTAATTTAAAGTTTTTAGTTTTATTTCAATTTGTTTTTTTAGTTTTTCATATATTTATTTTAATTTAGTTTAGGGTTACCCAATAAACTATATTTACATGTCTAATAATTATGTTTGTTAGTGTATAATATAAAATTTAAAAATAAAAATAAAAAAAATGAACCAAACCGTTAGAACTGGATGAACTTGACCGGAATCAAGTGAACCGGAACTGGAACCTTCCTCCAAGCGGTTCGGTTCGGTTCCAATTCCCCTTGGAATTGAAACAGAATCGAAACCATAGGTTCGGAATCGGAACCGAAATGAACTTCGGTCATCACTACTGGTGAGGTTTTTGTACCCTATAATTATTGCAAAACAATAAATTGTAGACTTGAAAATTTTCATGTTATTACTGTATAGTTATAGTTATAGAGTAGCTAGTGTAAATGTGCGAATTGTGGTCGAGCCTGGAGGGCCTAACCCATTTGGCACACCCTAATATCGTGCCATGCTAGGCATGGCACGCCGAGGTATTGGGGCATGCCGTGCAAGGCCGAGGTTCCTAGCACGGCGTGTCTACATGGCACGGCACACATGCCAGTGACCCGTTACCCCGCATTTGACCATTCGCCCCAATTTTTTTTTTTTAAATTCGAATCCCCATATTTACCATTTTACCCTTTTTTCACTTTCCCTATAAATACTCATTCCATTTCCAATTTTTTACACTCTCTACTATCTCTCAATTCTCATTCTCTCTCTCTACTCTTACTCCCTCTCTCTAGTCTTTACACACTCTCACTCTCTAATATAATCATTAATTCTATAATTCTATACTCTTTAATCTCTCCACCAAATATTTCTCTACTCTGATTCTCTCAAGTCTCAACATTTCTTCTACAAACTACAAATGTAATTTCATTTTTATTTAAATTTTTATATTTATGCTTACTTTTATATTTATTATTTATGCTTAGCTCTTTAATTTATTGTTTATGCTTAGGTTTTATATTTATTATTTATGCTTTGTTTTTATATTCATGTTTAAATTTAATATTTATGCCTACTTTTATATTTATTACTTGTTGACGTCGATTTTTGGTTGATCTAGTCAACACTGACATGTATGCAAATCGGTGCCTGATACAACCAATGAAATGTGACCAGGTCGCCTCGCTGATAAGTGTGGGAATTAATGAATAGACAATAAATAAAAGATGAGCATAGAAATAATAAGGACACCATGATTTTTACGTGGAAAACATTGAATTAGAGAATAACCACGATCGTCATAACGACCGAGAAAATGAAATCTTCACTATGTAAGAATGATTACAGTTTACAAGTTATGTATTGCTTGTGGTGCTTCGTCCTCTTTGCTTGATGCATGTGTTTATATAGGGGTTAAGGTGCTACCCTAGCCTTTGGCGTGCAAGCAAAGATTATTATTCGGCGAGATCCTAGGAGGATTGTATCTAGGCGAGATTCTTGGTGAATCGAGTCTTCGTGCATTCATGGTGCAAGGATCTTCATTCCTTGCGGGAGTAATCTTCTGAATCTTTACATTTATTACATGATTTGTCAACTGCTTGATTATTGGCAATCATCTTGCTTAATTAGGGGGCCGAGTCTTGTGGAAGATGTGCTAAAGTCTAGTGTTATTAATGATACTGTGTATTTACTACGTGGGCAGTGAGCTCGTGTTAATTTGCCTACTTGGGGTCCTCCAACGAGCAGGTTCCTTTTATAGGCGAGTTGCTCTTCGCTTGTCAGTTCACCAATGTCGTGCATGGCCCGTCGAGTTGACGTGGCCTGATATCGTGGAAATTTAGTTTCATAAATCTCGGATTCTGTGCTAACGTGTTAAACCGAATAAAATTAGTCCAAACATTATTTATACTTAGTTTTTAAATTTAATATTTATGCTTACTTTTATATTTAATATTTATGCTTAGTTTTTATTTTATGCTTAGGTTTCGTATTTATGCTTAAAGTTAATATTTAAGCTTATTTTTATATTTAATATTTATGTTTAGTTTTTATATTTATGCTTAGGTTTTATATTTATACTTACTTTATATTTAATATTTATGTTTATTTTTTAAATTTAATATTTATACTTAATATTTATATTTATACTTCAATTTAATATATATACTTACTTTTATTTAATATTTATGCTTACTTTTATATTTAATATTTATACTTAGTTTTTATATTTATATTTGTGTTTTATATTTATGCAGACTTTTATATATTTAATATTTATGCTTAGTTTTTAAATTTATGCTTACTTTATAGGTTCTATAGTTATACTTAAATTTAATATTTATGTTTAGTTTTTATATTTATGCTTACTTTATATTTAATATTTATGCTTGGTTTTTATATTTATGTTTAGGTTTTATATTTATGGCTTTATGCTTACTTTATATTTAATATTTATGTTTAAATTTAATATTTCTTTCTTCATTTTTTAACTTAATGCGTTAATAATTATATTGTAGGAAATGGATCCTCCAAAATTTTGGACGATTTGAACATGGAAAATGATAATTTTAACATTTTTGAGTCCAGAGAAGGAATGCAAGACACCTAAGGACAACACGCAAGTGTTAGTAATACGTCAGTGGGAGTAGATCATTCTCCTTCCACCACCCTAGGGACGAGCACACATTCCAGAATGAAGATATCGACGGAATGGCAATGTTTTGACTCAGAATACATAAAAGGCCCGGACAGTAAGGACAAAAAAATGGCGCGATGTAAATTTTATAAAAAAATTATATACCGCTTATGCGTCCAGAGCGAGACATTTGGACCTGCATAAGAGAAAATACATGCTTGCACACGGTATGGTAGATAGTAGATACTGCAACATAGACACAACTACAACGGAACCCAAACAAGTCCATTACTACATGGAGCAACGATTCCATGTATGCTAGAGAGTGTATAGTACAATATATTGCATAAACTGATCAACCGATTAATTTCAGTGAAAGTGGGTGGTATGAAGAATTTATCCAAAATGCATACAACCCACAATTTAAATTTGTTTCTAGAACAACCACCGGAAACGATTTGAAAATATGTTTTCATACCACACAAAATAGTTTGATCACTGAATTACATGATTTGTATGTTTCAATTGCACTAACTTCCGATATTTAGAACTCACGTTCCAAACATGACTATTTATGTGTCACGAGACACTATTTATACTCTGAATAGAAGTTACAAAAAATATTCTTGGTTTTCATTGCATGCATTATGAACATACTGCTGAACATATTTATTTTACAATTACTTTTGTTTTAAATGATTATAGAATAGCTGAGCGCATCATTTCTTTTACATTAGATAATGCATCAACAAACACTAGAGCTATCATATTTTTTGAGCAGAATAATGTCCTCTTATATGGTTACATGGGGGTTATTTCTTCCACCAACGATGTGCATGTCACATAATAAATTTAATTGTAAAAGATTGTTTGAATGTTGTAAGCGATCATATAGATCACATCAGAGATGTCCTTTCTTGGATTAGCAGCTATAATCCATAAAAGGTAGAATTTGGTAGATACTGTCACACATCCAACATGTGAGCTCGTTAGTTCCAAACATAACTTTCGATAAAGTGGAACTCAACTTACTTAATGTTACAAAATGCTATTTATTATGCTGACATTATTATAGGTTTTTAGAATTCTAAAAGGGCAGTCAAATACTATCTGAAAACGATTGGTATGTGGCAAACATTTTTATTAAAATTTTAAAAGTTTTTTACGATTCCACCATACTTCTTTTCGAGGTCCACTACCCCACATCTTCATTAGTAATTCACCAAATTGTTGAAATGTCTGAAATGTTTGTCGCTTATAGAGAGGATGAAATTTTAGGTCACGCAGTTAAGGCCATGGAGGTAAAATTTAAAAATATTGGTCTGAAATTCCTTTCATCTATGCCTTAGGTATGTTGTCCTAGATATTAGGGTTAAATTATCTGGTTTATAAACTTTTCTTTATTATATTGCTACTAATTTGAATTTCGATTTTATTGAACAGTTTACAAACTTGCGGAACAAGTTGTTCGAAGTTTATGCTATTTATGAGCGCATGTTTGGTGGCGTAAACAGGCAACCATTAGAATAATAGGACACTTGCCCGTTGAAAAGTAGTTGGAAGCTCCTCCTAAGGGACGGCTCTTCCAATCGGAGTTCGTCATCTTTATCTCACCCTCCAGTTGGAAGAGCTACTCAAAGTTAAACTCAAAATGCCGAACTCAACAAGTACCCTGAAACTGAGTTCTCTCTATTAGAAGCAACCGGTGGTAGAAAGGAGGACGTCGTGAGTTTTGATGGGCTATTATGGTAGAAAAACCATAGCAACAGATTTTCATTATTGTCAAACCTAGCACGTGACGTACTCATTATCCCAATGTCTACTGCTTCTTCTAAACAAGCATTCGGCACAAATGGACATATCATTGAACCTAGAAGAACTTCTTTAACCCGTGAGATGGTGGAGGTATTAACATGCATTCGAGATTGGGAACATGCTCGAAAGAGGATACAAAATGAAATGGAGAACAAATAAGTAATTCATAATTTCTCCAACTTATACATCGATGAGGGTTCCAGTAGTAACAAACAGAAGGGCTGAAGATTGAAGAGTGAAGACAAATTTACAATTTACTATTTTTAATTATACATGTACTTGTAATTCGATTGCACTATTTTTCCCTTACCAAGTTTTTATCCTATTGGGTTTTTAACGAGGCAATCATGAAATGTAATACCAAAATATGTAGAAGTAAATAAAATTCATTTCTTTACATATATAAAATTCATTTCTTTACAATTTAAAATTTTCTTCATGACTTCATCTATGATCTATTAAATTCATTTCTAACTTTATTTATATCAAACTTAGGAGATGTTGGTGTATTTAGTAAAATGTAAATATATATTTTTTTAAATGTATATAAAATAGCAATTTAAAAAAATTACAATTTTTTTAAAAAAAATTATTTACCCTCAAACAAAAATGACATTAAAAAAATAATGAGCTGGCCCGACGGCCGAAATGGCACAGCCCCAAAGGGCCGTGACGGCTATTTGTGCAACAATGCTGGCACGGCACAGACCTATTGCCAGGCCTACCAATTTTGGCACGGCAACGGCATAGCAAGCCAAACCGTACCATTCCCAATTTACACCTTTAAGTAGAGCTGTCAAAATGACCCGTGACCCGTGAACCCGACACGAACCCGAGGTTGATAATCGGGTTCGGGTTGGCCTTAAACGGGTTCGGGTCATAAACGGGTCAACCCGTTTGACCTGTTTATATATACGGGTCGTGTCGGGTTCTGTTTAACGGGTTAGCGGGTGACCCGTTTAACCCGTTTAACCCATTTAGTATATGAGGTGCATTTGTCAATTTTAATTGTACAGGGGTTATTATTGATATTTTACATAATATATAATCATCTCATTCTATCAAACGCACGCACTCCAATCAAAGTCAAACAAATCTCCAAACTTTTCTCTGTTCTTTTCTCCTTTACATATGTTTCAAGAATTCAAGATCGAATATTTTTCAGCAATCTATTATTTTCTCTACATCAGAACATTAGATCAGATTTTAGATTTCAAGAGATCTGCTATTTTCTCCTGTTTTGTTTTTTTTCTTCGTAACCATATATTTTATTGTTCTTCTTTCTCGTGACATTTTTTTTTTTTTTTTCAGATTTCTATTCTATTCTTCTTATCTTGTTCATATTTTTTATTTTTATTTGTATTTTTATCTTGTTCATTTTTTTTATCTCACGATACTTTTTTTTATTTTTTAATTAGTTCTGGATTTTAGGTTTTTTTCTTGGTTGTTTTTTATTTTCAAGTCAGATTTAGATCCAAAGATTTATTCTGTTTAAGAGAGAGGAGACAGTTTGAATCTGTGTGTTTCTGATTTTTATGTGTTTTTTTTTTTAGATTTCTGCTGTTATTTTGCATATCATTCCATGTAAATTCCATTTTGCTTATGTGATGAATTGATGATGGCCACATCTGGTTTTAAGTTGTTCTAGGGTTCTTTCTTTTTGAGATGAAGTGAGATGGTAGAGATGAAGAAGAGAAGATAGTGAATGAGTTAAACGGGTCACGGGTCAACCCGTTTAACCCGTTTATATAAACGGGTCGTGTCGAGTCACAAGGTTCTGACCCGTTTATATAAACGGGTCGTGTCGGGTTGAGGCTAAACGGGTTGACCCGTTTAAGTAAACGGGTCGTGTCGACCCGTTGACCCGTTTTGACAGCCCTACCTTTAAGCTAGTCTCTCGAATATTGATAAAACATCACTTTAGCTGCACTAATAATTCCATATACATAAGAAAACAAATGAGTCTGTGCCCAATGATGGCGCTACATGAGGACGAGAGGTGGCCACTACCCCTGAAGTTGTACAATTTTATAAATTTTCCCATAAGTTTTCAGAGTTTTATGCTTTTACCTTTGTTTCATATCCCCTCAAATTTTATAGTTTTATAAATTTGTCCCCTAAATTTCCATATTTTTATATTTTTACCCTTACTTCATATTTAGATTTTATAATTATTTTATAAATTGAACTGTTAATTATTTTATCATAATCACATAGAGAATATATTTGACTCTAAATATATTATTATTTTTTCTTTATATCTCAAATATAAATCAAATTACAACATATATGTTTTATTATGTCAGTTGTCACTTTTTCTTATCAAAAAGTATACTTACTCAATTCTTTCTTAACTAATTTTATTATATTCTAAAAATATTTTCTCTCTCTACAAATCTTGCTTATCTCACTCTAATACAGTAATACCATGTCATATTTTTGATAGGTTATTTAGTTTTTATAATTTAAAAAAAATATGTTGATTTATATAATTAAAAAAAATATGAATTAGAAAGGGCGGCAGCAAGTCAAGAATTTGAGGTTCATGCATGAGTATGACCAATTGACCATGATATATTAATTCAAAGCAAAAAAAAAAATTTGTTTTCTGAAGACACGTGGAACACTGCAATGCAATGCAAAGGAAGGCGTGAGTTAGCTAGCTAGTCAACCGAAGAAAACAAACGCGTCAGCTTGAAAGCAATATTTGGGTATACTGTCTTTGTCGTCTTTTCTCTAAACCATCCAAGTGATCTCTGTAGATAAGCCGATAAGGTGGTGCAAAACTTGAAATGGGAAAACCCCACAACGTGGGTCGTGTCCTCTCTTTTCAATATGCCCTGTTCATCTATGGACCATCCATCCTTTGAATCCATGAAAATTCCTTATTTCAAACCCATCATTTTCAATTTCCATCGCTCATTTACTACCCATCTATTTTTCAATCAATCACAGCTAGTTCCTACATCCCTCAACATTTTCAATATCATATGTGAGTTGAAATTTTTTAACTGTGATTAATTGGGTTAAGATACAAATTAATTAAACAAATATTAAGTACTAGATCCTACATCCCTCAACGTTATTTTTGTTGTATTAAGTATTAACACACGGTTTTGATTCTAGCTTTTAACATGTTGATCACTGGAACTTTTCAACAAAGTTATCTTCACTTTCCAGTTATATATCCTTGACTGAAACCTTTCAACAAAGTTATATATTCGGATTCAATTATGTACTAGAATTAATGTTTCATGTTTCGATGAATGGATTTGTTTGTATGAATAAGTTCAAGCAAGACTATCTTGTGTTTTGCTGTCCACGTGAATCCCACATGGTAAAACCCTAGAAATTGTTTGGTACTGCATAGTTGCATATTCCAATTCGATAAGTTAGACTCGCCACGCCTTCCTGGTCAGCGACTCGAATCCTATCAATGGCAAAAGCTTTCAAAAAAATACCTTATCCCGAATTAATAGATATTGTCCAAAAAAAAAAGTAGACACGCCGTGTTATCTTGTTTAATGACATATGCATTTTTTTTTTCTTTTTTTATTTGATGAACGCGGAGAAATCATGTTAGATCGGCAAAACAAATCAACAAATATTTGATGTATAAAAGAAGTCTTCGTCAAGATATACACTCCATGTTATCTTGTTTACTATCATGTGAAAAATCATGCATGTTAGACAAATGAAAGGAGTCTTCGGCAAGACAGACGTATAAAAGAAGTCTTCGATAAGGCACACCTATCTTGTTCAATGTCATGTGCATTTTCTTATTTTAATTTCTTATTTTATTCAATGATCAATGCAGAGAAATTACGTTAGACAAATGAAGTAAATCTTCTTTGTAAAATAAAAAAAAATAAAAAAAATAAAAGGAGTCTTCGGCAAGACATGATTATTGTATTGATTTCCTTGAAGACTCCTTTTTTTGTATTTCAATAAAATGCGAAAAAATCATACATGTTAGACAAATGAAAGGAGTCTTCAACAAGACAGATCAACAAATATTTGACGTATAAAAGAAGTTTTCGATAAAGCACCGTTATCTTGTTCAATGTCATGTCTATTTTCTAATTTTAATTTCTTATTTTATTCAATGATCAATGCGGTGAAATCATGTTAGACAAATGAAAGAAATCTTCTTCATCAAAAAAAAAAAAAAAAAAAAAAAAAAAAGTCTCTTCGGCAAGACATGATTATTGTATTGATTTCCTTGAAGACTCCTTTATTTTGTAAGGTCCACTTGGTGATTCAAGAGGTTAGTTCCAATTTCCAACAAAGTTGCAGATGGTTTAATTTAGCTAAATATGCATTTCATGTTGATGAGAAATTAGTTTGGATTGAGATAATCCCTTCATATAGTTAGTTTAATTAGGTCATAATCATAACCTCATATGATGAAGCTGCACCAAGATTGGCAATAATTCTCTCTAAAAATTTGGGAATATTTGAATGCCTAATTTGTCAAGATTTATTTCAACTCTCAACAAGAAATAATTTTGATAAAGACATGTCATAAGAGATCACCCTATTTTCAAAGCCGTATATTTGTAAGGCAGGCGCACAACTAATGCCTTTCAATTCAACTCACAGTTTACACCAAATAATGAAAACAGAAGACTCTGTGTGGCTGATCACAAAGTGTCAAGAAGCCTCTCATGATCCCACAACATCACCACTTTTTTTTTCTTTTCTTTTTTGTTGAAAGAATCACCACCACCTTCACGTTACGTGGTCGTAATATTCTCTGCTGTCTATGTTGGTTTCCTCATCATTTCCTTGTTCATACACATTTATGATTATTTATCAATTTCTTTCTTTGAATTTTGTCAAGCATCAATCATTTAAGTTTAACTACCTCTTTTTGAAATTCTAGTCGCTTTTGAATTGGAGATGCCTTAAGGGATTCATATAATTCAAAAACATCCAGCAATAAACAGATCATAATTAAACAAGTTTTCTCATTTTAGATTTTTAAGGACAACCTTTATTGTATAATAAGTTTCTCCTTTTTTTTTTTTAATCAGTTTTTCTGTTATATAAATATTAAAATATAACTCAAATGTTTTTAGATCATGTCTCCTCAAAATCTGATCGATTTAAATGGGATTGGATCCAAGGGCGTAGGCAGTAGTAGACTAAACTAGGCTGCAGCCCAGTCTAGAATTTTGAAAAATAATAATATATATATTATAAAAAAAAAATAAAAATTATAAAGTAAACAATGTGTTTTAACTTCTAACTAATTCGACAATATGAGGTTAGTCCTAATGGTATAACTCTCACATCTACACTTCGTGGTTGTGGGTTCGAGTCTCTCCCCAAACCCTGAATTATTTTAATATAATAAGAGGAGTGCTAGATACAGTGCTCCCAACCCACTCTCCCTTCTCTTTTTGACACTTGTCCTATATTAACTTTTCAAAAATAAATTTTAGAGCTATCATTGATGAATTATTTTTACATATTATTTAAAATTCAAACCATCCACATCTTCCCAAATTGTCCTTCTTTTACACCAAGTTGTCATTTCTAAATATCTGAGCAAAAATCTTCAAATGTAAAATGGGTTGAATAATATTTATTAAATTTATTTTATTTTATTTTAAAAAGAAAATTAGCAAATATATTATTAACAATATTAAAGTTATTTGAATACAATAAACATTGACATCCTGCGTTTTTTAGTATATTTGAGTTTTGATATTATTAATGAAATTTTAATTTTTTTTTAAATATATTTTTCAAATCACGTAAAAATAATTACTTTATAAAATATGATGAACTTATGATAATATAGACAAAAATGATAATTTTTCAAGTATAAATTGTATTTGTTATGACATTTTAGAAAATAAAAAGAGGTATATAATATAATAATATTATTAATATTTAAGAAAAGGACTATGACAATTTGGTGTAAAAAAAAAGGGCAATTTGGGAAGATATGATGGTTTAAATTATAAATAACATATAAAAACAATTCATTAATAATGAATCTAAAATTTATGTCAAAAAAGTAAATAAGGAACAATTGTCAAAAGGAGAAGAGAGAGTAGCTTGGAAGGGTGAGTTGAGAGAGTGATTCTAGCACTCCTCTAATAATAATTCAAAAAAATCCAAATCTTTTTCATAAACTATAAAAAATAATAATAATAATAATTATTATTATTATTCAAAAAAGGACCGAAACCTAAATAGGGTGAATCATTTCATGTAGTATAGATGAATGATTTCAAATAGTATAGAGTGAATGGTGATTTCTGTAATGCAAGGCACATAATTTCACATAGTATACAGGCTGGATTTCACTTAATGAAGTAGACGTAGAAAATATGTGCAACTTTTTTAGAAAATGATGGACTTGGGTTTTTTCATGTTTGATTTTGGCGAATCTAGGGTTAATTGCACAAACATACCCTCTAAAGCAAATTTACTTAAAAAATTGAAAAAATGGGTTCAATTTTTTTGTTGCTTTCTTTCTATCATTTTTTTAACACAATCAAAACCCACAAAACTGGAAAAATGGCTATGTTTAGTGGGTTTTGACTGTGTTTTGTAAGTTTTGTGGGTTTTGATTCTGTTAATTAAATGTAATTGTTGGTGGGTTTTGATTGTGTTAATAAAATGAAATTGTTTGTGAGTTGACGAGTATGAAATTGAATGTTTTGACGGTAAAGTTGGTTTTTGAAATCTGAAAATTTGGTGTTTGGGGACATGAAAAATGTAAAAAAAAAAAAAAAAAATTGATAGAAAGAAAAAGAAAATAAAAGCAACAAAAAAAAAAAAAATTATACCGATTTTTTTAATTTTTTAAGTAAATATTTTTTAATATTTTTAAATAATAAAAGAAAAGATTAATAAGCTTTCAAGGGTAGTTTAGTCATTTTGAGATACAAATGTGGTTTAAGGTTAAAGTTAACAAAAGTCAAATGACAGTAAGGTATATTTATGTAATTATTAAAAAACAAATGAATATTTATACAATTATACCTAAATTCAGGGTTGTTTGTAAAATTTACCCATTAGAATAACCTCTCCCTTTTACCCAAGGGCACTATTGACTTTCCATATTCCAAGCTCATTCCAATTGGGATATTTGTGTTTGAATAGGGCATTTGTTTGAAATTTTACTTTATTAAATAAATAGAGGGTATGTTTGTGCAATTAACCCTTGAATCTATAATATTGAAGGAAAAAAAAACATGAAAGGTATTGGATTTTATTTGTATTTGTATTGGTATTTTTTTTTACATGTTATAACTTATAAGAGATTATTTTAATATGTAATTTTTAATTAAACGGGGAAATGTAGGAATCGTGGAAAAATTTAGATTACAAAAATGAGAAAATTGGAAAAACGGAGAAATGAGGATGGAGATGGGGATACCTCCCTCCAAACTCCCCAATCCCCATTTTCCCCAAATGAAGAAATGGGGATGAGAAAAGGGAGACCAATATCCATCTCCATTTCCTCAATACTAGGGATGGCAAAAATCCTCGACCCGCCCCAAACCCGCTAAGCCCTGGTTCGTTTGGGACAGGTTTGGGGTAGTAAAAACGGGTAACGAGGTGGGTTTGGGGCAAAGTTTTTGACCCGGCCAAGTTACCGGATCGGGTATGGAGCGGTCCCTTTTGCCCCGACCCACCCCGTTTGACCCGTAATATATAATATATATATTTTTTAAATATAAAAGGTAAAATTATAAATATATATATATATATATATATATATTTATATATATATATATAATATTTTTAAAAAATATTTTAAATATAAAAGGCAAAATAATATATATTCCCTTCTAGTTGTTGCTGTCTTGGTTCTGTTATGTCTGTTTGTTGTGTTTGATGTTGTTGGTTTTTGCTTTCTTTGTTTATGTGGCCTTTGTTTGTTTGGCTTGTGTTGGCCTTATCTGTGTTTTTGTTTGTTGCTAGGTGGTGTTTTTTGAGTTGCTCTGTTTTGCCTCTTTGTAGCTCTTCGTCTGTTGTTCTAGCTTGGCTTTTACCTTAACAAATCTTGTTGCCTTTTAAATATATATATATATATATATTTGTAGCAGGTCATTCAGGTCGGGTTTAGGGCGGAAATTAAAAACCCGTTCAGATCATGGGTCGGGTTTAAGGCAACCGTTAAAAATCGGGTTTCAGGTTTGAGGCGGCCTTGACCCGCCCCGACCCGCCCCGTTGTCATCCCTACTCAATACTCATCCATATGTAGCAACTTCCGGTGTGTGGTTATTTTATTGACGACCACATCCCTACAATGAGATGATAGATGTAGTGTTGATGTTGACAAAGATCAAAGAGTCAAGGGAGATGGTTGGCGGAAGTGAATGATTTTCTTAGTTTCTTACTTAAACGCATTTTCCTCGTGTCACAACACTCCCAAGTGTGGACACATCCACCTCAAGTCCTGCCGCAATACAAGTCTTCTCCTTTGTTGACCATACATTCATCATTCCCCTCCTCACATTCTAAATTACCTTTTCTCCCATCTCCACAGTTCAATTATCAATAATTATTTTGATATATCATATGTGGTTCGACTCAAACCGAATGAGCACCATTTACTGTCAAATTATATTTGGTGGTTGGAAATCAAATTGTGTGAATCCTATACATAAATCTGAAATATTAAATTCCTATTGGAAATGAAGGTTAAGAAATCAAGTTCCTTTTCATATTCCCCTTTTCATGGATCTTGATTTCCTTTCATTTCTTGTTAGATGAGGTTGGTCCGATAGTAAAACCCCTCATATTTGTATCATAAGGTTACGGGTTCGAATCATCTCCCTCCAAAAAAAACCCCAATTTATGTAATAATATAATACTTAAAAGAAAATTATTAAACGCTAAATAATCTTTAATACCTCTAATTGGATGTTCTTTGATAAAACTTCTACAGTGATAGGACAGCGAGAATCGTTTATTCACCAACAAAATACAGCTAAAATATAAAAATAAATTCCATCCATAGAATTCGGGCCTAATAATTTCTAACCAGATAAAATTCCAAACTTTTGTACGTACCAAAAATATTTAAATATTAGAGAAAGAGTGAGTGATGTAAAATAAATAACGTCACAGAGATGACCTCATCATTAAGACAAGTAGCATTACCTGGCAATTTCAAAAGCAGACGTCGTAACATTTGAAAAAGTGAAAGGAACTAAGGAAGAAAAAGAAATGAAAATGGGTCCACAATGATGCTTTGCTTAGAATGAAATTACTTTATTTTAATAAAAAATTAAAAGGTTTGATCGCACTTTGCTTTGTTATTAACTTATTCTAAATGTTTTTTTTTTTTTTTTTTTTTTATGGCATTATATGTAGAAAAAAATAAAAGGGAATCCAGAAAAGAACGACTTGATGGTTTATCAATATTGTTCTTCATTGCTGATTTATTTATTTATTATTTTTTTTATGGAATTTTTTAGAACTTCCAATACGCCTAATCCTTATTGGAAAGAAACCAATGAGTTATTGTAAAGTAATGGGTACACAAGGTAAATTATAAGTGTTTACAAAGTTGTTGCGTCGTCAACTATTGGAGTATTTGCTACGAGCAACGTCGAGTGGGTCAAGCTTGACTTCGCTGTTTGGAGAGTTTCAACTTTAGAAGCCGCAGATTCGTTGAGTAGCTAGGTCGATTTGGGGGAATGGGTTGTGCGTTGTTGGTGTATGCCTATGAGTGTATGGTGCCCCTAGAGGAGTAGCTCAGCTGGTAGATGGACGGATTTAGGGTTTGGGTAAATGACTCCTAACTCAACGGTTCAAATCCTATCAATAGTAAAAGGTTCAAAAAAAATATCCGATCTAGATAGATGGATAAATAAACATCGTCAAAAATAAAAATAATTTATGAGTGTATGGTGGCAGCCTAGAGATGTGAGGTTGTGTGTTTCAAACATTTTGAATACTAGGGTTAGATTTGAGTTGAAGTAGGGATGTCAAAATTACCTATTGGTCTGGGGACTTGTGGGGACCCGAACAGTTAAGGGCGGGTTTAACCGTACCAATTAAGTTGTGGTATGGGGCTAGTATTTTTTTTAATACCCGATTTAATTTTGGTACGGTTACGGGATTTCAATTCCCCGCCCCGTCCCCATTATATATATATATATATATATATATATATATATATATATATATTTGAAGCACTTAATTACCATTGGAATTAACTCTTAAAAAAAAATTAATACCGTGACTACTATCTTAAGAAAACATAATTTTCCTTCATTTTTTCCCTCCGACTAACATAATTTTCCCTCTCATTTTTTCCCATTTTTTTTCCCTCCATTGAAACACTAGTCCATTCCAGATCATTATATATAATATACCCCACACTATTATTTTCATATTATTCAATAAAATTTATATGATCTTTATTAAGAAGTCATTAAAAAAAAATGCATTAATGGGATGTGGATGGTATGAGGTAAAAAACTGATCCCTTAATAGGGAATCCTTGTACCCGCACTGTTTCTTTTAAGGCGGGTATTAATAAGGGACGGTATTTCTTATACTAATTGGTATTGGAGATGGTATTGGAAAAACGGTACCCGACCCGTACCATTGACATCCCTAAGTTGATGTTAGAGTTAGACTTAGACTTAAACTAGAGTTCGAGTTCTTGTCAAAAAAAAAAAAAAAAAAAGGTTCAAGTTTGTCATTTAGGCTAGTTAACTATAGTTATTAGTTACACTAATTTAAAAACTTCGTGTCATTATTGAATTGGTTTTCAATTAAATTATAATTTTAGTCCTACGTAATTAAAGATGACGAACACAAATTAATTAGATAAGGATCAATTTGATTGCTTTTATAATAGTTATAAACTATTTGAAATTAAAAAATAAATAAATAAATAAAATGTTTGGAACACATTTAGGAATTGTCCTTTTCTAGAAACCTCAACTTGTATAATATATGTCAATATGTCTTCATCTACTTGTTAGTTGTAACATCATATAATACATATGAGGTGACGTCATATTGATTTTCTGCCTTAAATGAGAGGAGACCTTTGTGAATGCGGGGCTCGAGGAGTCGAGGGAGCTAAAATAATGAAAAAGTCTAGCTTGGAAATGGAAAGAATGACTCAATGAGAAATGAATTGAAAAGCATACATTTACATATCTATGTCACAAAATGCGAATAAAAAGTAAAAATAAAAATAGGTTTTCGTCCATCCTTTTATATATATATATATATATATATATATATATATAAAAGAACATTTATAATGTAATGTTATTTTATTGTATCAATACTATAATTTAGTACAGAGTAAAAAAAAAAATAACATGCTTTAATACAATACCAAATACTGTACTAAATTTGACATATGCTATACTTTGTACTAAAATTTGGCATATGCTACACTTTGTGCCATAACATATGCCAAATTTAGTTAATAAATTATGTTTTTTTTTTAATTATAAAATACCATTTTATAATTGTATTGAATATATTAATTGTTGACTTTTATAATTTTAAATAATAATTAAAATAAAAATAGTATTTCAACTATAATTGTGCATTGGAGTACAATGCTAGAATGATATGTTAAATATAGTATTTTACTATTTTTTTGTGTCAAATTTGGCATTGGCATTGGCATTGTCATATGCATTGGAGATATCTAAGACCATCTCTAATGGGTCTCTATTTTTGTCAAAATGGAGACTCATCCCCCTCCGATCGGTCTTCAAATCACGGAGATCGAGAAACATCAAAATGGAGATTAAGTCTTGATCTCCATATTTAGAGATCCAAAACATACATCTCTATTTTACTATTCACTTTTTATAATCTCAATTCACCCTTATATTCATTCTTCAAACAAATTAAATTCCTCTTGTATCTTTTTTACATTTTTAACTAAATTCAATTAATTTATTATAACTTTTTAATCATAAATCTAATTATTATAAAAATTATATCATTATAAATATTTTGTTGAGATATTTCAACCGAGTATAATATTGACTATATTTTAATTATTTTTAAATTTTTTATTTATTACGCCTTTTATTAATACCCCTCACACCAACACCAATAGATTGTGGGTTCAAGTCTCTTCCCTACCCCCAAACCCCGAATTATATGATCTAGAATGTAGGTGAGGAAAATTTGGTCAAAATTTAGTTAAAAATATAAATGTTAAAAAAAAATTATATCAAAATCATTACATGTAAAAAGTAGTTAGTGTGATCAATTATTAAAAGAATAGAAAAATTTTAGGTGTAATAAAACTATAAAAGTGAGTAAATTGTTATTTAAAATAATTAAGAGAAAATAATTTAATTAAAGAAAGTTTAAAATATTATTTATAAAGTAAAATAATAATATTTTATTATTTAGAGATCGTAAAATGGAAAATGATTAGAGTAATAAATTTATAGAAATGAAATATTTTATTTTAAGTCTTTAAAACAAAGAAAATTTAGGAGAACGATTAGATATTATCTAAAAGTCACACCTCAAATTTGGGACACTGCCGAACTTGGTTCCTAATACCATTTTAGTAGTTGTAACAGTAGTCTTTTCTAAATTTCACCTCTTTAAATTCTGATGAATTTATTCAAAGAAAATGTTTGGTCTAATAATTCAAAAAAAAAAAAAAAAATTATAAAGGAAAAACTTCTTTTCTTATCATTTACGAAAGGCAATTACTATAGATCTATGATTTTGTATTTAACTATAACAACCGAATAATACTTACAAATGGTTCAAAAATAAAAAAAATTGAAAAAAAAATCAGAGGAATTGTGAATTTAAAATCAATACAAGACGTAAGATTTCCCATCCTGTATTTAAACGGCCACTAGATCCCACAAAAGTAGTAATTACCGTATGATGATTAGGTTCCCAAAACAGCATACAAGATCGATCCGTGCCCTCTACTCCGGGAACCCGCAAATCCAACGGTGGTGATTTCTCCCCATTGCGGCTTATATAACTTTATAGCTCTATGATCCATCGATCAAATATTGTCGAAATTCCCTACATCTAATTACACATTAAATATTCTGTCAAAAAAAAAAAAAAAAAATTACACATTAAATACACCATACATTCTCCCAAAAGCACGTTATTTTTAGGGTTAATTGTACTAACTTGTCTTTGCTTTATTGAATCAAGTAAGATTTAAAAAAGATGCCTTAAATTAACACAAATACTCACTGTCAACAAGTCAATCCGTTAACTATAACAGTTGACTAGCCTTGATCTGTGGAAAACCAAATATACATCTGCCACATCATACCAAATATAAAATGTTTTTTTAATTATTTATTTTTTTAAAAGAAAATTCTATCAGCCAACATTCGAAACATCAACAGTTCGTGGAGGAGCCTCCTTTACGAACTGAAAGAGGTCGATCTCCTCTCATTGGAGGAGATCAGCAAAGGTCTTTTCTAGTAGGAGGAGATCATCAAAGATCCCTTGTTTCCATCGGCGGTGGAGCTCCATCGCCGATAGATTATCTTGTTTTTTTTATTTTAAATTAAATTCTGATTTTCAATTTTAATTAAAAAATATTTTAAGTTTGAAATGATGTGATAGGGGTACATATGGCTTTTCAACGGTCAAAGTTAGTCAACAATTGATTTGATAGTAAGGGATGTTTGTGTTAAATTAGAGCAACTTTTTGACTCGTGCTATATTTAATAAACTAAAGGTAAGTTAGTGCAATTAACACTTATTTTTATCATTGCATGATTTTTCGGGTTTTATTTTTCTTTCTCTAGTCGCAGCTATCACAAATATGAAAAAAAAAAAAATCCATTATAATAACTTTAATTAACCAACGTGACCGTGACAGAGACTGGTTTGGTCACTTCTAAAAAGACATAAAAATATTTGGTATTTTTGAAAAAATATAAAGAATGGTTTGGTCAAAATGAAAATATTTGCAAATAAGAAAAAGTAGGCGACTTTTTTGGTACTTGCCCAAGTTTTTAAAAATAGCTAATTGCACCAAACTCCCATGAGGTTTACCCTTATACATCCAAAAACAATTTTATTTAAAATTGACATTCACCACTGCTGCTATTAGGGTTTGACCATGGTTGGCGGTTATGTTTAATGCCTTCAAGGGTAATATCGTCATTTTTTCTTAAATTTATTCATAAATTTTTAAAAAAGATATCCACCATCCATCTTTGACCAAGATGGATGGTTGAGAACAAATTAAAAATAAATCAATTAAAAGTGAAAAAATTGATAACAAAAAAAAAAAAAAAAAAAAACTTTATGCTTTAGAGACTTTGAGAAACGTGATAGATGATGAAATCAAGGTTTTTGGTTATAGCAAAGTCATTGGCAGCCGATGAGAGTGCAAATTCACACCAATTGTGTTGGTGTTCGATGAGGAAGGGATCCAAAGTTTGCCGACACCAATTGTATTGCAAGAGTTCGTGAATCAAGGAGGGGTTGTCTTCAAAGTGTACATTGTTGGCTCACATGTGAGTTTGACTTGATTGACCTTTTCTTGAGTGTTGTTGAGAAGAAGAATGTTGATGTTGTTACTAATAAATGAAGATGAATAAATCGATTTGCTTGTTGGTTGCATTGGCTCATTGATTTGGGTTACCGTAATTTTTTTTTTCATGGAGGATGGAAATCCATGGAGATGGAGGATCTTGGTGGAGACCCAATCAGTAGATTGGATCTCCACATTTTTCTTCTTTTTTTCTTCTTTTTTTGTTTTTTTGATTTTTTTTTAATCTCACCAATCTTTTTCTTTCTTTTTAATTGTTTTAAACTTTATTTTAAAAAGAAGATTTTTTTTTCTCTGTTTTTAATATTGATTTAATTAGAGGATCATGGGTAGTTTAGCCTTTCTGACGGTCTGATGTAGTCAACTGTTATTTTTAACGGCTGTTGACTAACGATATGGGAGATGAGTGTCAATTTTAGATAAAGTTGTTTCTAGGTGTAAAATGGTAAACCTCAGGGAATTTGGTGAAATTTGCTTTTTAAAAAATTTAAGTGTGACTCGCTGACTTGAGCAACTAATAATGTCACTCAATGAAAAAAATTGTTATTTATTATTTATTTTATATATATATATATATATATATATACACCCAATGAAGAATTGAGACGTGACATATTGAAAATATTTATATAATAAAGTTGACGATTGGTCCAGACTTGAGACCGAACCAACCGTTAATCATCAAAGTGATGAACCACTCATTTAGTTATGATAGCGCGTACGATAGACTCGTCGTAAAAGCACGTAGATGATAAGAATACATATACGTGGTGTTCATACGGTGACCGTGTACGAGTGGACGGTTAAGATCTTTCCTGGAAGTAAGTAAAAAACAAAGGCATCCCACGTGGTCTAAATTCTTCCTTTGTTCCTGTATATAAATTTCAACAATTCTTCAAAAAATTCTTATTAAAAAAAAACTTTGATTTCAAGAAAGCATCCAAACCAAATCTCTCTCTAAGTCTCAATTCTCAAACACACACTCTCCATGGAAAACATTGATGAGTACAAACATTACTTCAACACCAAATTGTTCCTCCAAAATGAGGAATTCGAGTAATTATTCAAATCTTCTTCACCTAAATTTTGTTTTGTTTTGTTTTGTTTTTCCTCTGTTTTTACAGAGTTTGTTGTAAATTTGACTTGTGCAGTTGGGGGATCGAGGAGGCCTTCTCTGGTTACTACGATTCGAGTTCGCCGGACGGGCCAGTGTCGACGGCGGCTTCTAAGAACATCGTTTCGGAGAGAAATCGAAGGAAGAAGCTTAACGAGAGACTCTTTGCTCTCAGAGCAGTGGTTCCAAACATCACCAAGGTAAAATTAAATTCAATAAAAAAAAAAACTCTCTCTCTCTCTCTCTCTCCCTCTCTGTGTTTCTCCATGTGACTTCCGATCATCTGATTTTTTTTTTTTTTTTTTTTGGAATCATTATAATATTATCAGATGGATAAGGCATCGATAATCAAAGACGCGATAAGTTACATACAAGAATTGCACGAGCAAGAGAAGAGAATCCAGGACGAGATAGTGGAGCTTGAATCTGGAAAATTAAAGAAAAGCATAATGGGATGTGAATTCGAGCAGGAATTGCCTGTGTTGTTGAGATCAAAGAAGAAAAAGATTGAACAGTTTTATGATTCTGGAGGATCAAGAACAAGTTCACCTATTGAAGTTCTTGAAGTGAGTAGTTGAATTTTGTTTTATTAATTAATTTTGTCTCCTCAAATGATTGATTTTATTAAATGAATGTTTGTTTGCAGCTAAGGGTAAATCCAATGGGAGACAAGACGTTAGTGGTGAGCATAACATGCAGTAAAAGAACAGACACAATGGTTAAGCTTTGTGAGGCCTTTGAATCTTTAAAGCTCAAAATCATTACTGCGAATATCACTGCTGTTGCTGGAAGGCTTTTGAAGACCGCCTTCATTGAGGTCCGTCCTTCACTTTTTTTTTTTATTTTTTATTTATTTTTTTATTATTATTTTTTAATTTCTATAAATGGTATGTCATATATGTGATATGTGCGACGTTTACACCACGCGCCCATCTAAAATCCCAAAAGATAGCTTTTCAGCCTTCTCCTTTTAACCAAACGCCAAATAGTCTCTATGTGATAGATACACTTCATTCCTGCCCATCTATCTAAATCCAATAATACAGATTTACAACAAGATTTTATATGAGAATGCATAGGAGAGAATCAAATATCAATCAAGGCAGCAAGTTTTTTTTTTTTCAAAAATAATAAATGTGGGTCCTACAAGGTTGGACACTACTTTAATAGTGGTTCAATTGATGGATTATGATACTAGCAATTTTGGTGCAATCAATGATTATCCAGAGTGTCCTAAAGTTACAAAGGCCCCCCCCATCCCCCACCCCCCCAATCCTATTTCCACTTTATCACCTCTTATTTTTACAATTTTACACTATTTGTCTTCTTCTTCTTCCTTTTTCTTTTATTAAATCCAGTTTGATTTTGTGAATATGGTAATACCAAAGGGTTGAAATTGGGAATATTAGGAAAAGCTGAGGAAATTGACAAATAAGTGGAGGGGAGAGGGGGACCCAGTGAGTCATTCATACATGATTGGATTGGATGTGAACAAAACTGCACGAGGAAGTCGTGGAAGAAAAGAAACTGAAAATGAGAAACGTGTTACCGATTTTCAAATGTGAATCATTTCTCATTTGCTTCCCTTGAGCGATTCAATTTCAATTCCACGTTTTTTCTTAGTTATTCTGTCGCCCTCCCCACCCCGCACCTCAAATACTATTACAATTAATTCTATACTATAGATGTGAGACACGTACAATTGTATTCATATCTCATCTCCTCATCCCATCTTACTTTTCTAAAATCGTTATATATATATATATATATATATATATATCTTAAGGAGGATGTCAGTCTCTAAGATATAGGTGGGATTGGGTTGGCCTTTAATGGCTTTTAACCTAACTAATTAATTATAAAATGGATGGGTTCAAAGTTTCTTGTAAAATAGTTGTATCAATGTTAAGATAGCCACGCCTTCTATTTTTATATTATTATATTATCATAGGAAGGATTGGGTAAAAGACACCCTTAATCTTTAGCAACCTACCACATAGAGATCCTCTTCCTCCTCAATTATTGTCTAATTGTATAATTTAATACTTGTCTTACTTGAAGACAATTTTTAGTGGATAATTGTTTACTATTTTCAACTTTATCATGTGTTATATATATACATAATACAAGCTATAATCATACTAACCTTTTAAATCGCGCCATGAGATAATATTGGGAGGATTTTATATCGGGAACCTCCCAATTTGATGATGGATCATTTATTTTTTTATTCATGAATTGCTTGCCATGCTTCTTTTAATTACTTTTTAGAGGATGTTGACAGCTTTATTTAATTATCTATCTATTTTTATATAACATCGTTTTAATTAATATATCACTATATTTCAACGACTTCTATATCAATTATAACAATTTCTTATGAGAGATTAATAATTAATTGTATTTAGATGCACGTTAGAGATTAATTAATTAGTTGTATAGGTTATCCGAGCAATTGTTATTTTAAATCATAGCTGTAATTATCATAATAACATTATTTAAATTATAGTTTGATATCTTTGGTTGGAGCTTGACTATTTCTTCTTATGAGAAAAATTCCATTTGTTAATAGTGTTTTTTATTTTTTTTTATTATTTTTTTTATTGTTTACATGGATGTTTAAAATCACTTTTAAAAGTATTTAGTGCTACACTTAGGTCTTTAAATGTACACTAGTTAGTTGCATTTTTTTACCTAATTAACCAACATTTGAATAGTAACTAAACTTTAAATCTTGTTTTCTTTTGGTAAATTTGTTTTACAGGCAGATGAAGAACAGAGAGAGCATCTGAAGACAAAAATCCAAACAGCCATTGCAGCTCTTAATGACCCAACAAGTCCTATGAGCATGTAGTAGCAACAAGTTCAAAAACTTCAACTTGTTTTGTAATTGTGGATGGAAATCATGGGACATGCATGGCTTTGTAATTTTTCTAGTCTTCTCCACTTTGTTTGGGTTTTTTTCCTTCTTAGTGTTGTCCTTCAAGAAGAGTCTGAAGCTAGTTTGTATTTGTCTTTCCTCATCCTTTTGGGGTTGAATCTCCTTAGTCAAAATGTATCTCATGTTGTGAGTACCATAAGTTCATATGTGAACAAGGTCTCTTATTGTTAAGTAAGATTATCTTGGATTCCTCCCATAAGTCCAACCTTCAAAATTCCACCACCAAAAATCTACTCATACTAGAGTGGATGTAATATATAATTTAATATTCGCAAGCTCTATAAAAGTGTAGTTACAAATTTAGTTAGTTTATTTTTTCAATTGTTTTCTTAAAGGAAGAGGCTTTGTTTGGTACATCTTCTCCGGTACGATTGTACTTATATTTCAAATCTTAGGGCTATAACTAGGGTGATCAATGTCAGTTTTCGAATAAAGTTGTATCTTCCCTTAAACAAGCAAACTTTCGGTTAGGTATGTGCAATTACTTCTTAAACTTATCATATATTCAAGGGAAAATTGTACAAACATATAGTGAGGTTACGCAATATTGCACTCAGCGGTAACTTTTGTCAAAATGATACAAACATCCCCTTGAATGTGTTGACTAACAATTGATTAATTATTTGACAAACTGTTGACTTAATGATTCGTGGGTAAAAACGTCTTTTAACGACAAAAATTCGTTAACTAGATTCTATGCTAGGTAGTCCTTGGTTGAAGGTCTGCCTCAGTCCAACCTAGAGCATTGTTACAAAAAGGTAAGAAAGGTGATAGTATGTGGGATGACATATTAACATGTGATCGAAAAGAGGTTAGTAATGTAGAATTAAGGACAATATATCATGATCATACCTATTACATACATCATTTGAATCATAAGTAAGAAAACAGTAAATTAATGGATGAAAAAAGTGAGCTATCTTTGTATTCGATTGAACATATCTTTACATGGTCATTCTGACCCCTTTTTATACATTGACTCTACCTTCTGGTGGTTATGTGATTGCTGCTTTCATCTTGAGGATCGTGGGAGTTTTCCTTCTCCATTGATCAGTGGTGGCCAAGCAGGACAGTTTGCTTTTCTGTCATGGGATGACCGTTTATCTCCATTCACCCACTTTCGTGTTAGTTATTGATCGTGTGTTCCACTACTTGAAGATTGGGTCAACTAGTTAGCCTTTATGTTTTAAGGGGTGTATCCACATCATCTTGGATAGGTTTTACCACGATGGAGTCCCCATTTGATCTGATTGGATTGTGTTTGAGTGTTTATGATGAGAAGGGACACGTGTAGGATTTGGAGAGGTTAAAGAGTTTGGCTTCAATAAGAGTTCTTGTATGGGGAGATTTCTAGCACAACTCAAACAATGGGAGCAAAGTTTAAGTTCCTTAAAACTCTCAACCAAGCCTATCTTCTATGCAAACTGAATTTAAAAATGTATATAGACACTTAGTTGTCTAGATTCACTCCTTGTGTAAGGATTTTGACTAGTTGACCCTGACTGTGCACTTATCTTTGAGGAGGAGGGCTTGTTCTATCTTAGAAGGTACCATTGTCATGTTGCGTGGTCTTTCATCTTGCCATAAAGTTGCGATTAGCTTTCAGCATGGACTAAGCGCCAAACTATAGACCATGAGTGTCATGTGGAGCCAAAGATTGGTTTCACTTGATTTCTATGTTTGCGGGGATACCACCTCAAGATCTCACCTCAAAAGGTGGCTTGGGTGAAAGGTTCCATGTGAGGTGTCCATACGTCCTTACATTCCGAGGTTGGGAAAGTTGACAACATTTTGTCATCAATAGAAGTCCACCTGGTCTTCGAAGTTGAGCCAGTGAGACCTTGGAGACTAGCAAAAAGACACATGGCCAGAGGAATGTACCTTTTCTTGGCATCTGGATTCTCCAGCGACGTCATCCTTCATGGAGGCATTTATCGAGCTAGTTATTCCCGGGACAAGATTTCCTTGTTGGCCGAAAGAGAAAAAGAAAAAAGTTATCTATCATGAATGTTCCCTCCTCTTCCCAACACCCAATAAGTTGACATTACATTACAGGCTAATCCATACATCACACACCTCTGTCTGGAATCAATTTTCTTCTAACACTGTGTTGGATGTTCACTCCATGACAATTCATGGTGTCAAGAAGGTCAAAAAAGGTGAAAAAGAAGAAAGAGAATGTCGAAGGAATGACGCCATTTTGAAGCATTATCTATCGTGAACATCCCATCCTCTTCCCAACACCTGAAAAGTTGACCTTACAATACAGGCTATACCATACATCACACACATGTGTCTGTCCCGTTTGCTAGAATCAATTTTCTTCTAACATTGTGTTAGATGTTCACTTTATGAAAGTTCATGGAGTCAAGAAGGTCAGACGAGAGAAAGAAAAGGTGGAGAAGAAGAAAGAGAATGTCGAGAAGGTCAAAGGAATGGATTGAGACTATGGTATTAATATATATATATATATTAAAAAGAGAATAACAAGGATTTTTGGTTTTGTTTTTTTTTTTTTTTTTTGAGATTTTAATGAAATGTTTGATATTTTTTCCATTTTGTTTTTTGGATGAATCAATTTTGGGGCCATTTGCCATTTTTACATGGTTCATCTTTTGTATCCTAAAAGAAGAATTAACAAAATCCTCTGTATTTTTTTGTATTCAATTGTTTTCTTATTTCAGTCTCTTAAAAAAAAATCTTGGCTTTTTTAAGTTAGGGGTGGCAATACAGGTTGGCAAGTCATGCTTGGATCAACCCGAACACAACACGATTATTTTTTACTCAACCTGAACACGACACGATTATTAAACGGGTTAGACCTACTAAACACGAACACAGCACGTCTAACCCGTTTATTATATGGGTTGTGTGTGTCGTGTCAAATGAAGCGTTTAATGACTTGTTTAACACATTTGTTACCACATTAAACTCTGTTTTTGTTACTTGATTTCTTCACTAGGAATATGTAATCCATTTAAATAAAACATTAAATTGAGCTAATTTTGATTTTTGAATAATCCAATCCAGAATATAAGACAAAAACCTAACAAATCATCAAAATCAATAACAAAACTGATCCACATCCTTTTAAATTAAAACCAAATAACTAAGCATGGTTGTAAAAAAGAAGAAGAAAATAATTAACTATACAAATACAAACAAAAAGTTTCAGATCTACATCCTATTTTGATTACAAAATAGGAAAAAATTAAAATAATGAATCGGGAGAGTTGATCCTGGCACAAGCGGCAAGTTGAGGCAACGACGGCAAGGTGGAAGCTACGGCGTCGACTAATGTGAGAGAGAGAGAGAGAGAGAGAGAGAGAGAGAGAGAGAGGTAGAAGGAGAGGGAAAGAGTGAAGTGGCGAGTTAGGTTGATGGAAAAGAATGAGGTTAGGGTTTTAAGTTTGAAATTATATATTAATGCAAAAATTACACAAATACCCTAAAATGTAAAATTACATTTTTACCCTTATTAATCCTATCAACCCTTGAAATGATTACACAAACAAGACATGTTTATTAAACGGGTTAAACAGGTTGACATGATTACTGACACGACTCATTTAACTCCAACCCAAACCCGCAATAATCGTGTTCGTGTCATGTTGACCCATCGTGTCCTGACCCAAATTGCCACCCCTATTTTAAGCAACGGAAACACTTTGTTGAAGGCAAATATTACAGGTATGTTCACTCTATTTTGTCTTTCTAAGTGTGTTTGTTGGGTGTGGTTGTGGTTTCTGGGTGTGTTTGACAAGTGGTGGTGTCTTAGGAATGTCCTCGGTGGTCGTGTTCTGGCAGGAAAGGCGGTGGTGTTCAAAACTAATGGCCCCATATTCATGCTTTATCTGTCGTGAACATCCCCTCCTCTTCCTAACACCCGAAAAGCTAGCCTTACCCTACATACTATTCTATATATCTCACACTCGTGTCTGCCCCGTTTGCTAACGTCATAATTCTTTTAACATTGTGTTGGATGTTCACTTCATGACAGTTCATGTTGTCAAGAAAGTCGAGACGAAAGAGAAAGAGAAGGTGGATAAGAAGAAAGAGAAGGTCGAGAAGATCAAAGCAGCCTCAATTTGAAAATAATTTTAAAAAAAAATTAATAAAGTAGAAAATAATCCAGGAGTTGGAGGAGATGAAGAGAGAAGAAAAGAGAAAGAGGGGAGAAGAGAAAAAAAGGCTAGGCTTTATATATATATATATATATATATATATATATATATATATACGGTCTCGTTTATATTAGTGCACACTGATGTAAATATATAAGGACATTGAATGTGAGCCACTCATTATGAAGAAGTTATGGCAAGTGCATACACATTAAGTCAAGCATGGAAAATGAGTGGCTCAAATTCAATGTCCTCATATATTTACATCAATGCGCACTGACTTGAACATTTATATATATATAACTTCATCAATGCATTGGATGTGGACCATTAGATTTACATACTTTGACTCAAAGTGTATACATTTGTCAAAATTTCTCCATAATCAGTGGTCCACATGCATTAGTACTGATGCGTATTGATGTGAATGAGACTGTATATATATATATATATATATATAAGAAGCCCAAGACGATGTCATTTTGGACTTTAGTAAACAAAAGCCCAAAACGACATCATTTTGGGATTTTGTTTAATGAAGCCCAAAACTACCCCTAAAACTACGTCGTTTTGGGTTTTTCTTTCAGAAAAAGCCTTGCCCGCCACCTTCTTCTTTTTCAAAATAAAACCCTATTCACCGCTTTTTTTTTTTTTTTGGTTTCATAATCATAAAAGTGAAAGTTGCTCTCTTATGTAGATAGAGAGGGCCAACTTTTACTATATTACTTATATTATTTTTTTTCATTAAAAGTGCGTTTTTTAATATATAAATGTTCAAGTCAATGTGCACTGATATATATAAAAATTCAAAAAAACCGCTTCTCTTAGCCTCAGACCGAGTCGCCTAGACTTGGTCATGAGGTGGTGGCCTCATGCTAATAAGGCGACCTTTTCACACATATGGACAAACGGCCGCACCAGGGCGATTTTAGCCGCGAAACGACCGCCTCAGTTCATTTTTAAAAATAATGGCCTTATCTACTTATTATTAGAATTGTCAACTTAAGTATCTAACTCATTTTTTAAAAGCTTTAATCATCAAACTCACTCTAACTACTTTTCGTACCTCGTTATAAACCTTGAAGCTGTGATTTTCCTCTTCCGGGTTGTTCACCACTTACTTGAATTCCTTATCAAGACTTTTGCTCGGACAAACTTATGTAAGACTCACCTTGTCTTACTTAAGACTTTTTCAAAAAATACATATCCAAGACTTCACATTGCCTTCTACATTGCTCGATTTCCTAGTCAGGACTTAACATTGCCTTCCATAAGACTTTTACTCGGTTCATTGATTAAGACTTCACATTTCCTTATTCAGGATTTTTGACAACTTCGAGTTATAATGTTTAGAATCTAAACATCAATCTAAACATTAATAGTGTAAAACACCAGTTTTATTTTGAATATAAAGGTTGATGTGAACACCAACCTATACCAAGGAAGAAAAAACCAATGCTCCCCCAATTTCGACAACAAATCCAATGCACACAAATGAATGAAAATATAAACAAAAAGATGATAATAAATATTGATGAAGTTCTAACATTGTTTGATTTACTTCTAATTTAAGTAAAGTTTTAATATTTTTAGATAAAGAAAACCATCAGGGAAAAATTCATTTCTAGCTATTAGAAGCAATAGGTAATTTTTTCTAACCTAGTTTTTACACTATTACTGTAATGCCCCTATATAAATAGAAAAAGTAAAAGGAAAAAAAGCATTCGACATAAATGAGAAGAGAGCAGAGCTCTCAAACGACCACTGTCGTCGACGAAGAGAGACCGTCGTGAAAGGGAGAGAAGACGGTGCATGTGGTAGAGATGACGCTGGAGACGGAACCCCCATCGATAAGAGTCCCTCCCCTCTTTTCTCTCATATCTTCTCTCTAGGTTCTCTCTCACCTCACATCAGCGTCACCTTCGACGGAAACGACGCCGCCGCCTGGGTGTGCGCCGACCGTCGAAGGAGTCGTCGTGACCACTAGTACCCAAGCGCGGGTTGACTGAATTTATAAAGTTTTGATAAGTGTTTTGCGAATAAAATTAGTGTTTTTCATTTGATTCAATTTTTGGTAAAAATCAGATTCACATCTTTGTGCAAGTTAGATAATGGAAGAAGAAGATAAAGAAGGGAAGAAGAGAAAAAGAGAATTGTTGTGGAAGAGAGAAGAAGAAGAAAGGAAGGAAATTAAAAAAAATTTAAAAAATAAAAAAAAATAAAAAAATAAAAAAATAAAAAGCTTCTCCTTACAATCTACAAATTATCTATTTACACTCCAATTTTTTATTTTTTTTATTACTGAAAATTTTAACCTGAATTAAAATTACTAAACAAAACAAAAATTCTAAAGACACTCCAAACAAATTAAATTATTAAAAAAAGAAAATTTCTCTCTTAAATCATTAGATTAAATATTACGTATTAAACTCTCTCTCCTAAATCTTTTATTACCATATTAAACACTCTCCTAAATCCTAATTTCTCTCTCTCTCTCTCTCCCCAATTAAAAAAAAAATCCTATCTTCATACTTTCTCGATCAATCTCTGAATAATAGTTAAAGAAAAAAAATCTTATGAATATTTTGGTTTTTTACTAACAGTGATAAAAATAATATTTATATATATATATATATATATATATATATATATTAAAAAGTCATACAAATACCTTGATTTTGATATATATATATAAAAAAAAAAAAAATAGACATATGAAAACTTGATTTGTTGCAACTAGATTCGATTAAACTCAGAATTTCTAAAACTAATGAAAGAATTAAAGTTCTCTAGGTAATCACACACCTACAAAAGTAACAAAAAGCATTTTCATATTTTGGTTTTTTTTTTTTTTTTTTTTTTTTTTGAAAAACAGGGTACTTGTTTTTTGAGTTTTTGTTTATTTTTTATTTTAATATTTACATATATATGATTCCTAAAAATTAAGGTTATTTGTAAGTTTTTTTTTACTTAACTATTAGTCTTGCTTTAGAAAGAATAAAGATAGAAAATTAGAGATATGTATTGGAGGAGAGAAAGTTTAATATGGTAATTAAAAATTTATGAGAGAGTGTTTAATATGTAATATTTAATCTAATGATTTAGGAGAGATAATTTCCCTTTTTAATAATTTAATTCAAAAAAGATTACTCATCAGATGAATTCAAAGGTTACGATGGTTCGTCCTCACTTTTATTAAAATGAAATAGAGTGTCTTTAGAATATGAGTGCGAAAAGATAAAAAGGATAATCTTGGAGTAAAAAGAAGTGTCTTTAGAATTTTTTATTTATTTAAATTTTGAGAATGGAGTGTCTTTAGAAAAGAAGTATAAAAAGAAAAAATTAGATTGTCAAAAGAAGCTCTCATAAAAAAATTAAGTGGTTAAGGGTATTTCTGTAATTTTAGCTATGGATTGGAATAAATTATTGAAAGATGGTTATAAATAGTTAAAATATCAAATTAAGTTATAAAGAATTTTTACATAATTTGGATGGTTAGATTTGTTAATTTCTACAAAACATCAAGCAACAGTCTAACTCCTTGAAATTTTCAAACATCCTTAACATTAGGCCTAGTTGCACACATATGTAATTTTTGTTCAAAATTGTACTAACGTAACATTTCGTAAGATGACTTTCATCAACATAAAATGGAATTGCCACATTATTAACATGAAATGACTAAAATACCCCTAATTACTTTTCATTCGATTATTTTTTATTATTTTATTTTTATAATAAAAAAATCAATTAAAAATCCATATTTTTTCCTTCTCAGATTCAAACTCATAAAAAATAGCCATTCATTCAATGATTGAATATGAAGAAATAGCCAAGATTCAATGAATTGTTCATCAAACTCAGATTCAAACACAAGGCAACAATCTAAAACTTCATCTTCAATCAATTGAGTAAAAAAATCAAAAATCATTTCTTAAGAAAAAAAAAACATTGAATAGAAATTCCAGAAATACTCAATCTTCATCTTCAACCAAATTCAAAAAAAAAAAAAAAAAAAAAAAAATCATTTATTTGTATAAATCATGGATTTGAATTTCCTTTAATAGAAATAATCTAGATAATTGATTTACTATATTAGACGAATTTGGATCCTCTACTGATCTGATCTTTTTCCTGGCCTCATATAATCTCATGACACATAAACATTTCAATGAATGTGTGGTTAAGATGTGATTGGTTTCCATAACCACTTTATCAACAACCAATCACATGCTTTAAAAAGGCAAGGAAAAAGATTAGATCAATAGAAGATTCAAATCTATATTAAGGGGTGAGGACATGGTAATGACAATTAAGTTAAGGAGAGGATCCGGATCTTAAAGCATAAAGCGGGTCAATATTTGGGCTGATTCTGAATCTTAAGTCCATAGATTTCCAAAATTTCAGGCCACGACAAGTCGGGTTAACCCGTTTGACACATCTGCCTGGAATGAGGAATTCACCCTTTGCACAAATTCTCTCAACCACTTCTAAATTTTAATTTCCACATAGTTTATGAATTATAAATTCTATACGAGAAGAGAGTAGAGCTCTCAAACAACCACCATCGTCAATGAGGAGAGACCGCCGCAAAGGGGAGATAAGACGGCGCACGCGGTGGAGACAATGCCGGAGAGGGAACCCCGTCGATAAGAGTCCCTCAATGCTTTTCTTTCTTCTCTTTTCTCTCTTATCTTCTCTCTCGGTTCTCTCTCATCTCACATCAATGGCGCTTTCAATGGAGAAGATGATGTCGCCGCCTGGGTGTGCGTTGATCGTAGAAGGAGCCATCAGGACCACTGCTGCCTAGGTGCGGGTTGACCGAATTTATAAAGTTTTGATCGGTGTTTTGTGAATGAAATTAGTGTTTTTCATGTGATTTAATTTTTGGTAAAATTCAGATTCACATCTTTGTTCAAGTTAGATAATGGAAGAAGAAGATAAAGAAGGGAAAAAGAGAAAAAGAGAATTGTCGCAGAAGGGAGAAGAAGAAAGGAAGAAAAATTAAAAAATTAAGTGGCCAGGGGTGTTTCTATAATTTTGGCTAGGGATTGGAATAAATTATTGAAAGATGGTTATAAATAGTTAAAATATGAAACAAGGTTATAAAGAATTTTTGCATAATTTGGATGGTTAAATTTGTCAATTTCTACAAAACTTCAAGCAACACTCTAACTCCTTGAAAATTATCCAAGCATCCCTAACATTAGGCTTAGTTGCACACATAGGTAATTTTTGTTCAAAATTGTACTAACGTCACATTTCATAAGATGACTTTCATCAACCGAAAATGAAATTACCACATGAAATGACTAAAATATCCCTAATTACTTTTCATTTGATTATTTTTTTTATAATAAAAATATTAATTAAAAAAATCTAGATTTTTTTCTTCTTAGATTCGAACTCATAAAAAATAGCCATGCATTCAATGATTGAATATGAAGAAATAGCCAAGATTCAATAAATTGTTCATCAAACTCAGTGTGTTGTGTGTGTATGGATTCTTATTGGTATGTGAACTTGTCTTTGTCGTTTTTGTTTTGTTTATTTTTGTTTTGAGTCTTGGGTCAAGTGTTTGTGGGTGTCACGGCTGGTAAACCCTCAGGGTGCATTTGGTACGTGGGACGGGAGGGATAACGTGGGATAAATTTCTCTTGTCCCATGTTTGGCACATCTTAAGCATGGGACGGGACGAGACGGGATAGGGTAATGTGGGACAAAAAACCCAAAAAATTATCCCACCTCAGACCCTCAGCTAGACTTGTCCCATGCATGGGACAAGTATCAAAATGATTATTTTACCCTTAATACTTCCAAAAATTACAAAAATACCAAATATAAAATAAATCCCAAAGCATTTTTTCGCCTTCTCTCATTCCCGTCTCTCTCTCTCTCTCTCTCTCTCTCTCTCTCTTTCTCTTTTCCTTCTTTCTCTCAACTAATACTCATCTCTCCCTCTCAACCATTGCTTGGTCACCGGCAAGGAGCAAAAATATCCCTTTCAGTCTCTCTAGCTTCCAGCTTCTCTCTCTCTCTCTCTCTCTCTCTCTCTCTCTCTCTCTCTCCATTCAACCTCTTTCGATTTTGGAGGTGTGGTGTTGTTGATCTCGATTTTGGGTTTTCGATTGGGGGTTTTTGTTTTAGGGTGTATTGTTTCGATTGGGCTTCAGTGGTTTGATGATTGTAATGGTTTGCGAAATCATGCCTGCTAAAGCAATTCGGGGTTAGGGAAGCTAGGTTAGGTGGTTATGGTTGGGTTTGTTTAATTTGGTGCAGTTCTGGGTTGATTGAAGGTGGTTTAGGTGGTTATGGTTGGGTTTGTTTATCTTTCCAAGGGTCCTCTCATTTGGACTACTAATTTAGATGGTGAAGTTCTAGATCTTCGTTCCACTTTATTTGTTAAGCCTTTATTATAACATTATGTCATTGTTAAACAACACTCATAAACAACAAAACCGGCCAGATTACAAGAATAATCAAAGTTGATTGACTTGATTTACAATGTGTTTATGTTTCAATCATCACAATGGTTTACATATTTCGTGTGTTTAATCATTTATTTTCAGAACAAATAAAACTATACATGATCAACGCTTTGTATTTTGTGTGTTTAATTGTATTTGTGTGTTTAATATAAAGTACACACTGATCAGTCTAATACAAACTACAACAACTGGGTTTGTTATTAGAGATTGCTTTTCTTGTCCTGATTTGGCAATTTCAACTCATGGAAATGGTCTCAAGTGGCCTGTTTTATATTCTATTTGTTCTTGTCTCAATTTCAATATGGATTTTTGATGCGCACGTAAATGTTCTAATAAAATATCCCCAATGGCGCCAATAACTTGATCGGCACACGCGGGACACACGATAGTTCTATAACTATCTGTAAATGATGGTACGTGCGTGCGAGCGTATTTCTACCATATTCGCAAGTATACGAATCGATGGCCACGTATAGTGGTTACGAGTAAGGGTATCGTTCCCACGGGGGAATTGGTTGGTTGGTATACGTAAAGTCGGTTCTACGTCTTATGTTCTAATTAAGCTAATTACTATATTTACAATAATTACAAATGCATGGAAATGTAAATGAGATGGTCGTACGTAAACTAAACTAATCTTATGTACGATTAAACTAAAATGGCAAGTAAAGTAAATAGAGATTAAATTACACTAATGCGGAAAACTAAAAGCAATGCGAATCCTATGATCTAGGATACGCAATCTCTATACTACAATGACAACTATAATTAACCTAAACTAACTAAATTATCAACTAAGCAAATAAGTAAATTAACAACTAAAGCAATACAATTAAGTTACACTAATTAACTACAACTAACTAAATTATCATTAACTAATCTAACTAACTAATTCTTGCAAAGATTATGCAAGAGCAAAGATACAAATGATGAGGAATATAGTACTTGATCTCAATTAAGCACCTATGTTCTATGGAATATGCAATATAATCCTACCACTCAATTACTATCAACTAATAGTTATTAAAATGACAATAATAGAGGGTTTCCAACCTAGAACATTAAGAACTAGTTAATATGCATGGTCATGCAAATACTAACCAATTTCTTACCACTAGAGTTAATTAATGTTGTAAAACAAAGTTTACATGTTACTAGTGATCAATTAACAACATGTATACATTCAATCTAATTCAATTCAACAATTAATCACTCAAGATGGATATGGTAAAGATAAGATCAATTAAATACAAGAATAATTCATATAAAATCCATTCCTCAACATTTAAAGTATATTACACATACATGTTCATGAATACAAATAAATGGAAGAGAAGTAAAAGATTAAGAAGAAACCACAAGTTGGTAAGCTTCTTGTCTTCAATAGAGCACAAAGCCTTCTTCTTCCAAGCTAGGAAATTCACATGAACTATGTAGTGTTTGAGGTGTGATTCTAAACTAAACTAGGTTAATTTAGTCTAAGCTATGTATTTTTGGATGTGTGAGAGTTTGTTTAGGTTGGGAAAGAGGGATATATATAGTAGGGAGTGTTTGGGCATGGTTTGGACGTGCAAAATTCCAAGTTGATTGCTCCGGCGGGCTTGTCTCCCCTGAAAGGCGAGCTTGTTCCCGCCGTCGAAGGTCGCCATGCATTTACGGAGCTTGGCGGCGAGTTCTAACCTTCTGGACCGCGGGAATGTTCCCGCGGTATGAAACCGCCGAGATTGGGCGAGTTTGGACATCTTTGGGCGGCCAAGAACTCGCTGGAATCAAGCTTGAAGCTTGCACCATCAATGGAAGTTGATGGACTTGGAGGTGAAGAAAATGACGTGCATGAGAGGCCAAAAGTGGGTCCATCGTGACCGGAAGGACTGTGGCTGTCGATCTGGGCTGAAAATCGTCGAAAAAACCGCTAAAAAGTGGCTGAAAAACGTCGGGCAAGAGTCGGGTCACGACCGGGTCGGGCGTGCGGGTCAGCTTGAGGTTGAAGACGACCTGACTTCAGCATGACGTCAGGCTGACGCGTGAAGGCACCAAAACGGCGTCGTCTAGCATGCTGACGTGGCTGCTGATGCTGTGCATTGCTGGCATATTACAATCTGCTCCCCTGTTCTTCTCCTTAATTACAGAATCTTCATTCCTTTCCCGAATATTGCACTTTTGCCCCTGATTTCTCCATAATTACACAATTGCCCCTGGACTTCCCTAATTCCCTGAAACACTTATTTACACCCTATTAAATACACAAAAATGCTCGGAAATGAATACAAAAGATATGAAAATGGAGCGCTAAATGTGAACATTTGGAGCGCGATCAATTTTTTTTTTACCAAAAAGAATAAAATTGGGAAATTGTCAAAAATAATCCTTTACAATTATTAATTAAGAATATTTTTCCATTACAATATTATTATTTTTATTAAATATGATATATGAATATATTTATTTAATAAAATCAAATAAACAAGACAATAGGAGCACTCTGGTAATTTGAACCTCATGTCCCGTCTTGTCATAGCCATACCAAACGCATAACAGTACAGTTAACAGTTAACAGTTCCGTCTCAGACCTTCCAAACACAATACAGAACAACCGTCTTGTTTTGTCCCATCCCGCCTTGTCCCGTCCTATCTCTGTGCCAAACGCACCCTTGGAGACAAAACTCCTCCTACTAGGGACACCTAGAGGTTTAAAGGCTTGTAGCATACGCCCAATGCTATTGTGTTTCCCTACGAAAATGGCCTAGGTAGTTTAGTTTTTGTTTTGCTCAAGGACTAGCAAAAACCAGGTTTGGGGGTATTTGATAATATTATAATTGCCTATATTTTGTACCTCTATTCTTTAGTTTATTGCTTTGTTGAGTTAAACTCTTGCATTTCACGTTTCTTTTCTTAGTTCTCAGCTCTTCAAGTCCTAGGAGATTAATTGAAGCAAATTGGAAGATTTTTGATCAAGCTCGAGAAAACAACATTTGCTGATAGGTCAACTTCAAGAATTAAAATGTATCATCTCAGAAGGAACTAGGTTTCAAGCCTTATATGGTTGGAAAGGTACGAAGGTTAGATTTCCGTTGAATTTTACGGTTAATGATTTCAAGTTTTCTAGAGGAAATTATGGTCATTTTACTACCCAAAGATCAGCCCAGAATTTCTACGGGGGATTTTGGAAATAAAGCATTACGGGTTGCCTATTTAGGAATGAAGGTCTTAGACGAATTTGTTATGTTTTGTAAGATTAAGGGAGAATTGCATTTTAGTCCCTGTAGTTTACCTTATTCTGCGTTTAGTCCACGGTTTTTTTTTATTGTAACTTTTAGTCCTTCTGTAACAGAATCCGTTAAAAGTACACTTTCTGGCATGTCAGGCATGTGAATGACCTTAATGCCCCTAATACTTTCTCATACCCTTTGAAAGACCATTTTACCCTTAACTAAAAATTAAAAACAAATTTAATAATATCATATATATATATATAACAGATTTAAAAAAACAAATAAATATAAAATAAAGGGGGGAAATAAAATACAAATAAAAATATTTTATATAATACAAAAATTAAATATTTTAAATCTCCACCATCCAAATCTTAGATGGATGGTGGGGATTTATTTATTTAAAAAATAAAAAATAATTATATAAAAAAAAATGAGAAAACAAATTCCAACCCTAACCAATAAAATACATTAAAATATAGTAATATATATATATATATATATATATATATATATATTAAATGCATTTAAATTAATAAATATAATTTAATTAAATAATAAAAATGAAACATAAGGCAAACCATCATCATACAACCGATTCAATTCAGACTCAATTTCCAACCGATTCAATTCAGATTCAATTCACTATCCAACTGATTCAAGTCCAAATGAAACACAAGTCAAACCATCATCATACAAAAATCATTTTGATTTTTCCTTTTTCCAGTCAACATAATCCAACCAAAAATCCAGAAATTGAAACCCACCATCATCTCAGAAAAAATGAAACCCAGAAAAAAAATCATACCAAAAAACCACATCAAAACCGAAAATCAACAAAAAAAATCCATACTTCATCCCAAAATAAAAACCCCAAACCCAATTTTCCTAGAAACCCAATCAAACAAATCCAGAAAATCCACCACCAACGTTGATCGGAGTGAGATAAAGCTCGTGGGCGAACTCCGGAGCAGATTCCTCCTCCATGCGACGGTGCAGATCGCTCCTCCACGCGCCGTCGACGTTGACGTTGTCTGGTCCGCGCTTATCGTCGTCGACGTTTCAGCACTCATCGTCGTCGACGTTTCAGCGCTCATCGCCGTCGACGTTGCTGGTCCGCGCACATCACCGTCAACGTTTCAGCGCTCATCGCCGTCGACGTTGCTGGTCCGCGCTCATCGCCGTAGACATTTCTGCGCTCATCGCCGTCGCCGTTGTTTGGTTTGGGTGTTGATCGAATCTGGTGGTGAGAGAGAGAGGTAAAGAGAGATGAATGGTTTGGATCGAATCTGGTGGTGGTGTTTGATTGAATGTGTACTGGTGGTGGTGAGAGAGAGAGGTAAAGAGAGATGAATGGTTTGGATCGAATCTGGTGGTGGTGTTTGATTGAATGTGTACTGGTGGTGGTGAGAGAGAGAAATTTAATTAGTTTTGTAATTAATTAATAAACTTGTTTTTGTAAAATTAATTTGTAAATTCCAATTATACCCTTTGGTTATATAAGCTTCTAGAATATCTGATGTTAGTTTACCTATTTACCCTCGTTGACCCTCGTTGACTTGACGAAACCCTAACAGAATTGGACGGTAGGGACTGGAATTCATATTGTCAGAATACAGATGGATTGAAAGTTACAATACCAAAAAACCGTGGACTAAACCCAGATTAAAGCAAACTACAGGGACTAAAATACGATTTTCCCTAAGATTAATGAAGGCCTAAAATCACTTCAATCAATTTTAGTTGATCATAAACTTTCCATGTTAGGATTAGTTGAGATTGGATTAAGATTCCTAAAGTTAGAAGGACTGTATTTCCTGTTTTGAGTCACATTGAATTAGCCTTATTGGAGGTTGATTAGGGAACTAAAAGGAGACCTAATTCATGCCTATTTAAGAGGAATTACAGCAGAAAAATCAAGCACACAGCAGCAGAGGCAAGTTGAAGAGTTCTAAGACGACATTCCATCGATTTTCTAGGTTCTATCATTATTTTCTTCTATGTTTTCTCTTAGGCTTGTACTCATGACTATGAGGAACTAATTCTTTTTGCTAGGGCTACGATGTAGCCTAGCCATGACTATTTAATTTATTTGGTTAATGTTAATTTCAAGTTTTCTTCCCTATTGAGTATCTTTTGCTGCACTTTAATTATGTGTGCTTGAATTTGGATGTTTGATCACTATCTATTTTTAAGTAACTTGATGCAAGTAAGAGTAGATGCCGTACTTTACTTGAGTTTTGCTTCTTGCAATTGATACCATGAATGTTTAATTGTAGATGCCATGCAATTAGGATTTATGTGATGTTTTTAACAATTTTCATGGAACTTAATGGGTTTTTACGAACTCAATTCATCTAGATGCCATAGAGGATTAATTTGTAGGAATATTTTTAGTGTAACCAGATGCCATGGCCATTAAATATATTTGGAAAAATTGATCATCGATAAGGGGGATTAATTCGAACTAACATGCTAAAGGAATTAAATATGATTGGTTATGGTGAAATTGGATGCTCTAGTGTTTCGCCTATTTGATTTCCAACTTTGCTTTGCTGCGAACTTTTATTATTTTTCTTTAATTTTCTGTTCTTAGTCATTAATTCACAAATCAATTTTCATTCATTAAAGTTTTCATTTTAAGGCTTAGTTTTAGTTTAATTGGTAAGAATTGTAGGATTAATTCAGTCTCTGTGGGAACGATATATGTGCTTCGCTAGCTATACTATCTTTTGATTCATACACTTGCTGGTGAAGCACAGATATCGTTCCCACAGAGACTGAATTAATCCTACAATTCTTACCAATTAAATTAAAACTAAGCCTTAAATTGATAACTTTAATAAATGAAAATTGATTTGTGAATTAGTGACTAAGAACAGAAAATTAAAGAAAAATAATAAAAGTTCATAGCAAAGCAAAGTCGAAAATCAAATAGGCAAAACACTAGAACATCCGATTTCACTGTAACCAACCATACTTAATTCCTTTGGCAAGTTAATTCGAATTAATCCTCCTTATTGATGATCAATTTTCTCAAATATATTTAATGCACATGGCATCTGGTTACACTAAAAGTATTCCTACAAATTAATCCTCTATGGCATCTGGATGAATTTAATTCGTAAAAACCAATTAAGTTCCATGGTTGAAACATCACATAAATCCTAATTGCATGGCATCTACAATTAAACATTAATGGTATCAATTGCAAGAAGCAAAACTCAAGTAAAGTATGACATCTACTCTTACTTGCATCAGGTTACTTAAAAATAGACGGTGATCAAACATCCAAATTCAAGCACACATAATTAAAGGGCAGCAAAAGATACTCAATAGGGAAGAAAACTTGAAATTAACATTAACCAAATAAATCAAATAATCATGGCTAGGCTACATCGTAGCCCTAGCAAAAAGAATTAGTTCCTCATAGTCATGAGTAAAAGCTAAGAGAAAACATAGAAGAAAATAATGATAGAAACCGGAAAATCGATGGAATGTCGCCTTTGAACTCTTCAACTTGCCTCTGCTGCTGTATGTATGATTTTTCTGCTGTAATTCCTCTTAAATAGGCATGAATTAGGTCTCTTTTTAGTTCCCTAATTAACCTCCAATAAGGCTAATTCAAGGTGACTCAAAATAGGAAATACAATCCTTTTAACTTTAGGAATTTTAATCCAATCTCAATTAATCCCAAAATGGAGAGTTTAGGATCAACTAAAACTGAATCAAAGTGAATTTTATGCCTTCATTAATCTTCCAAAACATAACAAATTCATCCAAGACCTTGATCCCGAATAGGCTGCCCGTAATACTTTATTTCCAAAATCCCGTGTAGAAATTATGGGCTGACCTTTGGGTGGTAAAATGGTCATAACTTACTCTAGAAAACTCGAAATTGTGAACCGTAAAATTCTACGGAAAGCTAACTTCCGTACCTTTCCAACCATATAAGGCTCAAAACCTAGTTCTTTGTGAGATGATACAGTTTAATTCTTGAAGTTGACCCATCAGCAGATATTGTTTTCTCGGGCTTGATCGAAAATCTTCCAAATTGCTTTAATTAATCTCATGGGACTTGAATAGCTGAGAACTAAGAAAAGAAACGTAAAATGCAAGAGTTTAACTCAAAACAAAGCAATAAACTAAAGAATAGAGGTATAAAACATAGGCAATTATAATATTATAAAATACCCCCAAACCTGGTGTTTGCTAGTCCTCGAGCAAAACAAAAACTAAACTAACTAAACTACCTTGGCCATTTTCGTAGAGAAACACAATAGCATTGAGCGTATGCTACAAACCTTTAAACCTCTAGGTGTTCCTAGTAGGAGGAGTTGTGTTTCCTGAGGGTTTATCAGCCGTGATACCCACAAACACTTGACTCAAGACTCATAACAAAATAAAAAATTAAAAAATTAAAAAAAGATGACATGACAAATTCACATACCAATAAGAATCCATGCACACACAACACACCGACTCAAAAACTAAAATCATGCGATCAAGTACATGCATCATATCTCATGTCTCAACCATTAACCAAAACTCTCAGCTTGCAAATAACATACTGAAATGCAATGGAGGGAATTCATCTCACTCTAGGTCCTCACAAGATATCACTCAATTTTCACTCAGAACCTAGGCAACATTTTCAACAAGCATATGTGAAAGAATTTATGCACAAGAAAATCAAATTATATATCGCATATGAGTATATAGTAGAAAGAATGCTAAGATTTATGCAAAAGATCTCATGAATGGAATCAAATAATAAGAACAATATAGAGCACAAACTTACCTCTACTCCCAAGCTAGAATCCCCAAAAGATCAATTAGGTCTTTCTTTTTGGTTGTAATGGAGTCATTGGGTAGGGGATAATGTTGAACGGAAAAGGATATCAAAGAGCCTAGGATCATGCCAAGATTCAAACACAAGGCAATCAATCTAAAGCTTCATCTTCAATCAATTGAGTAAAACATCAAAAATCATTTCTAAAAAAAAATTAAAAAATCATTGAATAGAAATTCTAGAAATTCTCAATCTTCATCTTATTTATATAAATCATGGATTTGATTTCCTTTAATAAAAATAATCTAGATAATTGATTTACTATATTAGACGAATTTGGATCCTCTAATGATTGATCTTTTTCCTGACCTCACCTAATCCCATGACACATAAGCATTGCAATTAATGTGTGGTTAAGATATGATTGGTTTCTACAACCACTTTTTCAACAACCAATCACATGCTTTAAAAGGTCAGGAAAAAGATCAGATCAGTAGAGGATCCAAATCCATATTAGGGGGTGAGGACATGGTAATGACAATTAAGTTAAGGAGAGGATCAGATTCATAAAGTATAGAGCAGGTCTGTATTTGTCTATGTCCGAATCCCAAGTCTATAGATTTCAAAAATTTCAGGCCACGATGGACCGGGTTGACCCACTTGACACCTCTGCCTGGAATGAGGAATTCACCCTTTGCACAAATTCTCTCAACCACTTCTAAATTCTAAATTCCACATAGTTTCTAAATTCTAAATTCTAAACGAGAAGAGAGTAGAGCTCTCAAACGACCACCATTGTCGACGAGGAGAGACTACCACAAAGGGGAGAGAAGACGGTGCACGCGGTGGAGATGATGCTAGAGATGGAACCCTCGTCGATAAGAGTCCCTCCCCTCTTTTCTCTCCTCTTTCTCTCCTATCTTCTCTCTCGGCTCTCTCTCATCTCACATCGGCGGCGCTTTTGACCGAGACGACGATGACGTCGTCGCCTAGGTGTGCGCCGATCGTCGAAGTGAGAAAATGGAATTACCACATTATTAGCATGAAATAACTAAAATACCCCTAATTACTTTTCATTTTATTATTTTTTATTATTTTATCTATATAATAAAAAAATAATTAAAAAATCCAGATTTTTTTTCTCCCATATTCAAACTCATAAAAAATAGCCATGCATTCAATGATTGAATATGAAGAAATAGCCAAGATTCAATGATTTGTTCATCAAACTCAAATTCAAACACAAGGCAATCAATCCCTTCATCTTCAATCAATTGAGTAAAAAATCAAAAAAAAAAAATTTAAAAAAAAAAAAAATCATTGAATAGAAATTCTAGAAATACTTAATCTTCATCTTCAATCAAATTAAAAAAAGAAAAAAAAAAACATTTATTTATATAGTTCATGGATTTGAATTTCCTTTGATAGAAATAATCTAGATAATTTATTTATTATATTAGACATGTGACCTACAATAATAAGCTCATGGCTTGGTCTTACTTCACCGTTTAGAGAAGAAAAAAGACGAGAAGATCTGTATTTGGGCTGAGTCCGAATCCCAAGTCCATAGATTTCCAAAATTTCGGGCCAGGCGGGCCGGGTTGACCCGTTTGACACATCTGCCTGGAATGAGGAATTCACCCTTTGCACAAATTCACTCGACCACTTCTAAATTCCACATAGTTTTGCGTTTGCTTGTTCAAATCCTTTGGAAATTTCTAATATTAAGCAATTCTCTTTGTCTCAATCTCTTCAATGGAATCCTTGCTAGCCAACTACGCTTCCTCAGACGAAGAAGAAGAGCAACCAAAAATCACAGCTTTTCCAACAACGAAAGCTTCGTCTCTTTTCTCTTCTCTTCCCCAACCCAAACAACTTCTCAAAAACCCTAAAACAGAGACCCATCAACAAGACTCAAATAAACCCACATCTAATTCTACCAAACCCTCCTCTATTTTCAATTCCCTTCCTCAGCCTAAATCCATAACCCCCAAACCTTCAACCACCAAAAGGGTTGTCAAATTCATGCCTCCTATTATCAAATCCAACAGTATTGATGACGAAGATAACGACGACGAAGATGATGAAGAAAAAGAACGAAATAAGCGAAAAGAATCCCGTTATGTCGATCAAAGTTCTTCCGTGACATCATTTTTGTCGAGCATTCCAGCGCCCAAAAGCTCTTCCACGTTGGGTGTTCTTCCTTCTGGTTCGGGTTCTGGACGAAGATCCATTATTGAAACAGAAGTTCCTGCTTTGAGTTCGAGTGGTCTTACGGCCAACAGCGAATCGTCTACAGATCAAAATGAGGTTAATTATGCGAGTTATGATACGGGTGGTGGTCAAAGTGTAGGGAATTATGCAAATTATGAAGCGGGTAACCATCAAAGTGTAGAGAATTATGCGAATTATGAAGTGGGTAGTGATCAGAATGTTGGGAATTATGTCAATTATAATAGTTATCATTCGGGTATTGATCAAAATATGCAAAGTAGTGGTGATGGTTCCAGTAATGTAAATTATGGGGATTATAATGGTTATGGAGACAATGGGCAATATGCGTCAGCTTCAATGGTGCAAGAGACAACTGGAGCGGTTGCTGTGCCGAGGAAGAGAGGAAGGAATGAGATTCCGGCTGATATAGTGGAGGTGAACCAAGATGAGTTAATGAAGAATCGGCCTAGGGAGGACCAAGCCAAGCTCACTGGCATAGCATTTGGGCCTTCTTATCAGGTAATTACAGTAAGGTCTTTTGTATTTATGTGTAGTCTCATTGTTTAATCTTTTGAAGAACTTATGGTTTATGGTCTTTTGTCAAACTTTTACATCATTAACGTTAAATTAAGGGTTATATCTGTTACTATATTTGCCTGAACAATAGTTTCTTTAAACTAAGTCAAGGGGATACTATGGATATTGTTATTTTATGTTGGAGAAGAATTTAGGTATTTCATTTTGAGTTAGTAATATCCTTGAAGGGGAATGACATAAAGAAGAAAAAGAACAATTGGAATATGATAATTCGATTTCAAAGAAAGTGCTTTTGATCGAACATAATAGTGTAATAGGATTTGCCTCATTGATCTATTCTTGTAGCTAAACAATGCAAATCAACTTATATAATTGTGTGTTCACTCAATTATATATGGCATAGAGTTGTCAGTTGTGGTATTGATGTTGTGAAATAGTTATAAAGAAATTTCAAAACCTAAATTAAAACTCCCCAATCTATTTTCTAAACAGCTGCTGGCTTTTATATTACATTTAAGATTTGATTATGATGTTGAGCTTCAGCCCTTAATATTTGAGAGATGGCTTTAAAACATCTGAGGTGGTGAACCTTTGTACAGAACTAGTGAAAGTTAAGTAAACGCAGATTCATCGAAATGAAACATTACCAGAGTTATTAATGCAGCACAAATGCCACATTTTTTACCCATTCCGAAAAAAAAAAAAAAGGGTGGATTGATTAAGGATATAAGATTTCAAATCACTTATTATGGTTATGAGTTTATTTAGATCATTGCAAATGGGCCATTTTTAGGACTGACAGAGGTGATGAAAGATATTATTCCTGAACAGTTTACTTTTCCAAAAGGAAGACAAATTTGTGTGTTCTTTTGGACTTAAGTAGAGTGTTTGAACAACATAGATGCAGAAAAAAAAAAGGGTAGTCTTTAAAATCGATCTTGAAGGGGATTATCTTGAAATTTAAAGGGTTTAGTAATGGGTGGAGAGAATGGATGAGAGGTACTTTGAAATTTCATAATTTTAATATTCTAAGCAATGGCAGGCCTAGAGGTAAGCCTCAGGCTTCGAGAGATGCAAGATAAGGAGATCTTCTTTCCCCCTTTTTATTTACAATGGTGGTAGATGCTATAAGAAAATTGATTTTAAGAGCAAGGACAGGTAGCTTCTGGACGATTTATATATAGTAAGGGGAAAAATTATGATTCCTCCTTAGCAATTTGCCTTGTTCAACTGTTTTCTTTGGTAAGTGGTGGACAGAAACTCACCGATTTTATTTTAGTGATTGAATTTTCAAGATAATAAAATAGTCTGTTTGGCTTGAGGCTTGAATTATTGGAGGTAAGTTGGTTGCTGACTCTTCAAATGTTATGATTAGGGGAAAATCCTAGCCTTATGATTTTGAGGTGTAGTGGTGGAGAAGGACTTGATGGGTGGAAGAGATTTCTCTCAAAGGAAGACAGGCTTTGGTACAGAGGGTGTTGTAAAGTTTACTTATGTAATTAATATCATTATTCAAGATTCCATACTAGAGGCAGCTTGAATCCTTATTTAAGATTCAGATTAATAGGGAACTTTTTATGGAAAGGGCATGAAGAAGGCAAGAAAGACCATTTAGTTAGATTGGAGGTTGTTTCCCTGCCTAGCATTCAAGGCAGTATCAGGATGGCTAGCTTGGCGAAATTTTGCCCTTACTTTGGAAGCTGTATGGAGTATAAGCTATAATTCTTCCCATTTTTTCTTCACTGTCTGGTTGCTTTGAAGTTATAGCAATTAGTTATGAAAGAAGCTAAATTGGTTTTGGTGGAACTGTTATTATTATTAATCCATATATGTGTGAAAACCTTGCTTCATCGAGGGTTTTAAAGTCGGGTACTTTTGGAGGTGTATTGCGATGGCTATTTTTGGGTGGGGGTGTAGAAATATAATATCTTTATTCAGAGATATTCCTTTCGTTGACTTTCAATCTAATTGATTGTCTGTGATTTCTTAATGTTGTTAAGTGTTTCATATTTTATGATTCTGGTTTTAGATTTATTCATGTTGAAGAATTGTTGATTCAGTGGATGTCTCTCATTATTTCTTGTTCCAATTATCAATAAATTGTCTCTCTCTTTTAAATCGAAAGTAGCAATGTAGCATCCATTGCGATTCTTATAGATAACTTTTACAAAGAAGAAAAGGAATTAGATAATAGAAAAGTTACCACTTTAAGCGCCTAATAGCTTTCATGGCATGGGGAAAGTAGTTGGTCAAGAATGCAATACCATTTTTAAGTGAATTTTATTTTCATATCTGCTTACAGTTGGGATGATGCTCCTAGGAATAGTTGAGCTATAAAAAACTGTGCAGTCATTATCCAGTGCTTGCCCAAGTATTTTGGATATTCGTGTATAACTGGGAATACATTTCTTTGTATAGGCACAGTCATAAGCTGGTTTTTCAAGAATTGAATTATTTATAAAGATTATTATTAGTTTATTGGACTTGATAATCTATGTAGCTGCTTGAATGGAAAGTGGCTGACTCCGTGTGAATGTTTATTTTATTTTTATTTGAAAAGAGTTTTACTTTTATATGATTAAAGTATTTTGCTTTTAATGCACATATAATAAGGTGTACATGCTCTCATATCTATTCATTTGTCTCACGGTAGGCTGTTTCAACAAAGGGGAAACCTTCAAAGCTTCACAAGAGGAAGCATCAAATTGGTTCTCTCTACTACGATATGAGGCAGAAGGAGACAGAACTAACCGAGCGGCGTTCCAAAGGCTTTCTGACAAAAGCTCAAACTCAAGCCAAGTATGGATGGTGACTAGGACAACCTGCATTTTGAATTCTCAGACAAGTTAACATCAGCCCTTGTAAAACACAAGTTCTCTTTTCTGGTTTCTATTGTATTTTTGTTTGGAAGTTCTAGATACTTGTAATATGTGGTTTAGAATATGAAATTTACAAGTTATCAATAATGCCCCAAATTGGATCAGCTCTTGAAATTGTAACTATAGTGAAACAACATGTCCAGTGAAGTTGTCATCTCATGGTGATAGCAGATCAAGGTTCTTGATCCGCTACTAAACGAATAGCATTTCGTGTTGCGGTTTAAGCAGCAAAAGATGTCCCTCTTCTTCTGCCCCTTAATCCACAAGTACATAATAACCCAACCTGGGTAACTGCTACATACCATAGGTGAAGCTAAACCCATTTCCCATACTCGTTACATCAAGAGATTGATCTACAAGTTATCATAAAAGAGTAAGAACCAACCTGAAAACAACATACATAATCGAGTGGCAACACTTTCGGTTTCCAACTAATAGATGAAGCTGGTGATTGAAAAGAAAGTGACCCTAAACAGAATCTGAATATAAAAAATACAACAACAAGCACTTTGCGCAGAGATAGTGCAATAAGATTATATAATTAGGTTGATACTTAATAATATACAGTATCATACAACATTGCAATCTTTCCCGTTCATTACTGCAACTCATTTCTTTCACATTCAGCCTTAGTGTCAATGAGGCTTCCAACTAAAACCTAAAAATGTCTCAAACCTTACACCACCATATGCACAGTCAACAATAAACCGCCGAAGAAGCTTACAACATTTTACCAATCCTTGAGCAGTTCACCAGCAATATCCTTGTAGCTGACTTTCTTTTTCTTGCTAGGCCCTGCAGCTGGATCTGCTGGCAGCTTCTCTTCAAGAATCGCATCTGCAGCCTTCTTCATTCCCAGGCTTGGAATCATGTCAAGTAACATGGCTTGAACAGGATCAACCATAACTTCCAGCTGCTCAGGCTTCTCTGTATCTTTATCATATCTTTCAACCATTTCAATTTCAGGAGTTTTAACAAATTCTACTTGTTTATCATCTTCTGCACCAACCTCTTGCTCATATGCCTTGCCTCTCTGCAATGATTCTGAATTTTCTATTACTTCATTCTGTTCTACTTCCAGATTTTCCTTATCGACCAGTCCATGGTTGTCATGATTCCCTTCACCCTTTTTAATATCTTTCTCGATTCCTTTTTCATCACAAAAACCGCCTTCATCTGATTCATTTTCATATATTTTAAGAGGCTTCTTCCCCACACGTGCCCTTGTCCTTCTAGCATAATTGACACTTAATTTTCCTTTCTTTGTGCTCCCACCAGCAGGTCTTCCTCTTTTCCTTTTGTCTTCTCTCTTTGGAGAGGCCAACCTTTTAGGATTTTCCAGGGAAACTTTGCTTCCTCCTTGGCTTCCTACAATGTCAGGGAAAGATAGAGTACCATCGCTTTCTAAAGTTTGTAAATTAGAAGCTTCTTCCATATCAAGGTCTTGTTGGCTGGAAAAACAAAGACACCAATAACATTAATTAGGTTGTCAACAACATATTAGTTGGACAAGACAATGTTTTATATTTCAACCAAAATTTGATTATCAAATTCATTTTAGCCCCATCAAAAAATGACAGCTTTGACACTTATAATTTTACTAGAGACTACATTTCATATGGAACAAATCTGACCAGATAGCAAGCTTTTATACATCAAATATTTGAGAGAATTTTTCTATTAATATTACTACAGTAAACTCATTATGGTGTGAGCAAGATATGAACACAAGGCTTCTTGTACAACAAGATATCTTACCAACTATGATGGTAGTTCTGTTTCTAAATAGGTTTCATAAGTGGGATATAACCCCTAACCTTCTTAAAATGGGATGTTAGTTGACCCTTAATGCCAAAAATACATCATTATCTTTGCACATGAACTTGGAATTAACATTGTGTTAGAATATTTGTCATTAATGTATAAATTTCTGTTTTGATTAAGGAATCAATTAGCTTGATTTCTTGATTCTTTCCTAGTTGTATTTCTCCTATAAATTTATCTATTTTTCAAAAACTCACCAATATGTCTAGTGTCCTGTAAGCATGTGATCCCCAAGTCATGGCATGTCTACAAAAGATGAAGCATAAAATTTAACAAGGACCATATGCAGTAGTAGGATTGTGAAGAAATGTTTCCTCTTAGTGTTTTGTCACTTGAAATAATCAATTAGTTCCTTCTGCTCTTAGAATGTACAACTAGCTCTTTCATAGATATTCTAGTTATTGGGTCTTAACCATTCAATGGACTAAGCATAGCTATTGGAATCTACGGAATTTTAATTTTATCTGAAATTTCTGTTATTGCAATGTCTCATATCACACTAAAAATAACAGATTGTACACATATTTGCACTCACCACATCTCAAAGTATAACTTCTCTGTTTCACTTGGCTTCAAGCTATAAGTGTACTCTTCCATCTTTTGCTCCCGCTCCAGGCAGTCTTCCAACCATTGGGATCCAACAACATGCAACTTCTTGTTCAATAAAAGATGTTTCTCTGCAGCATTGAAACTGTACAAAGCAAAATCAAAAGTAAACGAATAAGAATATTTTGTATTTAACATTCTTATTTCAGTTTATAACTAGAATTGTACAATATGATATCACTAGAATTGAATGGCACAATGATTATGTTAATAACAAGACCACCCAAAAAAAAGGTTTTCACAACGAATTTTCACAATCTCTATATCCCATTGTCTCCAATTTCATTACTAAACCAATTTAATATTAAATTAACATGACTCTTTTGCCATATATGGTAAAACATGTTAGAACATTACAAGCACTTATAATAGAACCCTGGTGAGACTTGGAAAAAAAAAAGCATACAGGTTAATTCAACTTACTAAAGCCAGATCTAATATTCAAAATGTACTACTGCATTTTAAAATGCACCAGGGCTATCACATGCAAATGCTGAATCAGCATGCAAAATGGATATTTTCTTACTGACCTACCAGTCAAAAAGGATCATACTCAATAGCTACAACAGCTGCTAGTCTCACTGAAAAAGTTAAAAAATATTTGAAAACCAATTACCCCTCACTTCTTATATCCGTGGTGAAGCAAAGCATATGGCCCCTTCACTTCGTAGAAGCAGACAATAAAAAGAAGAAGGGAGGGATAAATATTAAACAACAGAAACCAATTAAAATGCCTGATATATAATAAAAAGTAACACCTAGAAAGAACAAAGTAAAACACAAACCATATATATTAGCACATAAATATCATAAGCTCTATGCACAATTCACAAATTTAAGATAAATTCATAAGCCACTATAACAATCTCAATCAATTATGTTGATCCAGGTGAGGAGAAGCTACGTAATGCTCCATATGAAGTTAGGAAAGCAAAATTCCTTATTTAACGGGATGTCTTGTTGACTCTTACAACTAAAAGCACGTTAACAATTAATACCTGCTAAATTATCATTTGTCAGCTTACATTATTCTGTTGCAGCAATATAAGTTCAAAGATGATGTAGGATAGCTTCAGTAATTAGAAATGGGTTACTAAAATGTATCACTGCTTGAAATCAAATATATTTGAGTCTTTGACACACACAAGAACAATTGATTGAACTTCAATTACGTTTTTATAAGAGAATAAAACACAGAAGAACAAAAGAACTGTAGATACCTTTTTATAAGAGATTCAAAATTCAGATCACATCCTGATACTGACAAGACCACCAAGTGGGTAGCATTTGAAAGATTGCAGCAGACTTTGCCACCACCAAATGAAACTTCAAGCTTCAATCTCCTCAGACCAAGTCCCAACAGGACTTCCTCCTCAGGTATTCTTAAGAAAAAAATTGCTTATTAAAAAGCATGAAAATTATTGTATAGATATTAAAACATTCCAAAGACCAAATTGAATTGGACCAACCAGGATAAATAAGGATTTGTGGATGTTAAGAAATCTTACAAAGACTCAGTTGAAGGGAAGAAGTAAATGCAGCAGCCATGAAAGCAGCACCATCTATCCCTAGGACAGTACTTTTTCTTATAATAGTCAACAGTTTTCGAATCTTCTAATCTATCAATGTTGCTTAAGAGCTGAAAATAACAAAAAATAAAAAATTATCATATTTATGATCAAAAGCTTGCTCTACATAAGTTTAGGGGTTCTACAATTGTACACTCAATGGGCACCACACTATGAACTGAAATTTATTAAGAATGTTCATCCCCCTTCTTTACTGATTATTCTTCCATGGTTTTCATAGAGAGTATGACAGTTAATAAACCAAGTATCCAAACATGTAAACACGCAGTCCTTTCCTAGTGAGGATCCCTTGTATAAAGTTATGTGTGAGAAGTTTGACGTCTTTGTTAGAGTCTTGACGAGTCTTGATCATGTCACAAAAATTGTCAAGACTCTAACATGAACAATCAAGACTCTAACAGAGACATCCAAGAATAACTTATTTCAAGGATCCCACGTTAGAGAATTTCTAAGTAGTCTCAATCAATAGTGTAAAGGTCTTAACAAAGCTTCCGTCTGATTTTCTTTTCTGTTTTGTATTTCCTTTTTAAAAAGAGGGCATGTGGCATTATTTTAAAAAGTTGTATTATAAGGCCAAAATACCCCTCAAACCATTAAGTTTGACTAACGGTGGACTAATAGAGGGGACAAACTGAGCTATTTTGAATAATTTAGGGACCCCGCGAGCCAAAAATGGAAAAATGAATAACAAGTGACGTTTCCCAAAATATTAGGGACTAAATTGAAGTTTCCCCTATATATATATATACACACACACACACACATTCTAATACCTGTTTGATATCCGCTAGGTCAAGATCCCAAAAGTAAGAGTCAGAAAATTCATCAACTTCTTCTTGTAGCTTAGACTTTGAAGAGTCAGAAAGGTGGAGGAAGTACCTTATAGGAAAAATAAAGTCCCAAGTCATTTACCATCAAGGAATTAATAAAATCTTTTTGAGGAAAAAAAAAAGGCAGCTTTTTGAATTAAGCAATAGATTAAATGACAACAGAACTTACTTTGGCTGTAATTGGAGGAGCTTCTTTTGGGAACAACAATCCAAGACCCAAGAGTAATGAATAACATCTCCATAACGCTTTGCTGCCTGGTATTTAATCCCTGAAATTTTATTCTTTATATTATTTTTAACCCAAGATAATTTTATCTGGGGTGCATACATGTGACTGCATGTGAGTGTGTGTGAGAGAGAGGGAGAGAGAGAGAGACCTTTGTTCTCAGCTGCAACACAGTGTGTAACAGAGTTATTCAAATTCATTGAAAATGTGCCACCATTCTCAACAACAATTTTGTGCAAGGAGTCAAGAGAATGTGTTGGAGGCACATTAACAAAGTCTGTAAATGTCAAGGAGATTCAAGTAATTAAACCAAAGGAAGATGAAAAGATTTAGTAGTAAAACAGCAGAGTATTTAATAACCATAACGTGCCAAGAAGGGTACGTATACGGTATACCAATAGTCAAAGAAGCATGCAATTTTTTTAATAAGAAAATGCATGCAAGTTCAAAGGGGAAAGAAATAAGAAGACGAAAGGCAAAAAGAGTTATCAGTAAAAGAGGATGAGGGCATCACCTGTTGATATTTCTACATGTAACTTTTACTACCTCATTTAGTACAAAAGAGTTTTCAAAGTACACATCTGTCCAGATTGACAGCAGATTAGGTGGGATTGCATCGAAGTTTAAGTATATCATATTATAAATTTCAATCAGATTAGATAAGCCTTATCAGCTGACAAGCAGACTATGAAAGAAGAAATGGATTTCTGCCACTCAAATAAGAGAGAGAGTGAGAGGACAAGATTGGATGCAAAATAGAGTTCTAAGAATCAGTAATAAGTCCATCATATGAAGCATGGAAATGAAGCAGCAAAGCTAACTTAAAGTTGCCAAAGGATACAAAAGACCATCTTTGAAAATATCAAGGTTTCCCCTTTTATGTTGGAAACATCAGTCTGAATAAAGTGAGAAGGTACAACAGAAGCATTCTTCTTCTCCCCCTTTCTAGATGATTTGAAAACTTTTGGTCTAGCATGTTGCAGGCCCCCATATTCCTTTCCCTTCTGTGTGGTACCATTACTTGAATGTACTAGTTCTACAAATGCTGCAATAAAAGAAATTTTAAGAAGAAATAAACCAATTAAGTGAAAAGCAGTCCCAAATAAAAATGGAAATATATATTAACTCATGAAATATTTATAACCAAGAGAAGCGTTTGAACATTTTATGTCCTCTTACACTGCACATCAAGGCATTCATGCCAGGGCTTGTCATATCTCACTTTGTCAATACGTGGAAATCTGAGGCTGTAGGGTGCAGCAAATACCTGAAAGAACAAACCAGATAGATCGATCTTATGGGACCAGGTAACTAAACAAGGATAATGAATCAAGTGGCATAAAGTACTAAAAGAGGAATCATTTAATCCATCTATTAGTAAGGCATAAGGTACCACCAGAGAATGTGAACCATCTATTTGTAATATTTGTTTTACATAATTGAGTAAAGAACAAAAATGCAGAGACACACCTCAGACCTTATGGTCCGGATATCACTGGTAATTGACAGTATTAATGATCTGCAACAAAAGAGGGTTACAGAGAAAAATTAGGTGATAATACTATTGCCAACAAATGAAAGCAGATTTCATTCCGCTTAAGAAGAAACAAAGGACAAACTTCTCAGGGCTCTCAATCCAAACATCTGGTCTCTCTTTTGAATTGTTTGTAACTTGATAAAAAGTTGGTGGTGCCTTCTTTGGATATTCATATTTCCTGCCAAAACATATAAAAGAAAAATCATGTGGAAATGTCTTTAGCAACTAAACAACTATGAGCTTGTCACTGCAGGATATACTTTTTCCCCCATAATATGACACAGATTTGATGCCACAGACCCTAAGTATCAAGTCTACTGCTAATCAATCTACTATGCAGTCTCCACACGGAGGATCTTAGCATTATTTCATTGACATTTGTATCAGTTACAATAAATAAACAGATGAAAAATCAACCTTAAGTTTTAACTTCAGTGCAAGAGTGTAAGACAAGTAATCATAAGTAACTTTGTAGCAGAGCTATTTAAATTGCTTCCATGGATTTCAAATGCAGATAGGGCAATTTCATATAAAACATAATATTGAACCACCACCTTATAACATGTAGTTATCATTGAGTACCTAAAATAAGGCTTCAGTTTAGTTACAACAGCATCTAGTTCCTCATCAGAGAGTCCAGTACCAACTCTGCAGAAGGATATAAATCTGCAGTAGAATAACTTAATTAATCCACTGAAAAATTATTCAAACAGATCACACATCATCAAATATAGTCCAACATTAATATGTTACTCAAATCAGATAAAATATAAACTGATTTATTCTCTATAGGAATCACATAAATACAGCAATAATACAAATTAGTTAGTACAAGGGCCCAATCTGGACTAATCCTTCCAATTGGGATATTACCTGCTTCACTTGATGCCAACTCATTCACCATACCAGCCAAAAAGAACCCATTTATTTCAGGAAGGTTCAGGTAATTTGGAGTCTATTGGTAGTATATATAATAATTAGGTTATTGCATGAAGCCATGAACATGTTCTATGGATCATCAAATACTTCTTTATCATCATAATTCATAATGGCCAAGTATTTATTCATTTATTGTTTTCTCACCCTCTAAAGCATATCCATTCAGACCATTGCATATAAATTATGATCAAAGCACTTCTTAAGAGTTTAAATATCTTCTGAGATAACAAAAGTTATATATGTAGACATGCATGAACGAATGACAGAGAAAAATAAATATGATAGTTGTAATTGTAAATTGAGCATTCTCAGGAAGAATGACTATTGAAGATACATAAACATTTTTTTCAACAGAAAAGTGAAAAGCAAAATCCAGAAGAGGATCTCAAAAGGATGGGGACAAAATACTAGCATACAATAAAAATAAGTTTATCTGACTAGAAATTTTCTGGAATCAAGTTATAATGTGCAAAACCTAACCGTCTAGGATATGCTTTTGAGGCTGAACTCTCTGCCAGGGCCACCAAGAATTGGGCTACCTGCAATCAAAAAATAAATCTGTGAAGTCATCTATATCACCATGAAATACAAAGGTAAAACAACAAATTAGAGCAGGCTAGCTAGATAACCTCTCCCCCACGGCGTCCAGAGCCATAGTATCCTCCTATTACCATGCATCAAACGTTGAAAACATAATAAATTAATCCCCTTATTTGCTTTTCATGAAAGAAAAAGGAAAGAAAAAAAAAAAAAAAAGGTAACCAACCTATGATTAGAACATCTAAGTCAGAACCACAACGTACATAATCAGGCTTCAACTTCAACCACTTCCCACTACGGTCACTTGGTTCCCATTTGGAACCAAGGTCTTTCAATACAATTCCCTCATCCCTTAACAAATAAAACATATTTTAACACATGATACACACATTTTAGTAGATGTAGTTTCATTCTTTCAGAGTTAGAGGCATAAGTAAGAGGAGAGAGCAAATTTTCAAATTTCAAGATATCACAAAAGTGCTTTATTACAAAATAGTACAGATACCAAAGTTTGAAATGTTTATTTAATAAAAAAATTAGTCTATAACTTATGTTAACTCACTGGGAATTACTGTTCACTTTTTCTTTTTTATTCTATATTTTTCTCCAAGAGGTTGCACGGTTCAATCAATTCAGTTTTAGCTGTCGTTAAACTTGGGCCACATGATCTTTTTAGTTCATTTTTTATGCATTTCATAACATTTTAATTTAAGCTTTACATTCTATTTTGATGATCGAATTGGTAGTTATGTGAGAATGATTTCATAAGAGAATCAGTTTTGAGATGTATACACATTTTGAGACATAAAAGTTGTAGCAAAGTTATATCAATCGCCATTAACAGAGCATGGAGCCTTGTTTTGTATAATCAACATATCCCGTTGTTACAATATCTTAATTTACTTGAATAAGAATGTGTTTAATTGGGACATTGGGACTGGAGGTCCCTAGAGGATGTATGAGATTCATTTGATAATTAAATTATTTTTTTTAATCAGATAATTAAAACGTTATCTTTTAAGTATTTGCACAGTGGTGAGGTGCCAAAATATAGACAAGTGCCGAAATATTAATAATAACTATTTCGAGATTTACAAAAAATTTATAATGCAAATTCTTTAAATATAATTTTAGTAAAATATTTTTAGATATCCAGTACTTAACCTGCAGCCTTGCACCCTAAATGCTTGCTTGGACTGCAAACATGGGTTAAGATGAGTCCTGAATTTTCATGTGGTACATATATTTGATATCCCCGTATCAATAACTCAGCAAGCAATTCTTGGATAGAAGCCTAAATGTCGGATACATGGCTTTCAATTAAATAAGCTACATATATGAATGCATAAACAGAGAAGTAGCATAACACAAAATTTCATCTCTACAGATTCCTAATACTCCATGAACCAATAAGCAAGATGACCATTCGATACATATTATGAATCAAAAAAAAAAAAAAAAAGTTACTAATGGAAGTGTAACCTTTGGTATTGACCTGTATATTATTTACTAGATAATAACTTAATCCTACAAGCATAACTGCCCAGGTACCTTTTCTAAACTAGAAGCCAAACATTGCATGTTCATGTACACTGAGACAGAAGGTAATAGGCAAATGAAGAAGACAGAGAAACAACATTTCTAGCATAATAGTTCTTGTGCAAAAGTCCAGTACTAATGGAAATACAGAGAATACAACCATACTCCACAATGGTCAAGGTCAATAACACCTCCACCCTTCAAAAGTAATAGAGCACTATCATTGTGGCAACAATAAAATTACAGGAAGAATGCTAACCTATTTTCAATGGTTTCTTTGAAAAATTTCTCGACGTCGTCCACATTATGAGCAATAAGCGACCAACAAGGTTCCCCTGTATGAGTATCAAAGTCAAAATTTCTGATCTTTCCCATAGATAATCAATTGTACAAGCTTAAGAAACATAATCTAAGAAACACATTCAAGTACGAAGAATCAAGGAAAACATAGCAAAGTATTAGCAAAGTCACTGGATGCTCATGAACATGAGTGTCTGCAGAGCCCAAACCAGTAACAAGCTCAAAGCCAGACATGTTTAAGCCAGGCTCAATATAATCCCTCAACCAACAGCTATCTTAGATGGTGATTTTTTAACATATATTTGGCTTTAATTGATAATTCTAAATCCCACTTGAGGATAATCAGGCATAAGATACTAAAGGAAGAAAAAAACAAATATGCCATTCTAAGGGAAAAGTGGCATAAAAAAATTATTACACTTTCTGACTGATATAAATAGATATTTGTTAACATTCTTTACCTAGAGTACGGTGAGTGTTAAGACCACCATTAGGTACTAAGATCTCTAAACGACCTTTTAAAGGCTTCACAACTTTTCTGAGAAGTTCATGTCGTTCCTTCAAGCTTTGGTGAATGATACTAGTATCCCTAACATAAAGAATATCAAATGCAACATCTAGCCAATTGCATGTAAAGAAAACAAATCACCTTAAACCCTTTCATGTTTAAATCTTGAGGATATGCAGACAAGTAAAGTTATTTTGCTATCCATATCAAGCAATCATGGTTTGAGTCGAAAAAAAGAGGTAAAGAAGGATACAGCATAACTGCATAATAAGAAAATATATATTAATATCGAAGTTTGAGCTTCCTCATTAACAAGAAAAAGAAATATGTCACAGCATAAAACCTGTCTATCACTGGCAAGTCCCTCCCTTGCTGCTTTGGCTGTAAAAAGGGAAAAGTATAAATGCCATAAAAAATGTAAATAGTAAATAAACTTCCTTCACCATCGTTCCTCCATAAAAAAAAATAAAATAAAATAAAATAAAATAAAATAAAATTTAAAAAAATAAGATAATTGTGAAAACCTATTTCCTGATTTGAACCAAACTCAGCAAACCGGTTCAAAGAAGTGTCCCAGACCAACATTTCACCATCAAGTATACACCTATCAGCATAGCAAGAAACTTTTTTAATAATGAATACAACAGTTTGAAAATTTTCAACAAAATTTGCAGGCTTTGTTCCTAGATTTTCAATAATATATATTCCAAGCTTTCTCAGTTAATCCATAAAACTAAACTAATAACTAGAAACTTATAGATCTAACAAAATAAACTTCAATCTTTAAAGACCATCTTAATTTTGCTGAAATTAGTTCCATCTTAATTGTCTTTGTTAAAGTCTTGATACTCTTGATCAACCTTTCAAGACTATCAAGACAGAACTAATTTTTGTTAATACTTTTCAAAGCTTAATACTATTATTCGGGACCTCATCTTAAAGCTTAAGTTTTTTGGAGATGGAGGTACAGTATTAAGAGTCAATTTTACTAGTAGGTCCAGAGTTCAAATACCACAACTACAAGTGATTGTATATATGTTTGTTATCTGAATTTCGCATCAGAATCTGTATCTAAGTTTGGATTAGGCCACATCACAAGTCTGTTGTTTTGCTTTTGAAGGGGTGAGTTAAAGCTTGATACTGTTGTTATAGTCTTTACCTGCAAACTTAAGCATGGATACAGTTCTTGACAACCATTACTTAGTAACACTAAGATTGCTAAGTAAGAGAGTGTTTAACACAAAAATAAAAATAAAAATATAAACATAAGCAAAAGACATAAAGCCAGCTAGAAATCAAATAAGTTGTACTATCAAACTAGAGATAACCCATACCTATCAACCAGTATATTTTGTGCAAAAATAGTTGACATCGCGTGTCCATATTCAGAGTGATCAAGATAGTTCCTGCATTTAATTGGTTCTATCAATTCTACTAACCAAAGATAAGTTCTATTCATACAAACAAACAAAAAAAAAAAAGACTGAAACTGCTCATTCCTAAAGACAACAAAAGGTTCAATCATTTTGAAAATGGACTACTAAGAAAACAACAGTGGCAATGGTTATAATTTATTTTTCTTGATAAACACTATTTCATTGGATAAACCTAAAAGAAAGAAGGCAATTTAATCAGAGTGAGCCTCTATGCCATCAAGTAATAAGGATAAATATTTATGGTTAAAAAATTATATTAGTAATTATTTCACTAGCATATGAGCACCAACCTTGAGAAATAGTGCACATCTGCACCATTTTTATGAATTTGAATGCGATCACCATCAAATTTGCACTCAACAACCACTTCCTTCCCATGAAGCTAAATAAATGGACAAAAATAAAGTATATATTTTAATAACAATAAAAGAGAGTGCAAATGTAATTGTTAAAAACTTACAAGATCATATCTGATTATAAGAACATGGATAGACTATTGTAGACTGAGGATTCATAATTACATAGTAATTCTTGATTATCAAATTGGTATTGCAATTCAGACCTTTTTCCATGCAGCATGTGCATCACCAACTCTCATAGCTAGTTGAGGGCGCACAGCCTTTCCAACTTCAATGTCCTAAAACAATTATTAAAAGAATAGTCATTACTTGAAACCTGGACAAGCTCGCACAATGCAAACATATATATGTTAACACTTAACACATATAGATAGATATGTTTATCTAGTCATTCTTTCCACACTTTCCCTCTGATTTTCATTCTACCAAACTAAGTGTTATACTTCCATATATTATAAATAACTAATGGAAACATGCTAAATTCCCAATTCTACAGCAATCTGTAAAAGAGATTTAGAGAATTGTTAAAATGTTTGAAACAGACCTGCCGTTTATGTCGTTGACGTCGATCCCTCAGTTTTTCACAAACCAATTTTAAGTCACATGTGACATTAAAAAGGTCTTCGGCATCCGGATGAAATTCATGAAATATGCTCTTTTCACTAATTCCCAACTTTAGGTCTACAAAACATTTACAAACATTGAAGCTTCCATAACGAATTAAAAAAATAATAAATAAAAATAGTAAAAGAAATACATGAAAGAGAAAAAAAAAAAAAAAATGAATCATGGATGTTGGCAGACAGCAGTCAGCACCTTTAAGAATTATCATGATAATCCACTTCATTTCTTGTGCATTTGTCTTCTTAATCAGGGTAGATAGAACCAAAATCTTCTCTGCCCTTTTATCATAGATGTCAATGATGAAAATCCACACAAAAAAAAAAAAAAAGGACGATCAGATGTGCACTTCATTAAAATGGAGGCACCAACGAGAACAAAAGAATGCAAGAAAAGATAAACTTCAATCACGTTTTCAAGCTATCTGAATTGGCAGTTTGTATAAGACTTCCACAGTCAAAGCAAATAAGAAATTTATAGTTAGTTACATGATGTTAGAGTCACCCTATGCACCAAACAGAGACAATCTTCCAATGGCTTACTGAAGCTCTTCCCAAGCTCAGTAGTTCATAATCATAACCATTAGAAATGAAAATTATCCAAAACAAATTATTTATAAAAAAAAAAAAGGTTTTATACCTAGAATAGGTTAACAAAACTATAAGATGATTTCTTTCAAAAAAACAAAAACTATAAGATGATTATTTGAAAGATATAATGATACTACTAATACTCCAAATGAAGTTCTCTATAACAACACGGTGGCAATTAATCAACAGAAAAATTGGATGTCATAAAACCATTATAGTTTACAGTAACAGTAAAAAAAATATAAATAAATAAATAAAAAATCAACAAGCGTCAGAGGATCAATTGTTCGCTATAAATCCGCAATTGGAAGGGATACTGCAGGCTATGCTGCCTATGTCTAAACCCCAGCCAATAATTCCATCCACCTCTATAACTAGTGCCGGTGATTCTTCCATTGGAGCAATATGCTGGGACTTTATCTGTCTGTGCTCCCACTCCCAAACATAGAAGTTTAATATGTTAAACAACAAAGCTAGAAGTTTGCCTTAACCAAGCTCACCGTGAAGCCGTAGGTGGCAGATGATAGCCAAAGTAGGATTAATTAGTGAAAATTATCAATACTGGGAAAAAAACTCCTGCCTCAAAATAGGAAATTCAGTAGGAGATGATACATTAGGTGACTCTGCCGCAATAAATTGATGTGCCTTTGCTAAGCTGTGGATAAACAGCTTTCACATCAATTCTATGCCTAAGCCAGACAAAACCAAACACATTTAATGTTAAAACAGACCTGTAGTTTATCAATATTAAATATTTAATCCCAGTAAAAACCACCCAAACTGAGCTATTTAGGGAATGTTGAGAATTTACATCCCTACAAACAATTGGACCTAAAGTTGATCGCAAGAAAATGATGGGATATAAGATTAGACAATCAGAATAAACTGTCTATTAAAAGGAATTCATATAGAAACAGAAAAGTAGCTAAAGTAGTAGATAAACATCAAATAACTGAAATATATTATGAAAAAGACATCACACTAAACTAAAGTGATATACCTGTTTTCACCCGAAGCCAAGCGATCAAGCAAATCATTTAATTCCTTTATGGTAAGTCCACCAGAAATCATTCCTTGTCTGCGTTGCAGGACCTGTTTCACAGAAAACCGATAAAAATAAAAAATCATTAAACATGAATTGTGACCAAAACAACATCATAATATGAGCAGAATATATATATATATATATACCTCGGCGGCCACCATCGGAAAATTGCCGGCATTGTTGGCTCCGCCGTCTTTGCGCCAATTCTTAAGTCGAATAGCGTCTTGAGAGTCTTTGGACATACCAAGGGCGTCGACGAGGTAGGTGGCGAGGACGTGTTCCTTGAGACCGTAACTGCCTCTTTCTCTGTCAAGAGACGGCAGGATCAGCCTCACAGCGGTGAAGTAGTCAGTGGAGTCGCAGTAGGTGTCGAGGAACTTTCGAAACTTGGATCTTTTCTTGGCCGGCGGTTTCGTCTTCTGTATCCAGTTGAATAGACTCACTAAAACGCTAACCTTTACGTCTTCGGTCTTCGCCATTTTTCCTTTCTCCCCCAGTCGGTCTTCGTCTTCGTAACTTGAACGCTCAGTGTCTTCTTTTGTCTTTCTGTTTTTCACTTCCACAACAAGCTTCTCCTGCAAATTTGGGATATATTTTGTGGAAATTGTCAAAAATGACCACATTTATATGGCCAATAATTATTTTGCCCCATGACTTTTCAAGAAACATCAAAATCCCCCCTGCCGTTATAAAGTCTGTTAAAATGAGTAAAAAATATATATATACATTTTTACTAAATTTTTTATAAAAATAAAAATAAAAAGACACAAATCAATTTTAAATTAATTAAAATTATTTTCGTTAATAATATATATAATTTAACTACTAATAATATTTCTTTTTACTCTTACAATAATTTTTTTTTTAAAGTATTACAATAGGACTGCCGCGACCTGCCGAGATCAAACAATACATGTGCAGTCCGGATATCTACTTCCATAACGGGAGATAACTATTCTCGCAACCCGGGAAGAAAACTCCCCACACATGCTTGTAAAATGCGCATTGTGGGATTTGAACCCCTCACCATTTATGTAGAAGGGGGATGCACTACCGGCTCTACTAAGAGGTGATGTGCACTCTTACAATATATTAAAAATTATGTTTTCAAAACAATTTCACTACATACATATTATAATATTAAACATTTTTTCCATAATCCAATTTTCAATTATTGCTACCGAACGTGTTTTCACATTTTGAACACATAAAAAATCAATTTCTCATTTTAAAACAGAAAATGTTTACTGAACATACCCTAAACTGTTTTTTTTATTATTTTTTATATTTCCGATTGAGTGATGCTATTGACTAGATGTGTCAATCGGATCGGATTCAGATTATCCAATTCAATTTTTTCAGATTATTCGGATTTTCGAATTCGGATCATTTTTGGTATGAAAAATTTCAGATAGGATTTTTACTATAAAAAAAGTCTTCCAATCTAATATTTCGTACTGGATCGGATATTTTTTTTTTTGAATTCGAATCGGATGCGGATTCGGATTGAACTCAGACTCATAGTTGGACATGGAAATTTTCAGATCGGATTTAGATTTATTTTGGATTGGAATCGGACTTTTTTCGGATTTTTATTAAAACAATTTAAATTAAACAATGTCAGTTTTTTTTTTTTTAATTAGAAAAAAAAAAGTTTTATATACAAAGTATCTGTAGTATGGGTTTTTTTAAAAATTATTTTATTGCAATTGTTAACAACCTATTTAATTAAAAAATATATATTTGAACACAAATGAAATGTAACTTATTATAAAATTGATAAAATATATATATATATTACAATAAATCGAATGGGATTTGATTGCATCACTGTAGCAAAAATACATCTCAACTAGGTTGGCACATACTAAGCTAACAATCATTTGCATTTCCCACCTAAACATTACACTCAATCCATAATGTTTCCATTTCTCAATTCCTACGTATATTCAAATATGAATCAAGACTTAAGAGTATAATCAAATTTCCAAAATAGTTTTCACACTTTCAAGTTTTTGAACTCTGCTTCCAATAGTGCTTGCTAGTCTTGTTCTCTTCCTTCTACGGCCTCCCAATCTCTAATGCACATCACAGCTTCCAAACTATTGGCACCCAATTTAGTCCTTCTATTAGTCATTGTCCTGCCACCTGCACCGATGCAACTGTGGACACCAGAGGAGTTAGTAGATCACGTGTCATGATGGAGAGCATAGGATAAATGCTCTGATGTGTTCACCACCATTGCAAAACATCAAAGTCATTTAATTATTTATTGTTCATATAATAAATGTAATCGATTTCCACATGTTTTGCAAACTCCATGCAATGCAATCAAATCATCTGCTGCAACAACCTCAGAAAATTGCAAACACAAGCAGACAAAAAAGCTCTACTATGCCTTTAATGGCCGGTCATTTTATTTTCTCTTCTATTTAGCAACTCATCAAATTAAACTTGAAATTTTTGTAAATATATCTACATGTATAAATAGGTAAGGCTAAAAATTATGTCGATACTTTCTATACGTATATATTACTGTCACAAGATTTAAAGAGAGATATGTTGTTTTAATAGATAAATGATTTGTTAGCTAGAAATAGACCGTTGAGGAATTCGTCACAATGATGATATTAGTTAGCAGCCTTTGGCTTCTCTATAATGTAATATGAAATACTAATAAATATTTAGTATATTTCTATTGCATTTATCAACTGATCATTTTAATTTTTGTTTGGTTCAAACCTCGGCGGTACAAGGGAAACTTTATTGAAAATGAAAAGATAGATACACCTAGTTAAGGGGGGACGTAATGAGCCTTACCCTTCAACATTAATATATCTATTACATACAAGAATCTATGAAAAACAAATGCATGCAATGCAACAAAGGGAAAAAAAAAAAACAAAATAAAAAAAAAAAACAATACAGGTATAAAAATAAAAAGAGCAAATTACATTCAATTTTTGTGTCGTCTCTTTCTCTTCATGCTTTGCATCCCAAAAAACATCACAAGCCATTCATGGTTTCTACTAGTTGAGGAATATTTCCTGAGAGCCTATTACTTGATAGGTCCAACGATTTTAGTGCTGTTAAGTTACTCCATTCACCGCCATATAAAACAACAATTGACAACAATTGCATCTTCATTTGTAACTCTTTATTACTAGGAAATAAATCACCAACCCCAACTTCTTTAACATTATTGACTACACTCTCCAAGGATGTGTAACTTCCATGTATTGTTGATAATTTTATCCCAATTCCCTGAGAACTCACAACCCTTGATCTTCTTGAGGGTATCTCTGAGGTTGATGGCCGACTAACTCAAAACAATTTTTTGGAATGTGTCCAGCACTGTTTTCCTAACAGTCGTTAGGAATTCCTTAACGGCAGTTGGGAATTCCTAACAGCGGTTGGGAATTCTTAACGGCTGTTAGGAATTCCTGACGGCTGTTGGGAATTCCTGACGGCTGTTGGGAAAACAGTGCTAGACACATTCCAAAAAAAATGTTTCAATTGTCTAGATTTAATACTAAAATGGAAAATCAACCACAATAACATCAAATTCAACCAAGACCCATGCTGTATTACATTAATGTAAGCTATTTTCACAAAAATAAAGAACTCAATACACAAATCTAAGTAAATAACACATTTTTAACAAGAAAAAAACTAAAAATTCAGCTTGTGAACTCTAAATTGACCACAAAAACATCAAATTCAACAAAGACCCATGCTCTATTACATTAATGTAAGCTATTTTCACAAAAATAAAGAACCTTTATACACAAATCTAAGTAAATAACACATTTTAACAAGAAATAAACTAAAATTTTAGCTTGTGAACTTTAAATTGATCACAACAACCTCAAATTCAAACAAGACCCATGATTTATTATGTAAATGTAAACTATTTTCACCAAAATATTACACAAATTCAAGAAATTCGAACATGGTTGAGAAGAAATTCGGACATGGTTGAGAAGAACACTGTTATAAAAGTTCAAAAAAAAAATAAAAAATTCACCTTAAAGCTTCAATGGAAAGAACCCTTGTGGAGTTGCTCAATGGTGGAGTTACTTAATTTGTATTTGCAAAGGAAGAGAGAACAAAAGAAAAAAAATTTAGAGAGGGAGAAGAATGAGAGTCGCAGGTCTACTGTGAGGAGAGAAAGAAGTGATGAAAAGAAGGAAATAAGAGGTATATAATCAATAAAAGAGAAAAGTTAGTAAGTAAGGGTAAAATGGTACTTGCACATGAAAAAAGAGTTAGTTTTGCAAGTTTTTCAAAAATGAGTTAGATTTCAACTTGAGCCTCCCAAAGGGGTTAGTTTTCAATAAAACCCTAAATTTTTATCATGAATATGCATTTAAAAACATATATATATCAAAAATGCAATCAAAAATGGTTTTTTTCGGTGTGCAAACATTTTAATTGGCAAAAAGCAATTATTCTTTTTTGCATTTGTCAATTTTCATCTATATAGTGAGATGTCACACAAATAAAACCGGTTTTATTATTAGCCATCCATAAATCAGAAGTAATCGAAACCACTCCTTGAAATTTATTAAAATTATGAATTAACTGTAATTGTAAAGTTTATGAATATCAACTTTGCAAGTATTTCTACTTATAGGATCAAATGAAGGATTAACATACCTACGAATGAATTTTATGAAATGTTTGCATTCGGTGGTCGTAAAAGGTAATTATGTGCATGCAATATATCAAGCTAAGCCCTCACGTATGCGCAATTGCGAATATTGGAAAGTGGTAAGTTCACCTTTTTCATTTACCATTAGTTGAGTTTGTGCTAGTTCGACTCCTCTTAGTTTAGCCGAGCACCAGTTAGCATTTGCTTTGAGATACCGACACCTTGTTTACAGTAGACACACATAGCTATCGGTGTAGGTTGTGTTGGGGTTTTTGCCCTAAAGCTTGTATTTTGTAAATGTTATTTGAACATAGATAAAAGAAGTAGTTTATTCATTCAAATTGTCTCATACATTTATATATAACATGTGTACTTAACATCCAAGATTGCTGGATGTAATTTCAAACTGAGTATATGACATATACAGATGGATTCAGTTTGAAACGAGCAATCTAAAGAGTCCGTTGATAGCAAGTAAAGTTGGGTACTTTATTTGTGGTTAATCTATAGCTACAGTCTATTCCGTAATGTACGATGATCTTATCCTGGATCATTCATATAGTGATATGAGAATAGATGCACCTTGTATGATGTGATCATATAGGACTGGGCCACAATCTATATGAATCTCTCAATAAGATGTGTTACATGATGAGATTCATATATATCGACAAAAGATGGCTATATATGGGTGATCTTAATCCTAAGTGTCTTATCGACTCCTTCAGGTTAGATCGTGGTTTTTGATATACCATAGGCAACTAATATGCTTCGTATGTTGGAATCACGGTTTGACTTGTGGTTGGGAAGGTTTGTACACAATAGAGGAATCCACTCCTTCTTGCGAGAAGTATATAGTAGTTCCCTTAAGGGTTGATTTGGGGCTTGAATAATATGAGTGTTTTCCTAATTCCGTAAGGAATGTAAGATTTTTTGTTCATTAGAGAATCAATGGTACTTAATGGAAAGATATAATTAGAGGGGTATAACGGACATTATGACCCAGCTCTAATTATAAACTATTGTAGAGGATCATACCATATGTAATAGTTATATCGATGGACACCAAATGTTATTGGTTTGTCTAAAAACATCTACAGTTGAGAGAGTACAGCTTCAGGTTTTTAGTGGAATGACTTCGAAGTTAATAATTATGAAATATTAATTAAAGAGTTTAATTAATTATTTCTAAGGATTATTGGAGCTCAAAATACTTTGGGTCCATTAGGTACTCTTGCTAGCCCGATAGATTAAAGGTGACAAGGGTCACGGTTAATTAATTGAATTGTCCAATTAATCATGTTACGAAATTGACAAGTATTTTTCAGGGATTAATTGAATAATAAGATTATTTAATTAATATGTTAATAATTAAATTTATTGAATAATTAGATTATTTAATTAATGAATTATTAATTATTAATTATTAATTGATTATTAAATGGAGGTTGCAGGTTCAAATCATGACTAAGACATAAAATAATTAGATTATTTTATTCTTAGTTAGGTATAGTATTTAAGCTAAAGTCAACTAGGGTTATGTGGGAGTTAGAATCATACTCTACCTATGACACTTAAATACTAATTATCTTTTGAATATATGGAGATATATTTGGAAAGAGATAAAGATTTAGTTTGAAAATATATAGAGATATATTTTATAACTAAAGAAATAAAAAACTGAAATAGTGATCAGTTTTAACCTAATTTGAACAATATATATATGTAAGCAAAAAGGAAACTAGAAACACTAGAAAGAGAGGGTGGCGGCCAACTCAAGAGAAAAAAAAAAGGAAAAGTTTTCTTTGCTTGCTTTTGACATCAGATGGCCGAACTTCACCATACAAAGCAAAGAGTTGCTTCGTGTGTCTCTTCATCCACCTTGTTCATGAATACCGTGACGTGTCCACACGCCGTTACCAATCCCGGGTCATAGCGAGGAAGATCTTGTGGTTCAAATCAGGAAGCAGATCGAAAAGAAGAAGGAGCCTACAAACGTTGGTATGAAATAGTTTCTTCTCCTTCTTATTGTATTTTTATTATTACTATACAAATGGGTTAGTTTATGATTGCATAAAAAAAAAAAAATTAAAACCTTTTCGCTGCGCAATCCATAACCCTGGGTTCCTACAGGTTGACCATTAACCATACGTTCTACCTTATCCAAATGCACCCACCATTCTGCCTTTTCCATTTTTAATGAACGATCTTCAGAAGAAGGTTGCTTACATCGTTGCTAACGTGATCTCGCAGAAGTGTTTGGAATAGTGCTAGTACTGGTTGGTTGGGTTTGGGAAACGGAAGGTGAGACTTCAAGCACATAGAAACTACCAATACCAACCATTGTACCTGTAGTGCCATCACTGAGAGTAATATATTGTTGCTCATTGTTATTAATCTCATAGGATCCAAAATCAAAATGAGCTATTACCTCAGTTGAGAGTTTGAGAAAAATTAAAGAAAACTTAAGAAGTGAGTGAAAAAAATAAATTAAAAAGCTTGTGAGTTTGACTTGAGAAGTATGGAAAATCCAAAGAAATTTTGAGTCTATAAATTGAGACTTGAGGGAGACTGAGAATAATATACTTGTTTTGAGAGATATGAGTTATTTACTTATTTATTATTTATATATATATTACAAAAATACTGTTACACTAATAATTTTATATTGAGCTGTGTGATATAGTGAGTATTGATGATTTTTTTTCATAAAATAATAATTTTTGCAAAGATTAAGAGAGAAATTTTTTTTTTATTTTTTAAAAACAATAATTACACTTGACGTGTGTCGGTGTGTATAATTTTTATGAAGTGTGCTATCAGAGCACGCTGCCTAATGTAAAAAAATATATATAATATTTAAAAGTAATTTGATTTGATAAGTCACAGGATTTTATATGAAAAATCGGTTTCAAATTTTAAATTGGATCGGGTTTTGATTGGTTTTGGATTAGGATTTAGATTTGTACCATATTCGGCTTCAGAATTTTTTTGAATTTGGATTATCCGAATCTGAACAATAGTTTCCACCCTTTCATATCCGAAAACCGGATACGGATAAGAACACATTCGTATAAAATTATCCGAAATTTCGAATTGGATTGGATCTGGATCATCCGCTCTGATTTACACCTTTACTATTGACAATCCACTAAATATCTTTCTAAGTCAAAGAATTCTAAATACACTACAAAACAATTGTGCCTTCATCATTTTTTTTTTTAAAAATTTTTATCTCTCTACGTTTTACAAACCCTAAAACATTTTTTCAATATCATTTAATTTTTATTTGATTCCGTAGAAATGATGAGAATGATTAAGAACAAAAAACAAACAATTTTTTTGTAGTGTTAATTTTTGCAGATTTTTTACATAAACAAATAATAGGAAATTATATATATATATATATATATATATATATATATAGGGGTGAATTCATAAAGAGCCAAGAAAATTATGGGTTTATTGTTTTTAGCCACAAATTTATTTTTTATTGTTTTTGTTACTTTTGACCACTTTTGGACAACAATACCCCTGAATTTGAAATTAAAAAAGAAAAAGAAAAAAAGAAGTCAATGGGAAGAGATTGATGAATTTGAAATTGAAAAAAAAAAACAAGGAAGAGAAGAGAGAGAAAGGAATAGAAGAAACCAGAAAGAGAAACCGTCGTCGTTGTTGCTGTTGTCGCCAAAACCGCCGCACGTCTCACCGAAGTTGCACCTCTCTCTGTCACTAAACCTCATGCCGTTGCCAAATCTCTCTCTGTCGCCGCACTTCTCGCAGTCACGTAACTGTCGTTGTCGCCGCACCTTTAGCCGTCGCTCACCTCTGGTCGTCACGCACCTCTCGCCGTCGAACACATCTCGCCGTTGCACACCTCTGGTCCTAGGTTTGGTAATTTTACAAACTCTTATTTTGATTTTGATTTGTGTTTGATTTGTGGTAATTTTGCCATTCTGTATCCCATATTTGATTTGTGTTTGGTTTGTGTCTGAAGTTTGATTTGTGTTTGATTTGTGGTAATTTTGCCATTCTGTACAAGTCTGATTGTTCTTGCTGATTTGTCAATAAGTACTTAAAATTGCAAACTGGATTGGATGTTTCATTTTTTAGGATAATTGTAACAAGTTGGAGCAGATTTCTCAGGAGTAGCAATTGATATGGTGTCAATGAACTGCAAAGTGAAGCTATGTGGGGTTTTTGATAAAATTTTTACATTGTTTGATAATTTGATGATTTTTCTTTTCTTAATTGAATTACTTGATTAATAGAGTGTTTGGTGAATATGCAGGTTATGAGCAATGGGATATATAAAGCATTGGATGATAGAGAAATAGTAAATGCTTTGTATAAAACTGTCACTTTATTATCAGTGTGAAAATGCTTCTTAGGAAGATGTACAATTAGTATAGTGCAATTTTCATGTTACTCATAAGAGTATGTCGAATGCTGGACAAGTATTCTATGTCTAATTTTGTTGATACTATGATCAATAATAGTAAAGTTTGTGTTTGGTTTCAATCAATTTGTATAGTTACTGGCATGCTAGTTGTATTCCAAGTTACATGCCACGTGAATTTAGTTGTTTGTACTAGCATGTAAGTTATGTATTGTCATGCAACTTGAAAATAAACTGGCATGTAAGTTAAGAAAGTTATGTAAGTTATGAGTGTCTTTCAATTAGGGAAATAAAAAATAAACTGGTATGTAACTTGAAAATAAACTGACATGTAACTTAAGAATCAACTGGCATGTAACTTAAAATACACTGACATGTAACTTAAGAATCAACTGGCATGTAACTTGGGACACGAAGAACATGTAACTTGAAACAAACTTGACATGTAACTTCAATTTGATAGTGATATATAAGTTCGAATACAACTGACATGTAACTTGAAACACAACAAGCATGTAACTTGAAAGGCATGTAACTCCGAATAGTTGGTACTCAACTCGCATGTAACTTGAAATTAAACTAGCATGTAACTTGAAAGTAAATTGACATGTAACTTGAAAATCAACTCGCATGTAACTTGAAATTAAACTAGCATGTAACTTGAAAATAAATTGACATGTAACTTGAAAATCAACTAGCATGTGACTTGAAAATCAACTAACATGTAACTTCACAACCAACTGGCATGTAACTTCAATTTGATCTGGCATGTAACTTAAAATTAAACTGGGATGTAACTTCATAATCAGCTGGCATGTAACTTAAAATTAAACTGGTATGTAACATAAAATTCAACTGGCATGTAACTTACAATTAAAATGGCATGTAACAATACTAAAATTTGATCACTGAAATAAATTCATTCAATACTGGAATTTGGTCTTCGAAATAAATTCATTCAATACTAGAATCTAACTGAATAAAGTCTACAATATGAAATACATATAAGAATTAAAACATCATTGCTAATACTTAAGTTGTACCACCAACTTCCGATGCCAACGGACATTTCTGTGAATTGTGGCATTAAACAACATAAAGATTACAAGAAGAAAAATCCTTATTGGCCAACATCACTAGCCAGCTAACCAGACCAACTGCAAATCTAGCTGCAGATGTGCTACACTGTTACAAGCTCTAGGAATATGAACAAATTTTATATCACAAAAGCTATGCAACAACAAAACATAAAACTTCTATACACAAAGGAAGTCGCCCCAATCTGACAGCCATAGCAAACCCTTCGAAACTAGTCTTCGCTTCTACTATCTCTTCCTTCGCCACCCTCCATAGATTATCCCTTTCTTCTCTGGCTCCATTCTCTAGATTTCAAATAAAAAATAAAAATTTTGACAATTTATCTCAACTATTATTGCCAAAAATTCGAAAGAAATTTTTGACAATTTAGCTACAAACCTTGAATATTTGAATCCAACTCACAAAACACAAGAAATACCTCAATGATATGGTAGTTATGGCCTTTCCAATGAGAATAGGTGAAGTGTCACCGTCAGCAATTCTTTGAATGTAAGGCTCCAGGTCATGTGTGTAACAAGAGGAACACAAGCCTTGAAGCTTTCTGGGTTAGTGCTTCCATTCAGACCCAGATTCTGCAAATACTCAGCAGATCCATTTTGGTACATCATCTAAAACAACTGTTTTTTCGGGTTTATAATCTCCTGGGGAAAAAATTCCAAGCAAATACAAGGCTATTATATTATCAATTAATCAAGTCACAGAAAAAAGAAAACAATAACGTAGTGGGGCAACCTTTGATTGAAAAACAGGGGATTAAACTTCCATATAACAAACCATATTTGATTTTATGTCACCTAAAAGCCAAGTCATTTTAATAAAAACTTATTATGTAATGCACAAGAAGGGTAACTGTATTGTATACAATTCAACCAACTATAAATTCTCAACAATGTTGAACCCATGTTTTCTTGCTTCAATGAAACATATAATTGAAAGTTAAAAATAAACAAGAAACCAAAGAAGCTAAAACTGAAAACTGCAAATGAGCAACCAAGCAAAAACAATAGCAATATCACAATCTATAAAATTACACACATATATAAACATAGTCATCATTATCTTAAAAGGGTATCAAGTATCTGGAAAAATAAAACGACAAAAATTTACTAGAGTAGTAGTAAAATTACCAACTTCGAAATGGGTTTGCCTTTGACTCTTAGCTGGAGTTCTTTTCACGTTTCTCTAACTCCTCTTCAGTGTCCTCCAAATGGTTCAATGCTTTATTATCTGTCTTGAAAGATCTTTTCAAGGCTTTACCTTTCTTCGTTGATCATCTTCCCTTGGATCTAATGTACAAATAATAAAGAAAAAAAATAAAGTTTTTGAAATCTGAGAGGTTAGCTAGTGCTTTATTTTAATAAAATCACTAGGGTCTGAACTCTGAACCTAATAAACAAATCCTTCAATCTACTCCTTTTCCTCACTAACCACAGGTCCACAACAATCTTTCTTCTCAAATTGTCAACCCCAATTAGTAATTTCATGAGATTTTTGCTATTCTTAATTCTGCTTAAACTATTACAAGAACAAATACGTACAATCAACTGATAATTCTAATTTCTAACCATTTCGTAAATCAAACGCAGTTACAAAAAAATATGCATAAAAGGAGCAGAAAAAAAAAACGGATGGGTGGTAACTCGTATAGGCTTTTTTTATACGAGGAAGATTGGTTCAGATTCTCCTGATTTTGTTCCTCCTTTTCTTCTTCATGTGAAACCTTAGTTTTCTTCTTTCCCATTATGATTTTTCCCAAAAAAAAAAATGCAAAGAGAATTAGAGAAATCTGGATTTGCGACGGCGAGAGGTCGGCGATGGTGAGAGGTCAGCAACGACGAGAGGTCCAGTGGATTTGACGTGATTCGACAAAATCTGGGTTGGAGGTGGACGAAATCTGGCAAGAGAAGAGAAATGTTATCTGTGTGAGAGAGTGAGAGTGAGAGTGAGAGAGAGTGAGAGAGAAATAGAGAATATCTTATTTTGAAGACAAATTTGAGGTATAAGGTGAAGAGAGATTGAAATTTTGTGGGGGAAAATTTGGAGCAAATAAAACAAAATGGAGGGCAATTTTGGCAATTCAAGCACAAAGCTTACAAGAATAATAAAAAATAAACTTTTGGCTAAAAACAATAAGTCAGTAAATTTTTTGATCATTTCTTGCAATTTCCTCTCCCTCTCTCTCTCTCTCTCTCTCTCTCTCTCTCTCTATATATATATATATATATATATATATATAGTAACTTTCAAGTGAGGGATCCCTTACTTTAATTTCGATAAGGATCTTGATGAAATCCTATCAATTTTTATGAATTTTGAACTGAATTTTTTTTTTTTTTTGGATCATTAGTTTATTACAATCTACTTATGAATAAAATTTGAGAATTTTTCAAGTATTAGAACTAATATTTTGAATTTTCCTATATTTCTCCCATTTTTGGATGTCTTTATATTTAACAAAATTGGGATAAATAGTTATAGTGCTTGAAAGATTCTCAAATTTTATTCATAAATAGATTTAATTAAACCTATTATCCACAAAAAAAAAAAAAAAAGATCAAAATTCATAAAAATCGATGTGAATTTATCAAAGTCATTACTGGAATTAAAATAAGGGATCTCTCACTTGAAAGTTCCTATATATATATATATATATATATATATACACACATAAATGTTCAAGTCTGCGCACTGATATAACTTTATCTGTGCGTTGGATGTGGACCATTAAATTTACATACTTTGACTCAAAGTGTATGCACTTGTCAAAACTTCTTCATAATCAGTGGTCCACATGCATCGGTGTTGATGTAGTTACATCAGTGACACTGATGTGAATGAGATCGTGTATATATATATATATATATATATATATACGGTCTTTCTATTATCAGTTCGAACTGACAAAAGATATATCAGTTCCTTACATATGGGCCATTGGATTTAAAAGATACTTTGACAAGTGCATGCTGTCAAGTCAAAGTATTTAAATCCAATGACCCACATACAAGGAACTGATATATCTTTTGTAAGTTCGAACTGATAATAGAAGAATTATATATATATATATATCTATATATGGACTAATTGCACAAATATCCCCTAAGTTTAGGTATAATTGCATGCATATGGAACTTTTACCCATAATTGCACAAACATCCCATGCCGTTAGTTGACTTCCGTTAACTCTAATCATTGACCACAATTTTAATCCACAATGACTAAAGTTCCCATAGTTACCTATTTTATTATTTAAATTAATAATTAAAAAATGAACTTCAACAACCAGTTAACCACAGCCATTTAAAAAAAAATAATAAATAAATAAATAAATTAGAACTTCAACTTAGAAAGTTAAAAATCCACCATTGAAGTTCTATTTTTTTTTTTTTTAATGGATGTTGTTAACTGGTTGTGGAATTGATGGATTTGGGTTTTTATTGGTGGATTTGATTTTTGGTTGTTGTTTGGGATTGTTTTGGTTTTTGTTTGTTAAGTTTATTTTTTGACTGTGTTTGAGGGGTTGAGAAAATGAAAGAGAAAAAAAAATGATTGATTTTGTTTTCTTGTTGTCTTTGTCTTTTCTGTTTCGTTTTTTAATTATTAATTTAAATGATAAAATAGGTAACTAGGGGAACTTTAGTCATTGTGGATTAAAATTGTGGTCAACGGTTGAAGTTAACGGAAGTCAACTAACGACAGGGGACGTTTGTGCAATTATGGGTAAAATTTCCATATGCTTGCAATTATGCCTAAACTTAGGGGACGTTTGTGCAATTAGTCATATATATATATTTTCAATTGTCAGTTCGTTCTAACAATAAATATATCAGGACGAAGAATGTGAACCACTAGATTTACATACTTTGACTCAAAGTGTATGCACTTGTCAAAACTTCTCCATAATTTATGGTCCATATTCTTCGTCCTGTATATTTATTGTCAAAACGAACTGATAATAGAAAAACTGTATATATTGTAATGTTAAAAAAAAGAGTATGAAGTGTTGAAGAAGGGGAGTGGGAGTGGGGAGACACTCCCCCTCCCAATTGGGCCCCACGCCCATCCCTAGCTCGAAGATAAGAAATTGAAGCTTATATTCATAGACATAGACATGGCATTTGGAATTGGACTTTCACCCCTAAGACAAGGTATCAAGCATGGAAATATTAGTCATGAAAAAGACCATAATCAAGTTGCATCAACAACTGGGTCCACTGGGACATCTCTCGACATTGAAAATTTTCATTTTTTTTTAAAGCAAAAGAATTTTATCGGTTTTTGATTTTAGCAATGATTTACGAATTAAAGTAACAATTAATTATATATCTTAATTGGATGGTCCACAATTGTGTAAGACTTTACGGAAGAACGGACAATGAGATTGAAAATCATTGGCACTCCAACTTGAGGAAATATTGCTTGAAGAACAAACTATTGCAAGAAACATAAGTCATTACAGTCGACTAGAAAAATCACCCTAAAGATGATTCTACAAACTTCAATGTTAATCGGAAAAAAGTGTTGAATGAAACCAAAAAAAAAAAAAATTATTAGCAAAATCTTTGTCATATTCGGTATTCAATAATTTTTTTTTTCTTGAAATAAAATGAATTTTTGTTCTAAAATTTTTAGGTTTTTATAATGGAGCGTTCAGAAAGGGAGTGTCAAAAGATAAAAAATGATAGCTTTGGAACAAATTGGAGTGTGTATAGAATTATTTAAAATTTAGTTTGAGTGGTGATGTTGGCACACCCACTACTAAACTATTTATACCCCACTTTTTAAATTATTTAGTATTATTTTTTTCCCTTTATGAAAGAGATATACCATTTTTATTAAAAAAAATCTTGTACAAAGTAAAACTAATAAAACCCTACTTTTCTTATTTCAAAACTCTAATAACATAGATTATTTCAAATAACTAAATATTTACTATTTCTTTTTATATTTTCTTTCAGATCTCAATCTCATATTTCTCATGTTTAGTATTTATTGATTTTATGTTTCACATGTTTGTTTTGTTTTTCTTTTCAAATTCCATATCCATGTTTGCTATTTTTTTTTCCTCTCGATTTATTTTCTTTCAGATCTTCCAAGCACCTTGAATCAATTCTTTTGTAGATTTTATTCTAGATCTTCCAAAGTTAGTTTAATATTATTTACCAAAAAAAAAAAAAAAAAAAAAAACCGAAATCGCACCAAGAATCGCAACCAAGAAAACCTAATCTTTGACGAAACGAAACTACATCAAAACTCTAACTCAATCGTTCAAAAAAATCATTAGTCGATCAATATCACACTCACAATCTACCACCAACAATCCAATCGATTAAAGAAAAAAAAAATCACATCTAATAAAGATGGTTTCACCATGAAATAAGAAGAAAAAATAAGTTTTGCGAATGGATGTAAGAAAACTATATATACAAATTAGAGATGAAGTGTATTTTTATTTTTATTTTTTTTTGAAAAAAATATGGTGTGTATTAAGTTTGAAAAATAAGTAAAAGGGCAATCCTAGGAATAAATCAAAAAAATTGATAAAACCATTTAATTTTATATAATTAAATCAAAATTTAAAAAAAAAAAAAAAAAAAAGGGATATAAATAGTTCAGTAATATGGGGTGCCAGTAGCACCACTCTTTAAGTTTTTAGAAAGAAGTATCCTTAGAAAGGAAATGTAAAAAGATAAAATTGGATTGTAAGAAGAAAATTTCTCTCCAATTTTGTTTTCTCTTATAATAACCTTAGCCATATTAGTATTTATTTATTTATTTATTTATTTTTGCTTCTCATGTTAATAGCAAACCAGATACATACAATATGTTTCATCCACTATTCAATTTATAGTAAAATTCAGCATTGTAATACGGATAAACAAACACACACATTAAATCCATAAGTGATGATACATGTTTTCATCCTTTATTTAAAATTTCAACTATTTTATATTGAACACAAGTTGGTATTACAATATAGAAAACGTATAATAACACACATTGCTAAAGTCTCATTAACAAAATCTTTCATCACATTGCAAATTCTGATGTTGGTGATACCATACCAACTTATTATGTTATATACTTTCCTTTTTTATTTACTTATACTTTCATATTTTGAAATTGCTTATTACGCCACGGCAATCCCTGCAAACATCACCTGCGGCCCAGAGCAAGGAGATACCGAGTAATCAAGTGGTTTCCTAGCTTCGAATCCACACCTCTCTCTGCGATCATCGGTTCTTATTTGTTTGTCGCGGCATTCTGCACTGCAAAATGCTTTCTCCCCTCTGTGCAGAAAAGGAGCCATTAATGATTTATTAGTGAAGAAATATGTGGGATGAGTGAGAAGATATGATAAATTTTGATACCCAAAAAGATCGAGTTTTTCCCTGGTAGGCATATAAATATGAGCATACTTATAGCATACTTATCCACCTCATCACTTTTGTTAGAAAAAGCAATACAATTGGCTCAAATAATGCTTACATGGCAAAAAATGATGAGGTGGATAAGTGTGCTATAAGTATGCTCACAGTTATATGTCTACCAGAGAAAAACTATCTCCGGTTTTTAGTACAATATCCAAACATGATGTCCTAAGCAAACCAACATCACATATAGAAGCAAACAAAAATTATTGGCATTTCACTATCACAAAATATCATAAAATGAATATGATATAAACGGCTAAAATTTTACTAACCACAAGATAGCCACCCAAGTGGGATTTTTCCCAACTACAAATATGCATTAAAAATCCCACCTAACTTCCATAGCCAAGCTTGAATATTTCTATAATTTTGGGTAAAAGAGGAAAAAGATCTTAAAATTTTGTATTGATAGCAAAAGGAAAGGATTACTATGATAATTGGTTGAAACTAACTCATTGTGAGAACTGAAGTAAAACTTTTAAGCAGAATTTGGAAATAAGTTATGGATGTAAACATTTTATATTAAAATTTCAAATCCTATAACAAAATGGGTCAAACAAATCATGATCACTAGGCAACCAACGAATTCAAAAAGAAAATTCTCCAAATACCGGAAAAGGAAAAACTCCCCCAATCGTTAATGCTTTGAACAATTGACAAAAAATAATTGAAGAAGGATGAATGCCGATATAGATCACTTTAGGCACATAAATTTGTAGACATGTAATGCAATGAGATGAATCTTAGCAAGTGGTCGAACTCTCTAAACAGCTTACCGAGGTAGAAAAAGCAGCTCTGCAACAACCTCTATGGAATTTCAAGATCTATATATTAAGAGAACTAAGCATTTACTACTTGGATATTATTTGCAAACAGAAATTGCACAAATAATTGTTGTCAACATGTTATTCTCTAAATTGGTCTTTCGCTAGAGATTGTACACGAATGGATGGAACCCTACCTCGAATCCTCTCTATTATTGACTGCAAGTCATCTATATGCAATTAATTCTCAATGGATGGATGGAACTATATTGGTCAACTATTACATCAAACGTGATATCGAAGCAAAATCTGGGTCAATTTTCAGAAAATTGAACATGGGCAGCAATGCTATATAACTTACAGTTGCAATTATGATCAGCTAGAAGGAAAAAGAAAATTATATGAGCAGAATCATACGATATACATATTGTTATTATATCCCAAAGAACAGATCTCGAGCTTCTTTCACAAAGAATTGATCATAATCATGTTTGAAAAATCCGTTTTAAAGCTCGGAAACTACACATAGTGAGCCAGTAAAATTCATAATCAGATATGTACAATTAAACAAGAAATAAACATTAATATGTTAACAATGAGCTAGTAGTATAAACTCATGTACTCTCTTATCCATAACCATCAATCCAATTCAAAAGCTACCATTTTATGAATTGATTATATAAAAGATATGGATTGAGCTCATATATTCAGTAATACTTAATGTCATCATTAAAAATCTACCCATCTATTACCATTAAAGAACCAAAAATATAGTTAAAAAAATAATAAAAAATAATAAAAAACCCTCACATAAAACAACACAAAACCAAAATCAAAAGGACAACCCGGATTAAAAAACACAACATAAATCGAAATTCACAAATATATATATATATAAACACAGTCCATATTAAAATCAATAAATATATACCTGTACATGAAAATGTCCAGTCCATGAAGCTGTTTGTTGCAAAGAAAACAAGAACTGAGAAAATCCCCACTCCGGAACTCAGCACCGATATTCAATGGTGAAGAAGAAGCAAAGAAAACACTGTTATTCTTCTCAAGCTTGTGCTTGTCATCATCATCAAAGTAGACACGTTTCTTCACCAAATTATCTCCAAAATGAGAAATCACACACGTGTAACTCTCAGACAATTCATCAACCAGCTCAGTGTTTTCTCTCTCCACAACAGGCTTAGCAATAGCAGAGGAGGAGATTATGGGGATCGGTCTCGTTCTCGGCGACTTAGCAGAGAAAATCGGTTCATGGGTACAGCTGCCCAAATCGTTCATGGCAGCTACTATGCCCAGTCCAACGACACCGTCGTCATGGAAATTTCTTGGAGATTTGTTTGGATTCGAAGAAAACGAAAATGAATCACCTAAATTGGTGAAAAGTGAGAGATTGATGGTGGGTTTTCTTTTTCCATACAAATTATCCATGTTTTTTTTTTTCCCACAATACAACTCACAACTTCTCTCAGATTCTTCTAATTCACTCAAAGAAGATCAAGAGTTTACTTTGACAATCTTTTTTGAACCGAATTATTTTGTTTTCTTTACTGATTTCAAGTGTAAAAGAAGTGAAGTAGAAGCAACTAGAGATTCTGTGTAGACAAATTTAGCGCAGATTTAGAGGGAGAGAGAGAGAGAGAGAGTGGTCTCAAGTGAAGGAGGAAAAGTCCACCTTGCTCTCAGCTCTCTAGCTCCTCGCTTGTGGTTTCAAGGGAAAGGGAATATAAACAGTTCGCTAACTCTAATAATTAATTTTTTATTGGTGATTATGTTTGTTTAATTATCGATTATTGATTAATTGTTCGTTTGTCAAATCCATATTCAATGTTGTGTATATCTGAGCATACTAATACACAATACACATCACATATGGTTATGGGTATTAACATGCTCAAAATATACTCATGCGAGAAAAATTGTGATGATCGATGAAAGGAAAGAGATTTGATTTTGTATTTTGTCTAAACAAGGGTTAATTACATAAACATCCCTAAATTTAGACAAAATTATACACATATTTAACTTTTCCTTTAATTGCACAAACCTCTCTAGGGAAAACGTTAAATAAAAGTTTGACTAACGAACAATTTACCCATCTAGGTGTGGTTTAGGGGTAAAACTGTCATTTCATCCTAAAAACAATTAAAAACCAAATGAACCCTAAATGTTATACAATTACAATTCTACCTAGATAATAACCGTAAAATAACCCATAAATTTATAAAATTACAAATCCACCACAACCACAAACTTCATATCCATCTGCGGCAATGAAACTGGTGAGAGGAGGCTATGTGCCTCCTCCACATAAAGGATGAGGCAGATCGCACCTCCATTGAATGCAGGAGGTATGACTCCTCTCGATTTTGAGGCATCGCGACCTCTTCCTTTTAGGAGGAGATTGATCTTCTATAAGGGAGGAGATCGTCAATCTCGCATAGAGGAGATCTAATCTCCACTTGTGTGTTTTATTTATTTATTTATTTATTATTATTATTATTGGGGTCAATTTATTTAATTACATAGAATTATGAGGCATTCCATAATTTTGAAAGTAGATTTCTATTTATAAAAAGTTTTGAGATTAATTTAGATTTCTCTTTTTTAATTGGCTAGTAAAATAATCATCTTACCTTATATTTTTTAATTCAACCATTAAATTTAACAGTTGACCACTAATGACAGGGATCTTACTGTGGTTAAGGTTATTTCCAATATATTTTACCATATTACCAAAACACAATGTAAGTTTGTGAAATCTACTCATAAAAAATGATATATTTTCCAAATTCATACTCAAATGATATATCATGTGAGTTGTGAATAGGGATGACAATGGATTAGATTGGATATGAATACCCAAATATCCATCCTTATATTCGTTTGAGATATATATTTTCATCCCTGCATCCATCCCTATTTCTAAGTGAGTTGGGTGAATTCAAATAATCCGTTAATTAAGATAGAGATATACATTCCCGCTCCGTTTATATCTGTATCCAATGAAAAAACTTTAAATTTTTATAGTTTACAAGAGGAAAATGTAACTAACATATATAACGATACATTTTATCCTATTTAAAGAGAAACAAATACATCCAATAAAGTTAAAATATAAAAATTAATAATAACTTATATAATTAGAATTAATAATTACATAATAAATTTTTATATTTTTAAAATATTAAAATCTATAATGGATCCGGATGGGGATGAATATCTATAGACGATATTCATCCCTATCCCCGAAAATAAAATGGATATTAGGAATATGGATATTAGGATGATATCCATCCTCGCTCCGTCCTCAAAATAATAGTATCCATCCCCATTTTAAATGAAACGGATTCTTACAAATATCCGTATCTGTGGATAATTTTGCCATTTGTAGTTGTGAACATATAAATCAATATTGTTGTCAACGGTATGTAAATTGTGAGATTAATTGTAAGTGACGTGTTAATTTCAACTCACATGCCTCATCATTTGGTTAAGAATTTGAGCAAATATTTTGGAGAATATAACTATAGAGTCTTAAAAATTAATATCACTTGTATAATAAAATAGGATTTGAATCCTTTGCTGAGTTGATATTTTTCTTGACCTAAAGCACTTTAAGATAATACTATGCATTAAAAGATAATTGAACTAAAATAAATAAATCTCTGTCATTGATTACACATGTCATAGGTCAGGACAGAGATTAGCTCAACAGAAGATCCAAATCCATTAAAATAATTATAATAGTAGATGCTTTTTGTGGGCTTGACACTAGTTTATTAAGTTGAGTTTATATAGCAAGAAAAAAACAAAAATTAACTTAGGAGAGACAAGTTTTGTGTTTGAGAAGAGATCTACTCTTTTACAATGAGTAGGCATTATCAACAAAGAGATCGATGAACTGAGAGAGAATCTGTTGTAAATTAAACAAATAACATATGAAATAAAATATGAGAAAAATGAAGAGTATTAGATAAAGAGAGATGAGAGAGTGAGACGAGAGAGAGAACAAGTATGATTTGTATTGATTTTTGGAACTTACCAACCTTTACAATTGAAAGTCCAAGCCATATATATAGGCAAATATGAGAGGGGTTGATATGGTAATATTCCAACTAACATAACTTAGTCATTAAGCTAACCAAGTACAAGTGGGTGGGAGATACCCAAGAAGATAAGTAAGAGAAGGCGGTGGAATATCCAATTACAACACTCCCCCTTGGATTTTCACCATTTGAATAATAATTCTCTAGGAAAAACCTAATGGGACAAAAACTAGTTAAAATTTATAAATGATCTTCTGGATCTTGTAGTGTTGGACATTCTCAAAACTATCTCGTTAAAAACCTTGTCAGGAAAACCCAGTGGGATAAAACTTGATCGAAGGGAAAAAGAGTTTAGTGTACATATGTCCAGAATTTATTGTTTTCTTCAAAACATTTCTCACATTTATACTTTGCTAGAGAAAACCTAGTGGGATAAAAACCTAAGTAAAGATATTCATTAATTTGTCGAATCAAAGTAAAATTTATGATGATCTTCTAGATCAAGGTAACATAAATACGATAATTAGCAAGATCAAAGTAATATTTACAATGATATTTTGATCAAGATAACATATATACGATGATCTACTGAATAAATGTAATATTTATGATGATTTTGTTGATCAAATGATTTTTAGATATGCTTAGGGAATTGCCTCATTAAAACCTTATCAGGAAAACCCAATGGGACAAAAACCTGATTGGAAGGAAAAATAGTACAATACACATATGCCCCAATATAATTAATATACTTCATTTGATATGCTCTCCTTGATGGGACGCTCCCCTGATAAAAGTTCTTTTAAAACAATCTTCTAGATTGCTAAGCTGAGGTATACAGATGTTTATTTCATGAAATGAAATAACATTATAAATGATTGGAGGGAGTATAAGCAAAGACTTGCTTTATGGAGTATTATCCATATGGAATCTTTCAGATGTTTTTCAACATATTCTGATTGATGTACAAACATTCCATTTGATTTATGCTTGACTTTCAGGTCGAGACAATATTTCCTTTCCCATGTCTTTCATTTTTAAACTCATTTACCAAAAATTCAAGAGTTTTCAAGAGCTCTCCAGGAGCTCCAATTAAATTCATATCAACAACGTATGTTGTGAATATAGTAAATTCGGATTCTGATTTCTTTGCGAAGACACTTGGGTATATAATATAATTATTATACCTTTATTTTATCAGATATTTATTGAGACGGTTATACCACATCCATCTAGATTGTTTTTAATCCATATAAGGATTTTTGTATGTTCATTAAATACAGATTATGATATCTCGATTTACATGCTTTTAGCATTTTAAATCCTTCCGAGATTATAAATATCTGCATTGAGTAAATTATATAGATAAATGATTACTATGTCTATAGGACGTATTTCAAGCCTTGTAAAGGCAGCCAAATTTATCAAAAATTCGAAACGTAATTGTATTCGTCACTATTGAATACCAAGTTTCTGTGAGAAACCTTGTACTACGAGTCGTGCTTCATATCTTACGATCTCGTTTTTCTCATTACGTTTTCATATAAAGACCCATTAGTATCCAACTAGTTTGACATCTTTAAGTGTCTGGAGTACTATTGATCTAAATACTTTATGTTTGGCATATGAAGTCAATTCTTCTTGAATTGCTTCTTTTCACTTAGGCCAATCATGCCTTTTGTATACAATCATTGATATTATGAATATCATAATTATCATTTATAATTTCAGTAGCGCTACTGTGTATAAAAATACATCATCAATTATTGTTTCTTTATGATTCCACATTTCTCTTATATGATTTATAGAAATTTTCGCAATTTCAATATACTTGAATCTCTGTTGAGATTTCTTCCATTTCAATGGATTTAGTCATTATATGGACTTTATAGAAATTTTCTTAATTTCAATACAGTTGTATCTCTGTTGAGATTCTTTCCATTTCAACAGATTTAGTCATTTCATAGACTCGTATAGAAATTTCCTCAATTTCAATATACTTGTATCTCTGTTGAGATTTCTTCCATTTCAATAGTTTTAGTCATTTCATAAACTCGTGTCTCTTTAGATATATCGGACTCTTATAGAGTTGATTTAGAGAAAGTGGATTTATTTATAACTCGAGTTTTGTTTACTTTTGGATTCTGATAATAATACCTTTCAAAAAGGTTTATAAGCTTATGATATGCATCGGATGATTTATTTGTTGTCATTTACTCTGATCATTCTTTAAGAACAATCACTCGACTGGGGTTTATGAGATGACAACTTATAAAATCTTATTACCTTTAATATATCAAGTAACAGATTAATAATTATCTGATGATTAATTATCTTTCATATTTGAATGATACAAAGATTGAAATGAGACACATTTATATATAGAGAACCGAACCGGTATCTCTATTTTGTATAATAGTAACCTTTCATTTACTCTTTCTGGAAAAACTTTCCATTTGGAAATTAATCAATACAATAATATACAGATTGTGCGTAAAAATATAAACTCTCAAAAGTTTAAAGGATCTAGTAGAAGATTAATCAAAATCAACATTAATCTCATAGTAATATTGAATTCTTTTCTTATATCATGCTAGAGTTTGAAATAAGAATATATACTACACAATCAAATATCTTAAAAATGTGAGTAATTCAATGACCAATTACAAGTTGTAATGGTAAATACCGATGATAGGTAGTGAGTCATAAATGAATGCATCAACATGTAATATAGAATGTCTCATACAGAAATTGGTAATTATATTGAAATAATAAAGTTCTCGTTATTACCTGGAGACGTTTGATAAATGATTCCACTGATCCATTCTGATTATGAGTACATGCGAAAACTGGATGTTGAACATCCATCTCAACTGGAGATGTTTGACAATACATAAACATGTGATCATCTCGTAGATGCATCAATTAGAACCATAAAATAATGAAAGGGTTCTTTTGTGGATGAACATGTCCACATATAACCCGTTTTTGATCAATGATATAATCTAGATGATAAATCACACAGTTTTTCTATAATGAGTTTCTAGCCTGAATTATGCATAGATATTCAACACTCTTTGTTATTCATAGTTTTAATATGGCATTAATAAAGTTATATGTCTTTGATCTAAGCAGATTTCTTTATGTTCTACTTGAATGATATTCAACATTATTAAAATTTGCTCTTAGCAAAGTCATATTCATAAAATATTTCTGACTCCGTAGAATTGTATGAGCTGTTACACTGGCGGCAAGACATATATTTTCCCTTCTGGGAATTTTATGAACATTATTTGTAATGTCATTTTATATCTCATCTAAAATGATAATAATTCCACATAATTGTATGAATCGTTGCACTATCATCATTGCATGGATATTTTTAATTATCCCATCCATATAGCAATCATGGCCTGGATCCATGCTTTTAATTTTGTAACAAATATATATACATAACACCATTAATACAAATATGGATTATCAATAAGTGAAATAATAGAGAGAATAGTACAAACTTGGATGCTCAGTTTGAGGTGTATATCTCTCTGCAGAAAGTTCCGATAAACAATCCAACCGATCAGATTGTAGAAACATTAGTGAAGAACTATCTAAAAAAATTTCAACCTGATCAGACCACAAATCAAAAAGATATCACTCTTCGATGAAACCTGCACAATACTGGAATTTTCTCCCTTGTTTTCTACCCAGCCCTGTTTGGAGCTGTAGAACTCACCATAGAGACTTCTGATTGACAACCCCACTGTACATATTCAAGAACCACAAAAGTAGAATGTGTTGACTAAATTTCAGCTCAAACCGATCTTAGACGAGGGAGATATAATAGTTTGATCAAGATTGCGCAGTGATGTTCTTCACACAATTTCTGCACACACACCTCATTTTTCTTCTCTCTTTTCTAGTAAAATATTTCCAAATTCATCATACATGATATTAGGATCTTAAATCATTTTTATGATACTCATAACATCCTGTTGGATGTATAAATCCTTCTTTGAATATTGCTCTTCATGAGCATTAAACATGAATGAAATAGATAATATCATTTTCAGTTTCATTATACATTAGGATCTTAAATCCCTTTTGTGATACTCACAACATCCCATTGGATGTGTAGATCCTTTTTTGAATATTGCTCTTCACGAGCATCAAACATGAATAAAATGGATAAAATTTTATTTCCAGTTTCATTATACGTTAGGATCTTAAATCATTTTTATAACACTCACAATATCCTGTTGGATGTGTAAATCATTTTTTTTCTCAAATAAGTGATATGTAAGCATATCACTTCATATATATATTAGATAAAATAAAATCATGGATCATATTAATTTTTCGAACTCCCGGTTCGACCATGAACTGTAAGTTCACATATAAAATTCAGAAAACTTTAGATTTTGAATGGATTTGCAACCCCGGGTTCCAAATAATAAATTATGGAATTCCTGTATATAACACTGGATCCAGAACTCCAGGTTCTCATCGGTTTTCAAAACCGTGCCGACTTAAATATCATAATTCCAGAAACTTTAAGTTCTAGTTAGTCGGTTTAGCTGATCTCATATATTGCAGAAAAATAAATACTGAATATTTAAACAGTTTATCTAGAGACATAGCGTAAGCCAGTCCTAAGACACAGCATAAGCCAGTCCCGAGACACAGCATAAGCTAGTCTCATATATTGCATAAAAATAAATACTGAATATTTAAACAATTTATCTGGAGACACAGTATAAGCCAGTCCCGAGACACAACATAAGCCAGTCCCGAGATACAACATAAGCCAATCTCATATATTACATAAAAATAAATACGGAATATTTAAACAATTTATCTGAAGACACGGCATAAGCCAGTCCCGAAACACAGCATAAGTCAGTCCCGAGACACAGCATAAGCCAGTCTCATATATTGCAAATAATTAAATGCGGATATTTAAACAATTTCAGGAGGCTGAGCTCACCTGTTATATGCATAAAAATAAATGCAAATATTTAAACAATATAAATAAATCCATAACTATATATAGAGGATCCGTTGACGGTATAAGCCATCTTGTATAAGGAAATATATATAGATCCAGAATATTGAGATATAAGTAAATTACCCATTAGGGGATCCCTTTTACTTACATACACGAATATTGAGCCGTAAGTAAATCACTCACCTAGAGATACTTTTTACTTACATACGATCGTGCTAATAACGTGTTGTAAATTAAACAAATAACATATGAAATAAAATATGAGAAAAATGAAGAGTATCAGATAAAGAGAGATGAGAGAGTGAGACGAGAGAGAGAGAGAGAGAGAGCAATCTTCATTTTTATGAAAAGTAGAAGAAAAATGTATTGTGACGAGAGAGTTAGAATAAGAAGAAAAAACATGGAAAAAGTAAAGGGTGGCTCTATTGCCATCCAAAAAATTTCTCGTCACACCCATTTACTTTATACATCCATTGTTAAAAATGAAAAATTATTAGTCGACTATCTCACCTTCTATAATACCAAAATTAACATTAAAAATTATGACTCATTTTTATTAAGAAAATTTTTTAACTGCTCATTTTAATTATTATTTTTCTCTCGCTATAACCCTATTTATTGTTATGAGTGTTTCAATACATCCCTTACACCAAAATCTTAGGGGTTATTTGTTTTTTTTGTTTTTGTTTTTGTTTTTGTTTTTGTTTTTTTTTTTTTCTTAAGTATTAAAAGACCTTATGATGTGGATCAGATGACACTCTCGTATTTAGGTGAGCACCCAAAACGGGGCTGACTTTACGGGCTTATAACTTTTACATCCGGACTCAGAATGGCTATTATAATTGTAGTGGCCACAACTAGCACAAATACTAAGGCCCAATAAAGCCCATCACCCAATAGTCAAAGCCTAATAAGGGACCTGCATCAGTCAAAGTCAAACTTGGACCAGGTCAAACCGTTGGAGAATATTTTTGTAGCGTCTACATCAATATCATCAAGTCTATAACGTCTCATTCAATGCCATCAAGTCTATAACGTCTCCTTCAATGCCATCAATTCTATAACATTTACTTCTATGCTATTAAGTGAGTCACTTATTAACTCACTCCCTTCCTTCTATAAATAGCAACCCCCTCTCATTCACAATGGGGGTTGAGCTTTCTAAGCTTTAGAGCAAACAATAAGCTCCATAATTCTTTTCATTCATTAATTGCTGCTCCATGAACAGAGATCGACCTAGTCACTCTCTAAAGTCTATCGACCTAATCCTCGATCGACCCACGTCAAGTCAAGGAACCCACCAGGGCATCGACCCAGTTGCCATCCAAAGTCGATCGACATAATCCATGTTTGATCCTCATCAAGTCAAGGAACCTTCTAGACATCGACCCATAACAGTCATCGAAACATAATATCGACCCAATCCTAGATCAAACGACGTTGAATCTGGGACCTATCCCTTTCAACCCATCGGATCGGTCGATAACCAGCAAATAGCTCGATTCGATATATTGAGCAAAATGGTTTGCCATTTCAAACTCTTCTCCATCTCATTCAATTTAACTTACAATATACTAACTTGAGCGTCGGAGAGTCCCCCAAAGAGACCACCCCCTATATGGCTCGACGATCGCTCATTTTCTGTCTGTTCCACAGGTTGCCGGTGCCCACGTCGATGATCTAAATTAATTGTGGATTTTTGTGTCTACAATAATATTTTTTTGGAAAGCCCAAGACAAGCTCTACGTTTTGTCACAAAGACTACATTTCCAATGATGGGGTTCGTAGGAGGTCTGTAAGTTCCTCAGTTTTTGATTGGCTTATTTTGTTGACAAACTACATTGGGATTGTTATGTAACAGGTAGCTTAGGTTATTGTGTTTGGCAAGCTTCCAGAATTCCCAATGTGCTTCAAGAGAAATAGCGAAAGGTAAATCACTTGACTTGCCTCTTGAAGAGAATTAGTTGCACATTCACACTTTCATATTGCATTTCTATGATTTGCATTTGTGTTTCTCTTAGTTATGTGTATTTATGTTTTATCATCACACTCTTGCATTTTCATATCTTGTATATTTTTGTGTGTCAGATGCTTGGTGATTATTCATGATTTTATCTATTCTCATGCATGTTATTTACTTATTTCACACTTGCACAAAATTCATATAGTTTAGGTGTGTTTTGAAAGCCCGGGAAAAGAAATTTTGTCTTTTACCACGGTGTAGGTCACTCCCCATGCATCTACCTATACCGCGGCACCCACAGCGGCAGAAACCAATGGGTTTCACGCGTAGGGTACCACGGTTGCTGACCTTGCCTCCATTGCAGTCCCAACCATGAACCTTTCAAGGGCTTCCACGTCGTGTGTACTGCGGTTGGGACACCTTGTCCGTACCGTGGCACACACGGTAGTTTGACACGTTTTTACAGCCTGTTTGCCAAAACGATGCCGTTTCTCTTAGGGCTTCATATATATATATATATATATATATATATATATCCCTTCTCTTTCACTTGGCCGAATTAGAGTTTCAAGAACCTATTGTTAGAGAGAGATTAACTTCTAGAGAGAGAGAGAGAGCTCCAAGACTTGATTTTTACTCAACCAAAAACAAACCCCATATGCATCTAACATCTTTCATGCATCATCTTCTCATGGGTCTTCATGCTTTCATATCTTGGTAAGTTGAATAGGTCTTAGAACTTATTGTTTCATTATTTGTTCATCTTTTCTTAAGGTTAGCAATTATTTTGTTGATTAATTGCATGGTTCTTTTACTAAGCATGTCTTGAATATGTTTTTTGTTCTTGATTGTTGGTTGAGATTGTTTGTATTGTGATAGCTAGCATTTATGACCATTTTGGCCTCTAGCTAAGTCTCTATGCTTTGCATTTATACATCGTTGATTAAGACTCATTGATTGCATTTATTAATTGCATATTTATTGTCCTTGTCATATTATGTGACAACTTGTGTTGATTTGGCTTTGTTTGATGACTAGGTCTTAGACTTGCATGTCTTCATCTAGTTAGGTCTTTATGAGCTTTCATATAGACATCATGATATCTATGATTGATTTTATTGCCATCATTTAATCTCTAGATAAGCATTTAGTGTAGCCTAACATTAATAATTTTGGATATTGTCATATATTCACATAGGTTATTGATCTCTTCATTGAGAGTTAAGTCTTGTGACTACGGGTGTGTAGTGCACAAGCATTTTGGTCTAGAATCACTACAATAGGCTTACGGGTAGTAGTGGTGGGTTAGTCACCAAGAATGGCGTGACTAGAGGTCAACCTAGGTTGTAAACATCATTACATATAGTGGATTTGAGGACTGTGTATGGCATGCAGAATAGCTCGTGAGTTTTTCCTAATTGTGGGTTTCTCACGTAAATCAATCAACATGTTATTTATTGTTTTTTGTACTTTAATTACATTGATTGTATTTCATTATATTGGGTTAATTTTTATAATATTGACTAATCCGAAAGGTTGGTAACTAATTGGATTAACAAGCCACCCCCTCCCCTCTAGGTTGTTTAGACAAACGTTTTTATATATATTTTTTCAATTGGCATCAGAGTGGGTTTCTAGACATACTTAAAAGATCCTTGCTTTTGGTGTGTCTTGCATTTGTGTGTTTTGATTGCTACATACATTTGCATTCATTTGCATACATTTGCCCAAACACTATGAGTGAATTTGGGATAAGCAAAGAGGGAGCGTCGAGCGTGAGACCATCATTGCTTAAGGGTGACAATTACTCCTCGTGGAAGGGGAAGATAGAGTCATATCTATCGATAACAGATGATAGGGTGTAGATGATAATTGAGGAAGGATACAAACCTCCCACCATGATCGCTGAAGATGGAAGCATTGTGCCTAAGCCCAAGGCTTAATGGAGTACCTAAGAGTTTGGAGCTTTGAAGTGGAACAACAAGGCAAGGCAATGCATGCCTTGCTTTGTGCAATGGATGAGAGTCAATATAAACTCATCCAAATCACCAAAAATGCACATGAAGCTTGGAAAATCTTAGAGACGGCACATGAGAAACCAAAGTGGTGAAAGAATCCAAGCTCCAAGTGCTTTAAACCATATTCGAGACTATTAGGATGGAGGAGCATGAGTACTTCAATGACTTCCAAGTGAAGTTGATGGACATCGTTAATCAAAGCCATCAACTAGGTGACTCATACTCGGATGGAAGGATCAAACAAAAGATCATGAGGTCACTACCTTCTAGATTTGAATCCAAGGTGACAGTGCTTGAAGAGAATAGTGATTATAAGAAGATAAAGCTGAGTGAAGTAATCTGAAGGCTTATTTCCTATGAGTTAAGAAAGGTTCCCACCTCCTCACCTCCCAAGAAGTAGAAGGGAATAACCTTAAAGACCTTTAAGGTTGAGAAGAAGGATGATGACTCGGATGAAGACGTGGATCTAATGGCAAAGAGATTCAAGAAGTTTTTGAGACTACAAAAGAATGACTCCAAAAAAGGTTGAGCCAAGCCAAGAGAAGTTTTCAAGAAAAGGCATTCAATGCTTTGAATGTGGAGGATACGTGTATATCTCCAAGGTCTGTAGTAACTTGAAGAACAAGAGAAATGGAAAGGAGATGACCACCTCATCAAGTGACAGTGAGAGTGTAGAAGATTCTTCGAGTGATGAGGAGCTTGCAATTTACTACACAGCCTTTGGAGCCTCTCATGTAGATGTTAGAGAAGAAGGTAAAAATGCCTCGATTTGTGACCTTGAAGAAGGAGTAGAAGAAAAGGTAGCTAGAAGTGTGATTGATGTAGCTACTCATTGGGAAGTTGCTTGTATAACATCAAATGATCAAGGCAAAGGTCTTAATGAGGAAGTTGATTCGGTTGGTGAGAGGCAAAGTGTAGAAGATGACTATAGTGGTGAGAGTTATTTATCTCACTCCAATAAGAGATTTGATGAAGATATGGATCTTGAAGACTACATTAAAAGATTTGAAAGCTCTAGGATGAATAATAAAAAGGAGAATCAAAGATTAAAAGAAGAAAATCTTGAGTTTACAACCAAGGTGACTCACTTGAGTGAGGAAGTAGTAAAATCCAAGGAGGTTGAAGACAACTTAAGAGAAGAGGTAGATAAAGCTAGAAGTCTTCTTATAAATATGACATTGAGTAAAGATAAGCTAGATTCCATGATAAATGACATGAAGATTCCTTATGACAAGAGAAGGCTTAGCTTTGTAAATGATGAGTCCACGTCTTCCTCGGACAAGACAATTTTTGTGAAGGAAATTGTTCCTAAGTTGCATCCTCAATCTTCTTACCACAAGAAGATTCTTGAAGTGGGTGAATCTTCTAAGAGTGCCCCCTTGAAGATTGTTTGAAGAAGGCTAAGATCAAGCAACCTCAAGCTCAAGGCAAAGGCATAGCTTTACCTCCTCAACATTCTAGAAGGAAGATTGATATTGAAGAGTCATCTAAGAGTGGCCAAATGAAGATGCCAACAAAGGGTGAAGCTCAACCTCAACATCCAAGAGCTCCATACCCAAGCTTTGCTCAACTAAGGAAGTAACCCAACCCGGTTCAACAACAAAAAAGGAGAGAATCGGTTCAACACCAAAGGCGACATCAAATGCATGACAAGTCTCAAATGACCTCACAAGGATATGGTATGACTCTTCATTTTATACCTACTTGTCATTTTTGTGGTGTTAATGGGCATATTAAGCCAAATTGCTTTATGTACATTAAAAATTGTATGGTTGAGAGCATGATGGAAAGAAATAGATTTAGAAAAGCCAATATGCATGTGCTTAGGAAACCTAGAATCAATGATCCTAGGAAATATAATATTATGTTGACTATGACCACTAGGAATGAAAATGTGTCACCTATGTGGATTAGAAAAGATAAACCCGTATACCATTGTGCCAACATATCTCCCATAGGTTTAACTAGGTCCAATGGACTTTGTAGGTCTATAGGGCCTCATGCCCTTCATTAATGTGGTGTGGTAATTGACCCCATAAAGGGAGCTCAAGCAAAGAGAGCAAACTTACATACTTGTCACATGCAAAAATTTAATAAACTTTATGCTTCTTCATCAAGTGCTTGAGTGTCCTGGTTGCACATATGCTTATATGATTTTTTTTCTTCAATGTGTGAACTATTGTTTTGTTGGTAATCCATGTCATATTTATGCTCAAACATGGATTTTTGGATTAGGAGATTTACTTTGGAAGTACTCTTTAAATAACCTAAAATTGATCTCTATGACATGATGATTCTCTTCTAATGACATGCTTAAGATGAAAAGTATGAAATGTTTGATTGCTTAATTCTGAATGCAAAATATGTGTGAAAAAACAATATTGAGACTCAAACTAATATGGATCATGTATCCATTCAAAAGTTTTTAAAATCCAATAGTCTCTCTCTCTTTATTAGTTGAACAAGGCTAATACCAAACGGGTATCTTATCCGGAAAAATCAAATAGGTGCAAAAGTCACTCATACCTTGTTTTGCCTATAAAGTTAGATATAGTTTATCCTTAAATTGAACTGCATATAAAATTTATATTTTTGTTTTAACTCATGACAAAGGGTGAAATTGATTTGAATTCATTTGAAAACCTTTATTGTTTGCTTTGCCAAATACCATTGTTTTGGACTTGAATGCAACATGTTTTGTATGCAAAGCATCTTTGTCACCCATTTTCTCAAAATAAATCCCCTTGATTCTCTCCCATTTAATTGAGTTGCATAATGTTCTTATATATGACTATGCAAATGTCTTATGTACTACTATTTCTCTTGGCTAAGAGCGACCGGTTGGGGATACTCCTTTGCCTATCTCATGACAAAAAGGGGGAGTACTGTGTGTGATAAGGGAGTTTTTAGTAGTTGATTGCATGTTGGGGAGATTTGCTTGTTGAGGGGGGGTAACCCATAGGGAGCATTGCATTGCATTTCATTGCATGATGTTGCTAGTATTTTCTTTAATGTAAATGCTTGTATTTTATTTCACTTGATCATCTCACATACACTTGTCTTGGAAAGTGTAGCAATTTTGTTTTGTAGGGTTGCTTATTCTACAAGAGATCAAAGATTTAAAGATCTAGACTTTATATATCTCTTTGTATTGTAGAATAATTTGTTATTGACCTTTAGCTATTTTTTTTTTTTTTTTTTTTTGTATTTTTTTTTTTGTAAGGATCAATTGTGAGTGGTGGTTTTGTCACGAAATAGCAAAAGAGGGAGATTGTAAGTTTCTCAATTTTTGATTGGCTTATTTTTCTGACAAACCACATTATGATTGTTATGTAACGGGTAGCTTAGGTTATTGTGTTTGGCAAGCTTTCGGACTTCCCAATGTGCTTCAAGAGCAAGAGTGAAAGTTAAATCACTCGACTTGCTTCTTGAAGAGATTTATTTGCACACACACACTTTCATATTACATTTCTATGATTGCATTTGTATTTCTCTTAGTTGTGTGCATTTATGTTTTATCATCATACTCTTGCATTTTCATATTTTGTATATTTTTGTGTGTCACATGCTTGGTGATTATTCATGATTTTATATATTCCCATGCATGTTATTTATTCACTTCACACTTGCACAAAATTCATATAGTTTAGGTGTGTTTGAGAGCCCAAGAAAAGAGATTTTGCTCTTACCATGGTGCATGTCGCTCCCCATGCACCTGCCTATACTGCGGCACCCACAGCAACAGAAACCAATGGGTTTCACGCGTAGTGTACCGCGGTTGCTGACCTTGCCTCCACGGCGGTCCCAACCACGAAGCTTTCCAGGGCTTCCACGCCGTGTGTACCGCAGTTGGGACACCTTGTTCGTTTCGTGGCACACATGACGGTTTGATGTGTTTTTATAGCCTATTTGCCAAAACGACACCGTTTCTCTTAGGGCTACATATATATATATAAATATATATATATATATATATATATATATATATCCCTTCTCTTTCACTTGGCCGAATTAGAGCTTCAAGAACCCATTGTTAGAGAGAGATTAACTTCTAGAAAGAGACAGAGCTCCAAGACTTGATTTTTACTCAACCAAACACAAACCCCATGTGCATCTAGCATCCTTCATGTATTATCTTCTCATAGGTCTTCATGCTTTCGTATCTTGGTAAGTTGAACATGTCATAGAACTTATTGTTTCATTATTTGTTCATCTTTTCATAAGGTTAGCAATTATTTTGTTGATTAATTGCATGGTTCTTTTGCTAAGCATGTCTTGAATATGTTTGTGTTCTTGATTGTTGGTTGAGATTGTTTGTTTTGTGATAGCTAGCATTTAAGACCATTTTTGGTCTCTAGCTAAGTCTATATGCTTTACATTTAGACATTATTGATTAGGACTCATTGATTGCATTCATTAATTGCATATTTATTGTCCTTGCCATATTGTGTGACAACTTGTGTTGATTTGGCTTTGTATGATGACTAGGTCTTAGACTTGCATGTTTTCATCTAGTTAGATCTTTATGAGCTTTCATATAGACATCAGACATCTAGGACTGATTTTATTGCCATCATTTAATCTCTAGATAAGCATTTAGTGTAGATTAGCATTAATTGCATTTTGGATATTGTCATATATTCATATAGGTTATTGATCTCTTCATTGAGAATTAAGTCTTGTGACTACGGGTGTGTAGTGCATAAGCATTTTGGTCTAAAATCACTATAAAAGACCTGCGGGTAGTAGTGGTGGGTTAGTGACCGAGAATGGTGTGACTAGGTTGTAAATATCATTACATATAGTGGATTTGAGGACTGTGTGTGGCATGCAGAATAGCTCGTGAGTTTTTCCCAGTTGTGAATTTCTCACGTAAATCAATCAACGTGTTATTTATTGTTTTCCGTAGTTTAATTAACGTATTTCATTGTATTTAGTTAATTTTTATAAAATTGACTAATTCAAAAAGTTGGTAACTAATTGGATTAACAACCACCACCCCCCACCCCCCCAATTGCTATTTAGACACATTTTAATATAAATTTTCAAGGTCAAAAAAATGCCATTTAGTTTGTTGTTCAGAGACTTTAGTTTCTTGAGCAACAGTTAGGTGTTTTTTCCTCCCCCCCATTGCTATTTAGACACATTTTAATATAAATTTTCAATGTCAAAAAAATGCCATTTAGTTTGTTGTTCGGAGACTTTAGTTTCTTGAGCAACAGTTAGGTGTTTTTTCCTTTAATGATTAGAATTTGTTTTTAGTTTTTAGTTTTTTTTTTTTTTTTTTTTTGGGATTCTTTCCCGATTTCGTTTAGGATCTTTAGGAGTCTAGGAGGATTCGAGAAATTGTTTCCTTTAAATAGATTGTATTAGGGTTTAAAGAATTAGCTTTTGATGAAAAAAAAAAAAAAACACAATTGAGTTTACTCAATTTTATCTCTTTTTACTATTTTCTACGGAATTTATAGAATCAAGAAAACCTTGTTTGTTTGATGGCGTGTGAGTTCTGTTTACGACAACATCACCTTATTTATTTAAGTCCTTATTATCACTTAAATACTTTCATTTGTTTGTTTTTTAGTTGGGATCATCTAACTAAAATTTGAAGTGGTTTTGTTTTTACTATTCTACCCTCATTTTAATGAATGACTTAACTTTTGGTATATTCACTCTCATATCAATTATGTATTTTCATGTTTCAACAAATATGTATTTCTTCTTCTTCTTTTTTTTTTTTTAAAAAAAGTATTTACTTTGATTTATTAGTATTAATTTAAAATAAATAAAAATTAATATTTTATTTTTAAAAATTAAAAATTAAAAAGAAAAAAAATAGCCTTCTTCCTCACTGCTGTAGCGATGGAGGCCGCTTGGCCTCCTCTGAGTAGCGATGGAGGCCAGCAACCTCCTCCATGGAGACCATTGTTGCCAAGTTTTGAGAAGGTCGGCGACCTCTCCCATTAAAACGAATGGGAGGAGGTCGCAGCCTCCTTCCTTCAATCCAGAGGAGGTCGGCCAAGAGGAGGCCGGAAGAGGCCAGCCGGCCTTCTCCGATCAAAGCCCATGGAGGCGGCACCGCCTCCTCCTAGGTCAATCTAGGGTCAGGTTAGTTAGAGTTAGGATTAAAGTTAATTTTAGGGTTGCTTAGGAAATTGGGGAATTTTTTTGTTTATAAGGTATTTTTGGTAATAGAATAATTGTAAGAGCTTAGTTTTGGAAGAATTTTTAATGTGTTAATTATGACTTATTAAATAAGTGACAAGTCAATTTTTTTTTACTTTTTATATAAGATGTTTTTTTTTTTTTTTTTTTTTTTTTTTTTTTTTTTTTTTTTAAGGAATCTTAATTTAAGATTCCTTAAAAAAAAAAAAAAAAAAAAAAAAAACCTTAATTTTAGATTTAACTCACATAAACAAACAACACAAATCACTTAATTTAAATCGCCAATGGCCTCTTGCCAATGTGGTGTGACTCTCCAATGGGAGACTCCACCACCATGGTTCATGGTTCAATGCCCGGCATGCATGTATATATATATACTCATTCTTTGTCCCTCCTCTTGTGTGGGTGCCCTCTCCCCATTTGTGGGAGTAGTAGTCCGGGCTGTGCTAGTAGAGTTCAATTCTCCCAGAGTCCCGGCAGTTGTTGTAATATCAAAAAAATAAATAAAATAAAATAAAATTTAAGTCCTTAATCAAATTAAGATATAAGTGGGTAGGGCCAGCCCATGGGGGCAGCAAACCTAGCATTTTGCTGGGGCCCCCAACTGGCCCAATTTACTTCTTCTTATTTTGGAAAATCAGGGCCTTTAGAACCAAATCTATTTAAGTTTAAACAGAGCTCAATTACAAACCTTTTATTGCATTTATTTATTTATTTTCTTTTTCAAACCAAGGCCTAATGAACTAATTCAACTAAACAAAAATAAACTTTAAAGACCTAATTGAATTGTGATTTTGAGACTACACTATTTAAAAAAACAAACAGTAAAATAATTAAAAACAACAACCACTAATGACCTAAAGGCTAAAGTGCTAAACGAATTAAAAACATTTTTGATTACTTTGAAGAAAACTCTGGGTTGACTTTGAAACTTCTCTGACTCTCTCTTTTTCTTGAAAGTTTGAAACTCTATGTCTTTGTTAATATTGAAGTCGTTGCCGTTTGAAGGTATGGTTTTTGTTTTCAATTAGTTTCTACATGTTGATTTTGACTCATCTATTATTTATTTATTTTATTTACAATAGTATCCACTAATTTTAGACTTTAGTGAGCTCAGTTCTCAAATCTGCATGTGTATTGTGTAGTCAATTTGTTAAGCTTTTCTTGAATCATTTATGAGGGAGAAGGGGTTATTTTATGACCAAACAAGTTTAATTAATTATTTTTTTAATGTTAATGATAATAATTTTTATATAGGGTTTCAATTTTTGTTAATACCATTAATTGGATGGGGTTCCAAAATGTTTGGAGACGGATCTGTAAGTGGAGAAAAACATACAACCCCTTTAGATGGTGTTTGACGACGTTTTCAAACTGAATTTAACGTTTTTCGAGATTAAAAAACGCACGGAAATGCATTCGGTGATGATTTCAATTTCAACATTTTGAAGACGTTGAAATCAAGTTCTTTTTCTTAACGCGTAAAAGCAGTTGTACTAGAAAACAATAAATAGATGTTCTCAATGTTTTGTTCTCACTTTTAGTGGGATCCACCTTATTTAATGATTTTTCTTTTTGCTTTTTGCTTTTTCTTTTTCGTTTTTATATTATTTTGCTGTATTACGAAATACACTTTTTTTAATATTAATTAATAATAATAAAAAAATACTGGGGAGTTGTTGTTTCTTTGTTTCTGCTCTATGGAGCTGTAAAAAAAAAAAAAAAAAAAAATACTCAAATTAATCATTAAAATATAACCATAATAATAATAATGATGATCATGATGATCATGATGATGATCATGATGATTTAAAAATAAAATAAAAAATAATTATGGGTTGTGTTAAACTAACTTAAATTTGTTTATATTCAACATCCAATCACTCATATGCTTTTAATCTAAAGAGTAATTGGTACAAATCCCCCCTAGACTATACCAGCTTTTGCATGTTGCCCCCTAAACTATTTTATTAGGCACTAAACCCCCTGAACTATCACTTATTGGCAATCCTTTAGGTATTTTCCCCCTTGAGGGGGCATTTTTAGTCTTGTTCTGCCAATAAGTGATAGTTTAGGGGGTTTAGTGCCTAATAAAATAGTTTAGGGGACAACATGCAAAAGCTGGTATAGTCTGGGGGGGATTTGTGCCAATTACTCTAATCTAAAAGTTGTAAATGCATTCAAAATCAACAATTATCTTGACCGTTGACAACAAATCTCTGATTGATTTACAATTGTGGATCGACTATGACTATAATAATAGATAAATATATTTATATATTAAAAAAAATAGATAAACGATATTATTAGTTAAATAAGATTATTCGGTAAAAGTTGTGATGTTGACTACACAAATGCCACATGATTTGGGAATGAATTTGGGGAGTATTGGTTGGCCCAGTAGTCTATCACTCTCCTCAAATCTAGAATTATTGTAATATTTCAAAAAAAAAAAAAAAGTTTTTGTTGATAATATATAATTTAACTACATACAATATTATTTTTACTCTTACAATATATTAAAAATATGTTTTTTTTTTTTTTTTTTTTTTTTTTTTTTTTTTTTTTTTTTTGTAAAAAAAAAATCACTAATATACATTATATGTTTTTTTTTTTTTTTTTTTTTTTTTTTTTTTTTCAGGATACCGTTTTCAATTATTTCTACCAAACACATTTTCAGCCTTTGAAAAAATTGAAATCAATTTCTCATTTTTAAACGAAAATATATAAAACAAAAACAGAAAACAAAAACATTACCGAACGGGCTCTTAGATTCCATGTATTCTACGAACCCAAGAAGAATCTGCCTCGGTTGGGTTAGAATGCAGCAGCCACATCATGAAATCATCAATGGTTCCACGTATTAATTGCCATATAGAATGCATCAGCCCACTCAAACAACTAGTGAGAGTGAATTCATTAGCCTTTCATTGAATTTTGTTGCATCTTTCTAAAGCACACAAGAGTTTCCTCCATTTTTTTTTTTTTTTTTTTTACAGTATCTATCTTTCTATCCACCTATCTAGACTAGGTATTTTTTTTCCGCTGACTCTTGCTCAAACCCCAAGCTCGTCCATCTACTGACGGAGAGTTTTCCATTTGATCTGTGCATAATTGGGCAATGATAACAATATATTCTTCTCTAATTCGAGGGTTGTTTTCACTGTTTGATTAGTATTGAAACAATAAATAAAGTGTAGAAAAGAAAAAAAAATTAATTCAAATAAGTTATAATTTTTTAAGGTTAATTTTGGCATTCTAGAAGCATAAAAAGTCGACTTTTAATTTTCCATTTTTAATGATGGGTTTATTAAATAATTGAGTATAGCAAGAATTTTTTTGGATGGCATGATCTTGATCCCAATCACCAACAATGTAAAAAATAAAAAACCTTTTTTTAGTGGCTCTAAAGTTAATGGGAAGTTGATGGCTTTTTTTTATTGAATAATGTTATACAGCCCAAATATTTAATCCAAATTTCAACTTAAATAATGTAGTAAGTGAGTTGTCATTACCACATATAATATGAGATAATGTGGTTAATGAAAAAATCACTTACCAAAATTTCTTTGGTAAAATGTTTTGGTACTTCCTTGGAGCATTATCCACAGAATTTCTAGTATCCATGTTGGTAGGAGTAGTAGTGGCATTGATAAAGCTATCTGGGGTTGGTCTAACAATAGTGAGTTCTCTATCAAGTCTGCTTATTGTGGTCTCTTGGATTCTAATTGTAGTGTCCCGTGGAAATGGAAGCTTATATGGAAATTACGGCTTCCCCCTAGGGACCGGTATTTTCTTTGGCTCATTCTTCATGGGAAAGTTCTTACTAACAGTCAGAGAGTTGCTCGTGGGATGGCGTCTGATGGGTTTTGTCCTAGGTGTGCTGTTGTGAATGAGGACATCGATCATCCGATTCAGGGCTGCAAGTGTTCAATGATGGTTTGGGACAGTTTGCCTACCTGTAGGCCTGCCATGATTGTTTCTACAGGTGATACTTCAGACTGGCTGATGAGTAACCTGTGTAATGGTGGCCAGGTGGAAGGTAAGATCCCTTATTGGCTTCTTTTTTCTGTTGGGTTGTGGTTTATCTGGAAATGGAGGTGCAATTTGGTGTTTGATTCTGAGTTTGTTCCTCCTAGCTCTCCCCAGATGGTTATCTCGCGGTTTTGTCTGGATTGGTTAAATGCCAACTCGATTTCTATTGGTAATCAGAAGTGTGATGTGTCGGTTGCTTGGATGCCCCCTCCTGTAGGTTGGGTAAAGTGGAATGTGGATGGGAGTTGTGATAATAATTTGAGTATTATTACTGCTGGTGGGGTGATGAGGGACCATTCGAAGAAGTGGTTAAGAGGGTTTGCTTTGCATAAGGGAAGTGGGAGTGCGTTGGAAACCGAGCTCTATGGTCTTTTTGAAGGCCTTCATATGGCTTGAAGGTCTGGTTTTCTGAAAGTTATTGTGGAAACAGATTCGCTGTGCTTGGTTCAACTTCTTACTAGGGATATTCCTGTTAACCACCCCTTGTTTAGTATTGCTAAAAGCTGCTCTATGTTGATAGCTTCTGACTGGTGTTGTGTGGTGAAGCATGTTTACTTGAGGGTAATAGATGGCTGATGGTTTGGCGCGTATGGGTCATGGTTTTGGAGATTGGTATTCAGTATTTCGAGGCTCTCTCGCCTGAGACCTGGTTGGTGTTTCAAGATGACTAGAAAGGCTTAGCCTTATCCAGATTGTGTCCCTTTATTTCTTCTCCTTAGTCTTTCTTTCTCGGGCTGCGTGCCCTCCTATGTACCAAAAAAAAAAAAAAAAAAAACCACTTGCCAAATCATTTGGATTAAATTTTTGGATTTTCTAACATTAATGTTTTTATTTTTAAAGAAAATGATATTTTTATTAGTTATTGCTATTAAAGCTCAAATTATTAGAGCATCTCCAATGCAAATATTCATTTTTGAGTTTCTAAATAGTGCCACATTAACATTTCTATTTATTATGGACCCACTTTTGAAAAAAAATTAAAGAAATACATATTCACATCTCCAATGCAATTATCTAAAGTCAAATATGTATCTATTTTATGTTCAATCATAATAAAACAATTATTACACTCTCTCCTCTTTTATTTTACAATTAAATGAGGTTTAATCTTAGTAGAAATTGCCAAAACTGACCCATCTACTTATGGGATTTTCTTTTTTAACCACATGCATACTTTTAATTGTTTTTAACCATGTTTTGAGAAATTACTCAAAAGCCCTCATACAAAAACCTCCCCAAAACCACTGTTTCTCTCTTTCTCCTTCTCTCTCCTCTGCTCTCTCTCCCAGTCATCTCTCTCTTTCTCCTCTCCATCCCATCGCCTGTCACCGGAATTGTCGCCTAACGCCGGAGTCGTCACCGAACAGCCGCCAGACGTCGCCTGGACCAGCGGCGCTGGTTCGTGCGACGACCAGGCGTTCGTGCGACGACCAGGCGTTCGTGCGCCGCTGGTTCGTGACCGTCGCTAGTCTAGGCGACGTCCGGCGGCTCTGTGCTACGATCTCCGACGACGTGATCTACAATAAAAAGGAGAAATCAAAAAAACCTAAACCTAATTTGAATCTGAGGAAGAAGAAAAGGAAGAAGAAAGAGAGGAAAAAAAACCTAAGCCAAATTTCAATTTAGTCCAGATTTCAAGTTTGAATATTTCTATTTTAGGCATGATTTCAAGTTTTGATATTTCCATTTAGGCATGATTTCAAGTTTGTGTATTCCCATTTAGTCGTGTTTTCAAGTTTGTTTCGAGGTTTAAAAAAACACTATTTCAGGGGTACTCTGGTAATTTATGGTACTATACTGAATTTTTTTAAAAAAAGTGGTTATTAACCATTATAATTTCAAAAGTGGTTAAAAACAAAAGTATGATAATTTGGTTGGTTACTATTGGTTTTCTCTCTTAATCTTATTAGTGAAAGAAGTTGAAAGCTTTAATCTTATTGGTGGAAAGAGTTAGAAATCCTAGTCAGCATTTCTAGGAGAGTTTCTAGAATTAGAAACTTAACTCCATATTCTCTAACTTTTTTTGGGTCACATCATCTCCATATTCAATTTAGATAATAGCATTGGAGAGAGTTTTTCTAACTTTTTTAATATCTATCCTATGTAGCACTCCATTTTCTCCAAATGCATAATAGCATTGGAGATGCTCTTAGCCGAATACTATAACCGTAAAACTCCTCAAAATTTATTATATCTCCTTATTTTCACTCTAACCTTACTCAAATGCATAGATTTTTTTTTTTTTTTTTTTTTAATATTAATTCAAAATTTCAAATATTAGTTTAAGTAGCAAAAGCTATAAATTAATTCAAAATGAATTTAATTAATTTTTTTTAAAAAAAAAAAGTTATATGTATTTAGTCTTAAAAAAAAAAAAAAAAATCAAAAAAGAAAACAGAAAACTGTCATGACATTCCTTGGATAAAAAACAACTCTGAGTCTCTGACACTATCCTTACCATTATTTTATTCCCTCTGTAACCCATTTCTACCCTCCTTCAAAGTTCAATCTAATGTGGGGATGACGAACTTTTCTGTGCAATTTGCAACGAATTCATCTGAAACCCAAACCAAGTTTACTGTTTAAATTGAAATGGAAAGTCTTTCTCTCAATTTGAACCCTTGTACTTGTAGGGTTCGTTCCTGCCTACCCCAACCAAAAGCCCGGGCTTTAGCCCGCAAGGTAAATAAATATGTTCATAAATTTTCTTCTTTCAATTGGGCAAATAATTGTTTTCATGTTGTCTTCTTATCCATTTTCTCTGTATTAATCCATTATTATTACTTTCATTTCTATCACTTTTACTTTTCTGCCATATATATGATTAAGATTGTAAATATGGTACACGTTTGGAGTCAGTTCTTTGTTAGACGGACATTCCTTTTGTATTAGCATTTGTCTGGGTATATTCATCAGATTTTCATGTTCAAATTTCAAAGCGTCTTTTTAAATCATGCAGATAGTCTGGCATTGGAAGCAGGAAGGGAGTTTCCGTAACAAGAGTAATTTTGTGGATTGTGCTTCATTAGTACGAATCCTAAGTAAGAAAAGGGCGCCTCATTTAGCTCAGGAGCTTTTACTTGAGATGAAATCCGAAGGTTTCTTACCTAGCAGCTCCACCTTGTCTGCTTTGATGCTCTGTTATGCAGATAATGGCCTTTTTCCCCAGGCACATGCTATTTGGGAGGAACTGTTGAATAGTTCTTTTGAGCTTAATATTCAAATAGTTTCAGATTTGATGGATGCTTATGCAAGGATGGGACTATTTCATGAAATAATCGAAATTCTGAATCAAGTAGGTTTAAGGAATTTCAGTTTATTACCTAAAGCATACTCGCATGCTATCTCTTGCTTTGGAAAACAAGGACAGCTTGAATTAATGGAAATTGCATTGAAGGAAATGTTTTCAAGGGGTTTCTCGGCAGATTCTGCCACTGGAAATTCTTTTATTAGATATTATAGCACTTTTGGTTCCTTGACAGAGATGGAGAGTGCTTATGGCCGTCTTAAAAGATCTAGACATGTCATAGATAAAGAAGGAATAAGGGCAATGTCATTTGCCTATCTGAAGGAAAGAAAGTTTTACAGCTTAGGGGTGTTCGTGAAGGATGTAGGTCTTGCTCGGAAAGATGTGGGAAACCTTTTATGGAACCTTCTGCTGTTATCTTATGCTGCCAATTTTAAAATGAAAAGCTTGCAAAGAGAATTTCTGAAAATGTTGGAAACTGGTTTCCGTCCTGATCTCACTACATTCAACATACGAGCTGTGGCGTATTCAAGAATGTCTTTATTCTGGGATCTCCATCTTAGCCTTGAACATATGAGACATGAACATGTTGTTCCTGATCTGGTGACTTACGGTTGTGTTGTTGATGCTTATTTGGACAAAAGACTAGGAAGAAATTTGGACTTTGCTTTCAGTAAAATGAACTTGGATGATTCTCCAATAGTATTAACAGATCCATTCCTGTTTGAGGTTTTAGGTAAAGGGGATTTTCAATCAAGCTCAGAAGCATTTTTAGAGTTCAAGTGGCGGAAGAAATGGACTTACAGGGAATTGGTTTCAGTATATCTCAAGAAACATTTTCGTAGAAACCAGATATTTTGGAATTACTGACTGATTGCCTGCTGTCTGTATATAAAAATATACTTTTAAAAACTGGTCTGCAGCTGTTACTACAAGTAATGACAAAGCTGGTGATTTTTGCAACAGACGTTGGTCCTACCGGATACTGAATATGTATACCCTGCCTAGTTTTTTAATTCTAGTCACTAAGCCCAAAACAGATACCAAAATGTTCGGGATCTTTTGATCGTCGTTCTTTCTCAGGCCTAAAAGATCCTATCAGCCGCATGTTGGAGAAACTAAAGTTTGGAGATAGATCCTATCAGCAGCATGTTGGAGACTGAAGTGACATGATCATATTCGAGTCGAATTTAATGGTGAAGAAAACTGCTCTATATTACAGATAAAGGTAAACACCACACCTTTGATATTACAATAGTTAAACCAAATCCCACTCCACCCTGATTTGAGGGGGATTTGAACTAGAGACCTTTTGTACAATAACAATAGACCTTTTGATATGAATTTCTGCTAAATATAATAGCAGTTGAGTTCCTAGAACTTTTTCCTGGGTATGCCACATGGTTTAGAGCAGTTTCCCTATCGTTTACTGTGATTTTCATTTTTTCGTTTAGAAAGAATGTTTGCTTGTTTCTTTCTCGTTGAGCTTTTGTTGAATGAACACTATGTTATTGGTATTTTCATTTGTTTAAAAATCTATCCTCTTGCTAAATATAGAGTTGTAAACCGCTATGAAGCCAAATAGGAGTTTGGTTCTAGTCACACACGCCAATCCATGTTTTCTATATAGTTTTGTTCCGTATTTTGCCCTTTCCACATTGTTTTGCTATATATGTGTGTAGTTTTGTTTAAGTGTTTATCATTTTTGTTTTAATAATCCGGGAAAGGTAAGAGGTCTGCTGGGATCTGATGATGCGTGTCTTGAATATTTATTCCCACAACACTTGGGACAAAACTTCTCACATATACTTGTAAAATGACATTAAAATTGGTTTAATATTTACAGTTAAAAAATAAAATAAAGAGATTACAACTCTTGCAATGTTCTTAAACTTTCACGAATTTACATTGCTTGCAATTTTCATTCTTGATACAGACAAAACTTTTGCAAACATGATGAGAGCGAAAAATACTTCTCTCTTGAAGAATCAACCACAAATATTTGTTTTAAGGGAGATTTACGAAAATCCTTGTGAGATTTTATTTTTTCTTTGAAACAACTCTCTTGTTTTGAATTATCTGCTTTTGTTTTAATTCTTTTCTGTCTTCTATGCCTTATACTCAATTTCTTCGTGTAGGAGATGTGCTCGTACGGCTTCTTGAGCTTTCGTACCCAGATTGTTGTGATTGAGAGTCACTTGTAAAATCCTAACAAAGAGAAAAGAAAAACTAATGAGAATTTTGTTGAAGTGACTTGGTTTCTGAAAACAAACAGGGTAAAAGTCTCATGACTCAAGACTTGTAAGCCATCAAGATTGATCAAGTGAAGTGATGAGATGCATTGAGACTACTAAGGTACTCTTTGGTGTATTTGACTCACGTGATTTGTTGAAACTTGACTGTAACTTGAAGAAGATCCTCCTCCGCCGATGAAAGGCATTGTTTCTTCTGCGAGTTCTCTTAATCTGTTAAGCTCAGGCAGTATAACCTTGCCAAGATCTGGTCTGTCTTTTTTTCTCAGTTCCGCACACTGAATAGCTAGCTTGGCATATCCTAATGCCTCTTCAACTGGCCAGTCAGGAACAGCTGGGTCTAGAATTTCGGCAAAAGTCCCCTTCTCAATAGCTCGCTCAACATGATGTGTCAAACCCATTGGTGGCTTGGCCGTTATTATTTGTAGAAGCATAATTCCGAGTGAGTAAATATCGGATTTTATTCCAAGCATGCCTGTTTGCTGATATTCTGGGTCAATGTAACAGAATGTTCCAGCTGTTGATGTCATGCGATACTGAGTTACAGCGTCAGCTACCGATGGAGGTACCAGCCTGGCCAACCCAACATCACTAATCTTGCTGACAAAGTTACGATCGAGCAAAATGTTACCAGGTTTTAGGTCACGGTGCACAATTGGTTCTGGTTTGGCTTGGTGGAGGAAAAGGAGGCCAGTGCCAATTTCTGCAGCAATTCTGAATCTTAGTTGCCAAGAAAGAGCTGGAGTACCACCTCGACAGAACAGACGGTCGTCTAAGCTTCCGTTAGCCATGTACTCATAGACTAGGCAACCATACTCTGGGCAAGCTCCTAGAAGGAGAACCATGTTTGGATGCCGTATGGCGCATAATACTTCAACCTGCGTAAGAGTTATCAAATTATATGGAAAGATCAGTATTCCGTTATATTATCTAAATTCAAGTATTAGAAGAAAACTAGTTTAGAATGTGTTTTTTTTTCTCCATACCTCCTGTTGAAACTGAGATCGTCCTTGAGCTGCATCAGGACGTAGAACTTTTATTGCCACGGACGTATGATCCAGGTCACACTGGTAAACTGGTCCATAACCTCCTTCTCCTATCTTACGAGAGTTAGAAAAATACTCTGTTGCTTCTTCAATCTCCTCTATTGTGTATTTTCTATACCTGAGATCACCATTAGCCAAAGCATTTAGTGCTCTCTTCTTCTCCTCAGATTCTTTCAGTGCTTTCATTTCTGCATTCTTCCTCTTATGTGATTCTAGTTCCGCAATCCTCTGAGCTGCTTCAGCTGCCTCAATGGCTGCCCTACACTTTGCTTTCTCCCTTTCTGCAAGTGCCAATGCAGCTTCCTCGGCTACTTGTGCCTCTTCTAACCTCTGTCCTTCTTCTAATCTCCATCGGTGAAGCTCCATAGCCTATGATAATACATCATCATGAAGTTTAACTCAGACACAATCTATAAGGTTTCATTAGTTGCAATTTTTATGTCTTAAAATTATGTGATTGTGTGCTTACAGCTTTACTTGATTGGTTATAAAAAAATTTCAGTTATCTGTACCTTCTGTTTTGCCGTGAGTGCTTCCTTGCAGGCTGCGCTGTACATTTCCATTGTTTGCTTCAGCTCTAGCCTCAGCCTCCTCATCTCAGCTTCTACATCTTCCTGTAATTTTGTCAAACAATTGAGAATTCTTTGCAATGTCTGTTTTTTTTTTTCATTTTCTGTGGATGCTTATTATATTAAGTGTTATGTCCTTACTATGTTCTGACTCGTGGATGCTGATGCCATGCTCCCATTATCTTGCGAGCTTGATGAGAATTCGTACTGTGAGGAACTGATATCTATTGACCTGTTGGTTCCTGAATTCAAAGAACCAAAGCTTGTGGGTTCGTATTCTGAAGGGTATCCAGAACCATTTGAAAGGCGAGGGTTTGATCCAGAACCATTTGATAGGCGGGGGTTTGATCCAGAACCATTTGATAGGCGGGGGTTTGATCCAGAACCATTTGAAAGGCGGGGGTTTGACCCAGAACCATTTGAAAGGCGAGGGGTTGACCCAGAATAGTCCATTTGGTCATGAAAAGTAGGAAACATTCTATCTGGGCTTGGTCTACCACTGCTCACAAATGATATGTCTGACTCTGGATATGAAGGCTCGTATTTAGGGATCGAAGCTCTCCCGCTTGTGAATGGTGATCTGTTACAATTGTTATGTCATTTCATTGACTATTATCATTTACAGCTATTAGACAATTTACTGTATTTGAACTTACCTGAAGTCCATGTCGTCTTGCAGGTTTCGCAGTTGAGTTGGTGCTCTCTCAGCAGGTGCTGTAATAATAAAAGCACATAATGTTAATGATCACAAAAATCTAGTTGAACTAAAGATGACACAATGATGGTTAGTTGGTATTATATAATAGAATCAAACCTCTGAGTCTCTGGTTATTCATATAAGCAGCTTCATTCGAATCAGAGAGATTCTGGCTGGGTTGGTTGTGCAATTGATTACGAACGGAAGCTGCTTTTACGGGTGCTGGAGCAGTGGCAGGTCGCACAGAGGAGATCTTTCCTTTTGAAATGACATAAACATTACAGAATTCGGGTGCTCCTTTGGAAACGCTACTCGGTATGTCTGTGGTTTTGAATCTCCTGTGACAACATTCACAAATTTAGAATGTGTGTGCATTCATTCATGTATACATATAGAGCATAAGAGAGGAATGAATTATTACTTGACCAAGCCGGTCCTTGCCGATGCAGACAGTACTAATGTTGCGATTGCATTCGAAGAAATATATTCGATCAAAGCTTTTGTTATATCCATGTCCTCTAGTATCACTTCATTGCATTTTATCTGTTGCGAAAATCATTCAACTTATTAACAGGGATGAATCTCACATCGGAAAACATATAAACCCAGAGAGAGTGAGACTTACGTCTTTTTGGCCGCAAAAGCAACGAAATGGAAGAAACAGCTCTCTGGTTTGAGTTTCAAGTTGTTTATGATAGGTTCTGGCAACATCTTCGTTAACATTCGAGATAGAAACAGAAATCCCAGCTGCATATGTAAGATGATATTTCGAATTAAGCGTAAAATAATTAAAATGAAAAATGAAGAACACATGAATGATAGATTGAGGTGAGGTGAGGTGAGGTGAGATGAGATCATACAAGGGGTTGGAAGAGAAGAAACTTTTTGTATAACATGAAGAAGAGTAAGAGGTTGTCCTCTGGTGAGAAGATGATCAACAGCCCATTTAAAAGCATATTGGCTTCCTTTGTCTTTGTCGATTGCCACTGCTACACTGCCTTCCTTCTTTTCTTGGCCTCCTTGCAATCTTTTCGACATTTTTTTTTTTTGTTGAAAATTGTAGAGACCTAATATTCTCTCTTCTGATTATTAAATTGAATCCAATTGTTAGTTTAAAACATGTTATTGAAACCAACCCAACTGTCTTGCTCATCCTGAAACTGACCTGTAAAGTTAGTTAACAATAACCAACTCTTTCTGTAAACTTGTTCTTGTCAAAACAAGCCGTTTCTTCATTACTGGTGGGTAGTTATTCTTGTAATTCTGTTTGTTTCTTAATAAATCTTTTAGGGCTAGTTTTGTCATTTCACTTCTTCATTAATAGGCCTCTTTATTTATTTATGGAAAAGGAAAACTAAAACTAAAACTTTGCTGTTTAAAATAATATTTTAAGTAAAATTAGAGAGTCACCACCCTCGTCAAAATAGACTCACAACCTAATCTTAAATTATATTACAATTTACAGCATAATAGTAAGATCTCAACAAATAGATTTTCAAGGCTATCGAAATCGTCTTTGAATAATTTACCTAAAAATTTGAAAAAAAAACTATTGATATTTGCTTTTAAAGTTTGAATTTTTTCCAAAAACTTAGGAAAAAAATAAACCAACTAATAATGCATCAAATAAATTACTTTTTTCAATAAATTATAATATAAATTAATATCCCCCAAATAAATAAATAAAATCCCGGTCCTGGAGTGTAAAAAATTAATAAACCCCTTCATCGTAATAATTAATAATTTCTTTTGTAAAATTTCGATCTCGATTGTTATATAAATTAATAATTTCATAAAAATGTAAAATATATTACATAATTTCAAAATATGTTGATTCAGGATAAAGTTGATAATTGATTAAGATAATATACACCTTTCTCTTTGATTACATCACCACCAATATTGATCTTACTTTGGTAGGTATTAACCCATTCTACAAATGCAGTTTCCATGAAGGGTATGATACATGATTATAGCGTTTCGAACTTCCACTTATGTGATGGGCGCTGAGCAGTTCTTCACTATGGTGAAGGGTGTTCGAGATGGTGCCTCGACTGACTTTGAGCTTGTACAGTAGCACCATCGGGTAATATGTTTTTGAATAAATGTAGGATTGTCCTTCTTCATCCAGTAAATTCTTTGACAGATAGAGATTAGACACTTTAAAAGGAGGAGTAATAACAAAGAAGATAGAAAAGAGCTAATTTTTAGGAACCGTTAGGAATAGCGGTGTTAGTAATTTTTTCTTACCATGTGATGTTGTTAATTTTTTTATTTTTAATTTTACATGTTATACAATATAAAAGTAAATAATTATTAATCGAATAACTCGATTATACATTCATACATGTATTGAAATGAGAAATGAGAAAGTAATATAATGGTAGTCTACCTACCAAGGGAGGATCAGAAATTTGACTAAACAGAAGTTGAAGAAGTCATCCTCCTCCTACCTTGATTCTAAAACAGCCCATGGATTCACTTCAAACCGTTGGGCACCACCAACCACAACAACCACCACAATTTCTTCTCTTATATATTTGCACTTTTACACAATTCTTTCTACATTAATTCATTATTCATCCCCACAAAAACTTCAAACACAATGGCTAATCTTCTTGTTTCATCACTACTATTACTTGTTAATTCATTGATCATCAAATGGTTTTTCCCACAAACCACCATTGTAATTTCAATAATCACCTTCCCTCTACTTGCTCTCTTTTTGTATCTATTGTTCCACTCCCTTTTCAGCTCTTCTTCCAAAACTACCCTCCTCCCTCCTTCCCCTAGCTCCATTCCAATCTTAGGGAATTGGCACCAAGTTGGCAATGACCTCAACCATCGCCTACTTGCTTCCATGTCTCACACCTATGGCCCCGTATTCCTCCTCAAACTCGGCTCTAAAAACTTGGTTGTCGTCTCGGACCCTGAACTTGCCACCCAAGTTCTACACACACAAGGTGTTGAATTCGGTTCTCGCCCTCGAAACGTTGTCTTCGACGTATTCACCGGCAATGGACAAGACATGGTGTTCACGGTTTACGGTGATCATTGGCGAAAAATGCGTCGGATTATGACACTTCCATTTTTCACTAACAAAGTTGTCAATCATTACAGTGAGATGTGGGAGGAAGAAATGGAGCTAGTTGTTGATGATTTGAAAAGAGAGAGAAGCAAAGGTGTTGTGGTGAGGAAGCGTTTGCAACTCATGCTGTACAATATCATGTATAGGATGATGTTCGATCAAAAGTTCGAATCAGTAGAGGATCCTCTGTTCATTCAAGCAACCAGATTGAATTCGGAGAGGAGTAAGCTGGCTCAAAGCTTTGAATACAATTATGGAGATTTCATCCCTCTGCTTAGACCCTTTTTAAGAGGCTATTTGAACAAGTGTAGAGACTTGCAGCGTACCAGGCTCGCATTTTTCAACAACCATTATGTACAACAAAGAAGGTAAATTTTTTTCTCTTTTCTCTATTCATAATCAATTACTTTTTTATATTTGTGAACCATAAGTTGTTTACTTCAATTCTATGTTGCATTATACGGGATACGATTTGGTATGATATGTCGATACGAGGATAGCAACAAATTTCTAAATTTCAAAAATTCAATTTTGACCCCAATGCTTTTTATAATTGTAATTTGACCCCTTTTTTTTTTACTAAAATAATTGAAAATTTACACCAAACGTATCCTAGATGTGCCCTTGTCGTATCCCCGCCGTATCATCCCGTCAAACTTTCCAAAAAGTCAAACGGACACACCAAATGACGTATCCGACATGTATCCTTGTGTGTGTCCAATCCAAAATATGTAGTGTCCGTGCTTTACAACTTCAATTTTTTGTGATAGGAAAATGATGGCTGCCAATGGAGAGAAACACAAAATAAGCTGTGCCATTGATCACATAATTGAAGCTGAAATGAAGGGAGAGATCAGTGAAGAAAACGTACTCTACATAGTTGAGAACATAAACGTTGCAGCAATAGAAACAACTCTATGGTCCATGGAGTGGGCAATCGCCGAGCTAGTCAATCATCCCCAAGTTCAACACAAGATCCGTCAAGAAATCACAAACGTCCTTAAAGGAAACCCCATCACAGAATCAAATCTCCAAGAACTACCCTACTTACAAGCCACACTCAAAGAAACTCTGAGATTACACACACCAATTCCTCTACTAGTACCCCACATGAACCTGCAAGAAGCCAAACTGGGAGGTTTCACAATTCCTAAAGAGTCCAAAGTCGTGGTAAACGCCTGGTGGCTTGCCAACAATCCGAAATGGTGGAAGAATCCTCAGGAATTCCGACCGGAACGATTCTTGGAAGAAGAGTGTTCAACGGAAGCTGTTGCTGGTGGGAAAGTTGATTTCAGGTACGTGCCGTTTGGCGTTGGACGGCGAAGCTGCCCTGGAATAATACTTGCATTGCCCATCTTGGGGGTTGTGATCGGAAAACTGGTATCGAATTTTGAGATGACAACTCCGCCGGGGATGGAGAAGATTGATGTAAGTGGGAAAGAAGGACAGTTCAGTTTGCATATTGCAAACCATTCAACTGTCGTGTTCAATCCAATCTTGGCATGAGAACATGACATGATTAAATCTTCGCAAGGATAATTACTCTTATACATCATTTTAATACGAGTGTAATTCTATTTATAAAACTTTTTTATAGAATAAAGTGGCTTGCAGAAGTTTCAAAAAAGAAGGCTATCAGAAAATATGAGGTTGTTTTAGTGGTAGTGGTATGTCTATCGTAAAAGTTGCTGTGGGTTCAAGTCTTTTCCCTTTCCCAAATTATAATGTTAAAAAAGAAAAAAAATAGAGGAATTCAAGGGCAAATTACACAAATATCCCATGACATTTTTGACATAATTGCACATACTTGTACTTTTACCTATAATTACATGAACATCCCCTTTAATGAGTGGCCGTTAGAAATTAACAGTAACGATAAAATGGTCAATTTCCCATCTGTCAGTTTGAAATGATATGTTATGATTTTTTTTTTAAATTTTTAATTCTTTGAAAAAACTAAATCCAGTTTACTGTTATAAATTGCGTATAAATATATAAAAAGCATAATAAATAAATCAGAGAATACAGGTTCTCTCATAAATTGTATATAAATAAATAAAAGACAACAAATAAATCTAGAAACTGCAAGCTCTGGTCTAGCCAATCTCATAAATTGTGTATAAATAAATAAATGCAAATAAATCAAAGGCATAATAAATAAATCCTGAACTTCAGGTTGAAATTCAAAACTTCAAGTTATGACTTGATTAAAATCTTAATATTTAGAATTTCCAGCTCTTTTATTTCAATTTTGCAATCTTCAGATCGAATATTCATGAACAATACTGAACAGTAAGTAAATCACTCTTCTATAGATTTTTTTATTTATATACAATCGTACCGATAACATGTTATAAATTAAATGAAATAGTAAAGCAAAAGAAATGGGAGAAGAAATAATACTGCTATATATATCAAACTTCTGGATTTCAAATTACAACTTCAATTTTAACCAATTTCAATATGCCAACCAAATGCCACAAAGCTTCTTGCATGAAGCCAATGTTTGATACCTTAAGGAGTAATTAATAGAAGATGAGGTGAAATTCCATACAAATCTATTATATTTTGCACCAACTATATATATTTTTTACTAAGGTAGATTTGTGTGGAATTCAACCTCATCCTCTATTACAAATGCACGTGGAAGCTTACCAAACCTTGGCTTCATGCAAAGCATATTGGATTGATTAAAAACTCTTATAATATGAGTTTGTTTTGAACTTTGTAATTGTAATATGAAATCTAGACGTTGTGATATATATACCAGTATTATTTCTTCTCCCATTTTATTTTACTTTAATTTTTAACAGTTTTAAAATAATACATTTTCATTTAAAGTAGAATGAAATAAAAATAATATCTATATATGAAAAAATATATATTATACATTTTCTTGTTCATGATGATTTCCGTGTGGAAAAGATCCAGGAGACCTCATGACATTGAAAAATACGAGAAATTGGCGTTAGGGTGCCGATATTGACACCCATAAATATGATAAGCACCCTAAATTTTAATAAAAATTTTAACTACAAAAATATCCCAATAGGAATTTACCAATAATGATAAATTAGTTTAATTAAAAATAAATAAATACTATTTACATCCTTAATTACACACATATCTTCAACTATATCACTTTATTAAAAAAAAAAAAAAAAAACTCTAATTAAACCCT